>CM067309.1:37975626-38474542 GCA_034231615.1 Meghimatium bilineatum | reverse complement strand
TAAATAACATTACAGGATTCACATGTAAAGGCCTCATCGATAGAAAAAAGGGGCCTTGGAAATGAAATGGAGCGCATCTGAATCACATAAGGACATGTATAGCAACAGTCACGTGAGCAACGAACGGTACCAAAATGGTTGGGAACAGAAGACTTAAGGTGACTATGGACACCAAGATGCCCTTCAGACTTTTGTCGCGCCTATATGCCACCAGAGATAAGTCCTGGAAAGCAACAAGATATGAATTGGGTACCCTCAAATAATAATTGGTATTAGTAATAATAATTGGTATTATTTTTGAATTGGGTACTCTCCAGCCTTTTGGACTCAATTCCGACCACTTTTTATCTAGTGCTGGGTTGGTGTGGTCTTTGTCTTTATTCATTTTACTCCGTCATTTACGTCATCTTTTTGTTCAGGGAGGCAAGAGGTACACCGATTTCGTACAGATCGAAGAGGTACATCACAAGACGGAACATATTAGCACACTGTTCACCATCTGTTCAAAGACAACATCGATATCGAAAGGATTCACTGTACTCCGTCACTCTCAACGAAGCCTGATGCTGCCTGCCGAGAACACCACTCATAGAACGTAACTCGAGATCCACATGGATCTCCGAAAAAGTCAACCTTGTAAACAAGACGACACGAGCCGGATTCGAAGGCGAACAGCGTAACCACTACGCTAAGGAAATCCACAACATAAATGTGTTTTTCCAGAGTGCAATAATGCCGGTTATTAAATATATGAAATCTCGCCGAAGACGGATGTGTCGGGCCATTTGCGCAAAGTAAAACAGCGACACAACGCATTTCCTATTCTCTGGACTACATCCTTCTGGAAATCTATTAGGACCATGGTCCTGATACAAGATATCCAGTGGGAGTTTGAGAATGAATGTTGAAGAGAAGAAATATATGATGAAATACAAGTACATATATTTGCTGATAAAAGCCTATTTTCAAACAAATAAAGAAGATGGTGATTGTTAAAAATCAGATCAAAACAACAGTAGATTCAAGGAACTGATTCAGTTCAATTCTCCGTCGTCCACCTGTAAAGCTGTTCATATGTAGCGTCATTCATCTGTAACACATAATAAACACAGTAACAAAAGATTCAGTACACTGTACGTTTCGTGTCAATCAACAGTGGGACTACTAGTTTGGAGAATAGGACCGTCTAAGTAGGTCATGTTGTTTACCCCCTGTTATCTGTATCAAGAACTTGTTCTTTGGGTAAAGCGAGACTGGGAGACAGTGATGACTTTTTGTTAATAACTGCGATATGTAAATAATGACACACGACAATCGATGTTTCGACCAATGGATCTTTATTAAGAACACATTCTTAGAAATTACACTTGAAATAATATATGGCATTAGACCTTTTCCGAGTAGAAGACTTCTTCACTAGGCAATACTTTAAACCGAAAACTTATATCTCCAGGATTGGAAGAATGTTCAGAGAAACCACAACACTGCACATAGGAAGTAAAAGCTAATATCTCGTAATTCCTGCGAATAGTGACACACAAACGTATTAGTACCGGAGCTCAGTAAACACTACATGAAGCTCCAAGAAACAATAAAAAAGGATATAGATAATATGTCACATGAGAAACTGCTTAGTCCGACCCGTCAACCAATAAAGGTTGCCCAATTTTATGTGAGACCTTGAGGAGACAATCAATGTTGGATCTTGTATTGTTTGTTATTTTATATATCTTATCGTCTAACATAACTCTGGGGATTACCCACGTCCTGACAGGAAGACATCACACACTTCTGGTCCAACTAACGCATTATTCTTCTGTCAGATTGTGTTGACCAAATCCACAGTGATGGCACATCTATCAAAGATAAACAAAAATAAGTAAAAAGTGTTACCAAAATGAGACATAAAAAAAACATCACAACGAGATCATAAATCTGTCGTCTGTTTCTCGTTGCTATGTTGCTTTATATCTCATTTTGGTAACACTTTTACTTATTTTTGTTTATCTTGATAAATGCCCTGTGTTACTCCAGCCACTCACTTCCTTCCTAGGGTTGTTACCCTACTCTGGAACTATCCCTTAGATTATGACACATGTAGCATTTCCCCGTCAACTGTGGACTCTGCTACAAAAGGACAAACGTGCAGTGCCGCTGGATGCCATGAAGATTTTGATAGATGATGTCTCTATGATGTCTGACAGAAGACAAACGTAAGAAATAGAGACAAGATGTGGCAATGATGATTTTCTCACACGTGACAGGTTCTCAGTTTATCCACCCCAACGGGGTGCAAAGGGAACGCATTGCTCTAGGCGGACCCAGGGTTAGCAGATAACCAAGATCCCAATGTACCTCCACGCGGTTGCACCCTGGAAACAGAATACAGCAGCTCGAGCTGATTCTGGCCAAATATTTTGGGGATCGTGTCCGAGAATGTGGAGGTAGCAGATGGAAAGAGATTTGACTGCACAAGAGACAGACAATATCTCCGACACCACCAGCATCACCACATATAGCGACACTGTCGACATACAGTGAAGCAAGTCAGTCCAGTCCGAACATTGGAGTGGCGGCCAATGTAAAATGCACGTAAAGATAGATGCATGGCGAGAGACAAATATATTCATACCGAGTACAATGAAACAATGAAAGGGCAGAACAGCGCTAGAGGGCAGCGCGAACTGCAAATAGAAAGTGAAAAGTCCCTAGGAGAAGGGGAACTACAAGCTCCGTCAGCTCGAGGCGAGCTTCTAGTTACCTGTGTTCCTTACAGGCAGAACCCAGACCCATCCATTGGCGTTTGGTAAAGCAACGAAGACCTAACCCAACTCTAATGTCGAGTCTTCCTAAACCGGAAATATGCTCGCCGAATGAGAAAGAGAGGTTCCGTACTCGATGCGCTCAGGCACAAAAGGGACAACGATTTAGCCCTGGCCCAACTCTACTGTCAGTTTTCCTACACCGGAAATACACTTGAAGGAGAAAGGGTTCAGTACCTGATGGGCTCAGGCGCTATTGGGACAAGGACGCTCAGCTCGAGAACGCCTTGCTCTCAAACGCGTGGTGTGAGACTCGAACTTGGACAAGGGGTACACGATGTCGGTGAATGACACCTCGGCTAAGAGGGCGAAAGAGCCAGGGTCCAACTCCTCAGTTGAGTTCTTCCCCTTAAGGAACCAGGCTCACGGATGAGAAACGGTTCAGTACCCAATGGGCACAGGCACAGCACGTCCAATTACACGAGGCAAGTTCAAAGACAGTGGAACACCTCGTTCGAGTCAGACGAGAGCAAAAAATCGTCTGGGCGAAGAGTCTCCACTACGCGTGCTTGGAGACAGATATAGAGGCTGTCACAGGCTAAGGGTAGCCCACCCGAATTGTCAAGGCATGCCGAAATCGGATGTGCTAGGCCTACAAGGCGCATACGGTGGCACAACGTAATCACGCTCCCGGCGGAAATCGCACGGATATCCGTGATGGTTACAATGGAGCGAACGAAAAACAAACAAACAAATCCACCCCAACCAAATTATTCATTTGACCATTTTTAAATGGCCCCCCCCATTTATATATATATATATATATATATATATATAGTATATATATATATATATATATATATATATTATATTATATATATATATATATATATAGTATATATCTATATATATATATATATATATATATCTATATATATGCTTGTATTTCTAATTAAACTAGCCTACCCCCGATTATTTATAATATAACATACTTCATGATTAGGCACAACTAGTTATAAATAATAATAATAATAATAATAGTGAAGACTCCAAGTATTAAGGAAGGTTGATACTTGTGCGCCTCACATTTTTTAACAATAATTTATCTTCTTTTACTTCCAGCATCTTTCAGGAGCTCTAAGGCCTAGATTAGACTGTACATGCCTACATTAGACTGTACATGCCTACATTAGACTACATGCCTACATTAGACTGTACATGCCTACATTAGACTGTACATCTCTACATTAGACTGTACATGCCTACATTAGACTGTACATGCCTACATTAGACTGTACATGCCTACATTAGACTGTACATGCCTACATTAGACTGTACATGCCACATTAGATTGTACATGCCTACATTAGACTGTACATGCCTACATTAGACTGTACATGACTACATTAGATTGTACATGCCTACATTAGATTGTACATGCCTACATTAGACTGTACATGCCTACATTAGACTGTACATGCCTACATTAGACTACATGCCTACATTAGACTGTACATGCCTACATTAGACTGTACATGCCTACATTAGACTGTACATGCCTACATTAGACTACATGCCTACATTAGACTGTACATGTCTACATTAGACTGTACATGCCTACATTAGACTGTACATGCCTACATTAGACTACTTGCCTACATTAGACTGTACATGCCTACATTAGACTGTAAATGCCTACATTCGACTGTACATGCCTACATTAGATTGTAAATGCCTACATTAGACTGTACATGCCTACATTAGATTGTCCATGCCTACATTAGACTGTACATGCCTACATTCGATTGTTTTTATCAGCCTCATTCTTCTCAAAAATCTACATTTTAGTAACCTCCAGTTCACTTGAGAAATTTGTTGGTGTATAGTTATTAGTTTCAAGAAATTGGTTTGATTTGATATCTCACTAAATATCTTCAATTATTATATGATTTAGTATTTGTTAAATTACACGATTATAACCAGCAACATCTAACATAGCCAATCTACAAACACGAACAAAATAATACAAAATAAAAATAGAAGGATGACAGCTTTCTAAACTTTAAAGGAAATTTAATATTTCAATATTTTATGTGTGTAATAATGATCAGATGGTATCGAAAGGCTGATTCTAGAGGGAAGAGTGTCGGGTAGGAGAAGAAGAGGAAGCCCAAGAAGACGATGGACCAGCTACATCGAAGAATGTATGCACATGCCTTTGGTCAATGCAGATTTGCTTGCCCGGAACAGAGATGCGTTCAGAGTATCCACGACGAAGACAACGTTCTAGAAAGAATATGTCACTTTATATAATAATGACCAAGTAGAAGTAAACTTAGTCAAACGGAAAATTGCTGCAAACATGTCGTTCAAATACGAAAAAAAAGTGTTCAATTTTATTTGGTTTCTTTTTTGCTCTTTTCTAGTACAGTTTGGCCTTTATTGAAAATTTAAATATGGCAACCCTGCGCGGAAATGCCTAATCCCCAGATGTTTCAATAATACCACTTTGACAAACCCTGGTGTAATACCGAACTTTCAATTCAGGCAACGTTCCAGTCGATACAAAAATCTAATGAAAAGAGTGTTACTGGGTAATCCCGTTTACCAGATCGGTAGCAGATTAATAACTTAACCACGTTTTCATTGCTTCTAGTTAATGCGCAGATCTACGTTTTATTTTGCCATAGGAGAAAGTCTAAACTGTATAAGTATATCAATAAGTGTGTGTGTGGTCTTGTCAGATAACTGAGCTATCGTATGACAGTAGTCTGTACAACCTGTTTCTGTTAGCGCCGTACGTCTGGCGGAGTCTGTCTATTATGTCAACCTACAATGTACCAAAGGAATTCTTGAGACTAACGGGAATTGAACCGTTCAACGGCACCAAAATGGAGATGCGGTTAGTCAAGTACGGAAGAACGCGTGTGCAATTGTTGCTAGGCGATTTGGTGCCGTTGAACGGACTGGTTCAATTCCCGTTAGTCTCAAGAATTTTTAAAATTGTCCTCTGGCTTCCTACTTAAATTTAAATGTACCAAAGGATAAATGTTCCAGTGTTGGGTAACAACCCTAAACAGGAAGTAGGTGGCTGGAGTAACACCGGGCAAATGTCAAGATGAACAAAAATAGGTAGATGTGTTACCAAAATAAAACATAAAACAACCTAACAACGAGATACAGGGACCAACAGTTTCGGACGGAGAAGGCTATGAGAGGATACAAGACTTATCATAGGACAAGTAAATTCAATGTAACATGAAATAGTGCTGCAAGGAAGACTAGGCCCCTATCTTTGGTTGGCAGCTGTCGAAAGTCTAGAGAATCAAGGGATAAATGTTCCAGTGGAGAGTAACTTCTTCTTCTTCTTCTCGTTCGGAGTTTGACATGTCTACACAGCAAGTCCTGTTTTCTTATAATTTTGTCGTGCAGACATGTCAGCTATTCGTTTTGCATGATACCATGGTTGCTGGTGCGCCTCTGGCCTAGCATCTCTGACTTCAGCACCTGTGCTTGCTTGGGCAGGATTGTGACCCTGCTCGATATTGGGTTCGCCCGACCAATCTTAGTTTCCAGCCTCTGTTGGCTGGACTAAGCCCCATCTCCACGTCAAGGAGTTGGCCTCGATGGGGTTGTATGGAGAGTAACAACCCTGAGCATGAAGTGGGTGGCTGTAGTAACACAGGGCAAATAACAAGATGAATAAAAATAGGTGTATTTGTTACCAAAATAAGTCATAACACAACCTAACAACGAGATACAGTGACAGACGACGTTTCAACTAAAAAGTCTTCAACAGACGAAACGTCGTCTGTCCCTGTATCTCGTTGATAGGTTGTTTTATGACTTAATTTGGTAACACTTACACCTATTTTTGTTCATCTTGTCGAAACTCTAGGTTGAGAGAACAGATAGACAGACAGGTAGAGCTCAGATCTGCTGATCCAGAAGCTCCTGCACCTTGCCTTATTCCAAATTTATTGTTATTATCTTTGCAAAACAAGACAGGCAGAGAGAGAGAGAGAGAGAGAGAGAGAGAGAGAGAGAGAAAGGGACCATGCTTCATTGACCACACATGGTCTCTATTTCAGGTGGGGCATTGTACTATTGGAAATTATAGTTCACTCCTGGCCTTAATGGGTCTCGGAATCAAATCGGCATATGGCAGTTTCGGGGTGTAAGGCATTGTCATTTGGGGTAGATATAAGGCTAAGATATATAGGGCTACTCTGACGGTAGGAGACACTTTCGGTGTCCTTGATAAACTAAAGTCGTATGCAATATGATATGTATGATACAGGTACTGCTACGAAATCACGAGAACAAGACACCATGGATCATGTTACATGGAGAAGGTCGATGATATGTACTTACTGCGCAAAACTGAAATCCAACAGGTAAATTGGATTTATAATCCAACAGGACACATAATAACACACACAAATCGACGTTTCGACCAAAAGGCCTTTATCAAGCGAAAAATTAAAATAAAATTAACACACAAAAGAAAACGTAAAGTAAGAATTATAGACGTTCACATGGTCATGTGTACTGTAGATTGACTGGAAGAGTTGTGAGTGTTGTGAAAAAATGCTCTGATATTTCCCACTGAAGTGAGATGTTGTCGAGAGGTTCAGTTTTAAAACGTGTTTTTGAGTTTCGTGAGGAACTCAAAACATTTTTTAAAATCAGAAAGCAAGACCGCAGTTTGAAGCACATTTCAGTGATAAAAGTAAACTGCAGAAAATAGCTTACTTGGTTGACATCTTTGCCATCTTCATCATCATCAAGTGACACATTCTTTCCAGAACGTAGTCTTTCCTATGGATCTCTTGAATTCTCCGCTGTCTTGAGCAAGTTGCCCTGCATCTTCCAGTGACATGCGCAGGTATTCTTGAACGTCCTTTGTCCAACGGCGTCTTGGTCGGCCTTTGCCCCTGTTACCTTCTATCATCCCCTCCATTAGCACTCTCTCCATGCCGTCGTGTCTCTTAATATGACCGAAAAAACTAGCTTTTTCTTTAATGTAGTGTTCAGAAGCCAGTCTTCATGGACGTTAATTGTTCGTAACACCTCTAACATTTAACGTTTGTTTTCTTCGCTGTCCATGGTATTCTCAAAACTCTTCTATAACACCTTAATTCAAATGATGCTATTCTCTTGGCCACTGTTTTATTTAGTGTCCATGCTTCACATCCATATGTCGACACAGGAAATACACATGTTCGTAGTAAACACAGTTTGGTTCTTATGTTAGTACCTTGCCATAGTTTCTTTATCTGTTTTAATTTTGCCAGCGCCATTGCCGTTCTTCTCTTGATCTCAACTGCGCAGTCCCCCGCATTGTTTATATTATTTCCTAAATAATCAAAATGTGTCACTTCTTCCAAATTGCAGTTCTCAATATTAATTTTGGGTCTTGATTTAGTTTTGTCAGTTGCCATTATTTTTGTCTTTTTCATATTTAAGAACACATTTTGCTGTTCGCGTAACTTTTGGGTTGACTTAATTATATTCAGTAGGTCGTGTTCGTTTGTTGTTAATAGCACTGTGTCGTCTGCATATCTAATTTCTGGTATCTGCAGCCCTCCTATATTTATGGGTCTGAAATCAGGCTTCATTGATTCTTGTCTCACGTTTCTCTTATATTTTCCGCATATTTGTTGAACAAATATAGAGACAAGGTACAGCCTTGTCTTACTCCTTTCTGTACATTAAACCACTCCAATCTTGCACCTACAACTTTTACCGCTGCTTCTTGATCTTTATACAGCTCTGCTATTAGTTGTGTAATGTGTTTTGGGAAAACCATGTTGTTCATTATTTCCCATAATTGGTGGTGATTGCCATCTTGAGTGAGTTAAATTTATTACTTCAATGACCAAATGCAACATGCCACGATTTGTCTGAAAAAGATCAGATCATTCTAAATAAAACTTCAGCTTGAGCACAAAAATTTGGATGAAAATAAAATGTATATGTTGCCTACTTTATCTGTTTTCTTTGAGGAACAACATTGAACCAAACAAAGGAATTACGATGATAATTTCTGTGAAAGAACACAAGTACAGGCTTGCAGTGAAATGTTTTTGTACGTTCCAAATTTACCTGACACCACATTTGTACTTGCCAGAAGCCCATTCAAAATCAAAGTTGAAGATACTCTTGAGACAGCACAAGGATTTCATTGAACTTATTAACAGCGATGCAGCGAGAACTGATTTCTCTACAGTGTCAGTTACACAATTCTGGATCAAGTGTTTGCAGCAGTGGCGTAGCGAGGCGGGGGCAGAGGTGCGGATCGCCCCGGGCGGCATCATCGGGATGGCGGAAAATTTATTTTCGTCCAGTCTTTCACAATCACTGACATATTTCATGTCACAAGGGCGGAAAATTATGATTGACCCACGCAACGCCACTGTGTACAAGTCTATGCATTTCTACGAACCAGTCGATTTTAGTTCTTGATTCTTGATTAGAAATTGACTTCATCGCAGGTGGGACATTCCCATAAGTGCTCCGCCTTCCGATCCAGCGGACATCCCAGTGTATGTAGACTCAGAGTCCCGGTCATATGTTGATTGTGTGATCTTCGTGACTCCCCAAATTTTGGATATGGATAGATCAAAAAGCTTTCGACAAGGTCTGGAAAGATGGACTGCTAATAAAGCTGCAAAGAAACGGAATTGGGGGCAACATGAGCAAGTGGATCCGTTCCTTCTTACACAATAGGAAAGCAAGAGTCACCATGGAAGGATACAACAGCAAAAAAAGTTCTTCTTAAACATGGAATTCCTCAAGGCTCGGTATTGTCTCCAACTCTGTTTCTTGTCTTCATAAATGATATAATTTGTGAATTGCCACAATGTGTAAGAGCTGCACTGTACGCTGATGACTTGGTGGTGTGGTGTGTAGAAGAACATCTAAAGATCGCTAACAAAAATATACAAAAGGCAGCAGACAACATAGCAGCATGGGCAGATAAATGAATGGTAAAGATAAATGATGAAAAGTCTTCAACAACACTCTTCACACTCTCAAATAAGGACAAAGCAGTAGAGATAAAACTCAGAAATGTACATATCCAAACAGAAGACGAGCCGGTGTACTTGGGCACTACGCTAGATAAGAGACTAACATGAAGGCCTCACATTGAGAAAAATAGAAGCAATGTCAAGAAAGAAACCCTCTTTCCTGAGGAAATTGGCAGGAACAAACTGGGGGGAAAATGAGTCAGCTTTGACGAAGGTATATACTGGTGCAATTAGACCAGTACTAGAAAATGGTACAGACTTCAGCAGCCAACTCCCATCTACAAGCCCTGAACAAGGTACAAAATCAAGCACTTCGCCTTATCACAGGTGCCATGAAGACCTCTCCCATAAATAAAATGGAAAAAGTTACAGGCATCACCCCCTTATCATACAGGCGAGACACTAAGACCATGGTACATGCAGAAAAGTACAAGAGCATGCCAGAACATCCAATGAGGGCCACAAACAGTGACCTAGCCAGTGGAAGACTGAAGAGGAGCAGTTTTATATACCGATCCAAAAAATTAAACAGAAAATATAAAGATGAACTACCAGACATAACAGACAAAGAGAGATATCACAACACTTTTTCCAGTTCCGTGGGAGCAATACCCAAATCTCACTATCAGAACCACCATAAACTACCACACTATGATAGAACTGAAATATCAAGAAAAAGAAAATGAATCCACAAGTTCACCAACTGGAATATTCTGCTCCAACTACTCTGCAGAAGTATATGCTTTAAAAATGGATTCAGAAATAATTAAAAACACAAATCAATGACAGCAGGTGGTATTTGTTACTGATGCTATGTCTGTCCTACAAGCCCGTGACAGCGATAAACTGCCAGACCTGAAGAAAGCCATGCGAGAAGTGAGCATCCAAAGAAGGGTAGTACTACAGTGGATAACATCCCACTGTGGCATACCAGGAAATGAAGAGGCAGACAGACTGCAAATGATGGAGCAACACAGGAACAAAAAAGACTAAGAAATCACCTACCAAGAAAAGAAGACCCTCATCAAAACCATCAGGAAAGTCGACCACCCAAAAGACAATTACCACTATCTCAACAGGGCAGAGCAGGTTATTATCTTCCGCCTCAGAACAGGACAGAACGGTCTTGAGCAAGGTGTGCCGCCTCCTTTGGGGCAGACATTCCTGCATGTCTTCTGTCCAAGCGCGTCTTGGTTGGCCTTTACACCTGTTACCTTCTATCGTCCCTCAAATATCACTATCTCCATATAATGTGCTAGGCCTACAAGGCGCATAACGGTGGCACAACGTAATCACGCTCCCGGCGGAAATCGCACGGATATCCGTGATGGTTACAATGGAGCGAACGAAAAACAAAACAAACAAACTATCTCCATACCGTCATGCTTCTTAACATGACCGAAAAAAACTAGTTGTTCATTTAATATAGTTTTCAGAAGCCATCCCTCTTGGGCGATGACTGTGCTTTGCACCTCCTGGTTGGTTTTCCTTGCTGTCCATAGTTTTCTCAGAATTATTATGTTGCATTTTAATTCAAATGATGCTGTTATATTGGACAATGTTTTATTTAGTACCTATGTTTCGCATGCTTTGCATTCGTCGTTACTGGAAACACACATTTTGTAATAAGTACAATTTGGTTCTTATTTGGTTCACAACATTTTAGACAGATGCATACAACAGAAAAAAGAACAAACTATTTGTTTAATTCGTGTTTAAATTCAAGATGTAGTAGGACATTTTTAAATCAATGATTTCTTTTCTGAGTCACTTTATTTTGACACAATAATTAGTCTTCCTCTTCTCATTCGCAATTTGACATGTCTACACAGCAAGTCCTGTTTTCTTACTAAATGCTGCTGTATTTGAAAGCTCCTCAGTGCTCCCATACATCTTTATGTGGATATCCATCTCCGCGGGCCAGTGTTCTTCCCATAACCGGTTTAGTGTATTGCAGTCTTGCAGATAATGTTCAGTGGTCTGTGCTGCCTGCCCACAAGGGCGCAGAGGTGATGGTGCCTATTTAAGTGCCTGTTTAATCTGTTGTGTTCTGTTCTGAGGCGAAAGGTAATAACCTGTTCTGCTTTGATGAGATAGTGGTAATTGTCTTTTGGGTGGTCGACTTTCCTGATGGTTTTGATGAGTGTCCTTTTTCTTGGTAGGCGATTTCTTGGTCTATTTGTCCCTGTATTGCTCCATCCTTTGCCAGTCTGTCTGCCTTTTTAATTTGCTGGTATGCCACAATGGGATGATAACTAATAAGGGGAGAATAATTAGTTGAAACAAAGTTATTGACAATTGTTCTTATTATCTCCCTTTGATTGCAAACTTAAAACCACCTTTTATAAAATGTCAAGTTCTCTGTTTACTGTGATTAAATTAGTGGTTTAAAAAAAAAAAAATAAAGCATTATATTAAATCAAAGTGACTATCTAAGACACAATAGTCAAGTTGTATTCCTGTAAACAGAGCCCTTTTCTATCTCGTACAGTTCACGAAAGTAAGATTGCTGCTAAGTGTCAAAATTAGGACCTATAAGAAAAGACAAAAACAAAAACATTGCGTGGCGTTGACTGTGATATGTGCTTTAGATCAGTGATCAGCCCGAGTGATGTGTACTAAACTGTGTATGATAGATTTATGATCAGCCCGTATAATGTAGACTGTGCTATTTATGATAGATCAGTGGTCAGCCCGTATGATGTAGAGTGTGCTATGTATTATAGATCAGTGGTCAGTCCGTGTGATGCGGAAACCAGAAAATGGAGCCCATATTAGTTGCACTATTACCTGACATGCACATCGTAAATGGTGACTAAACAATTTTTGAAGGTTGAGTTGGATGATCCATTCTATTGACGGTCTTGTGATCCAGAAGTAACAGGATTTCCTAGTCATAAATGTGAATTTCGCTTAAGGTTGGAGATGGATTTAACTGATATGTCAAGACCAACTATCATTTGGAAAAACAAAATCAATGCTATAGATTCATACATATCTACAAGAATCATTACTTTCAATATTAAACGCATGCGGTTGCATCTGTGGGTCCCACAAATGTCCCACTAGACAAACCACCCATGCAACAGAAAACCTCAATAGATGACATGCCGTTATATTGAGGCTCTTTTATGGAAGCTTGTAGCATGTCATCTGTACAATTATAGACCTCCTTTAAGTAGAAAACTCATTCAATAGGCATTGCACTGAGCTGAAGTCTCCTGGGTATGAAAGAAAGCTCACACAAAAAATTACCGCACTGCACATGGGAAGTAAGAGCTAATAGCGCATTTTTCTTGTGGTTCCGAATCAGTCAATCAATATTAAATCGACAAATATATCTACTTGCATGGTTTATACTTCTATTGATAAGGAGGGGGGGGGGTGATTAACTCCCTTCCACTCTTAATAAATCTTAAAATATTTTTTTATTGCTAATAATTTAGCCAAATGGCGGCTGAAACCCGTCCCTTAACGATTTTTTTTCAAAAAAGTTAATCACTCCTTTCTCCGTAAAAAGATGGAATTATTTCATACAACAACGGAAGAATGCATTTTTTACATTCGTTTTTTAGGTAAAACCTCTTCCTCATCGAAAACGTCTCTACGGCCCTGATAGTTATCTATGGGCCTTTATGGAACAATGAACTCCACATCAAAATCCCCTTAGTTGCTGCTTACGAAATGTTTGATAGGTAACAGTGTAGCTATTTCTTTTGCTCCCCTTCTAGTCCCGGCAACACAAGGGCAGTTTCTATTGGAAAATAAGTTTATTTAACTACCATTGCTTTCAGATTGTTCACTAGAAACAAATTGTCAAAGATATTCTTTCTTTTTAATTGTATCAAAGAACACAGGTTAGATGTGTTGAAAATCTAATTTATTCATTAGATGATCCCCTGACAGACTCCTGACAATCACATAATATTTTGAAATAATTTAATACGTCTACAGAAAATACGTTTTGACCACTGATCTATGTATAAATAGATTTAAGCCTTTACAATCGCCTGTGCTTAGTGTTACCATGCCCCCGTGTCAAAAAGCGTGCCAAACTCGTAAACATGATCACACGTCTCTTGTTTTCACGAAGCTATACCAAGTGTGTTGATTCGAACACTTGACACATTCGTTATATGACTATTAGTAAACTGATAGAAACCGGGACACGTCACAACCGGGCGAGATATCAGGCAGCGATATAAAACTAAGACAATCCCCATGAGACCGTGACTAACACACATATCTGCCATTTACATAAACAAATGCATATTTCCGCTATTATAGTGAGAGATATATTTATCAAGTCAAAATATTTTAAGTTTACATTGAAAAAAACTCAACGAACACAATATGTTTTTAAATTGAAAATTTGCGTTATTGTTGAAAGTAAAAACTCTCTCAACCATTAAGTTTTTAAAACACATAAACTGCAATTCCGTTTTTCCCCTCAGAAACGTGACAATGTACATATTCAGAGAATGGCAGAAATGGTATTGACTAGATGTGATGGGAGAAGGTGCTCCCTCTCTGGAAAGATCAAAAGAACGCGTGATCAGCAACTGACTGGGACACTGAGCCTATACACTTTTAGATGGCTGACGGAACGGCAAGCAGAGCATATATAGGAATGCCCCCAGTTCTGTGGTACTTGCTCCTAATCAAAAATCAAGAATCCACAGAAATTTAAAAAATCGTTTTCTTGTATAATGCGGCAATTAAGAACTCAAGTCTATACATTATCAAAAACTATACATTATCACTATGTATCAAAATATTTTTTTTCTTTATTTAAAAAAAATATATATTCTTTACAATAAAACAAAATGAAATAATTTACAAAACATTACCGAGGTAATTACACAAATTAAAAAAATGCCAAAAAAGTCGAGTGAAGCACTTTCTAAGCAGCTCTCCTATACCCCCGTAATCCTCTCTCGAGGCGGTATGACATAGCAGGCGCCGACATCGAAAGCCACTCGGACGCTGAGTATAGCTCACCACTCAGCTGAGCACGTTTATGCTGTTAACATTCCGTACGACCGAAAACTTCACCCCGGTGACTTCGTCCTGTCTTAACATGTCATATGGGGAGGAACCAGCCTAGATCCCAAGCGGTACTGTGACGAGCGAGCTGACTCGACACTGGCTGAACCTTGACCCCGCGGTGGAGTCTAAGACATGTGAACGGACTTCTGACACTGGTTCCCATACAAAGTCAAGAGCCAACTTTTGTAAAGTTCCGCGGGGAACTTGAACCTTATACGGACATTATTCCTTAAACTTCATAATCTTATGTGCCACACATTTTGTTACCCATGACAACAGTGAGGGAAGAATGTCGCGCATATTGCTTTCAAAAAACGTTTTTATAAATAGGAGAATGGGAACAGTTACATACAATCTCTCAAAATATTATTAGAGTTGTTCATTTAAATTATATTGCCAATTGTCAGATCAAAATATTTCTGTTTCGATGATTTATTAATATCTCATACTTATTACCACCCTTGATTTTGGAGTGTATGCCCGGCTATGTCCCTTGGTAAATAAATGCTACTATCTTTAACTTCCGGTTCAAATAATGTTTTTGTTTTTGCTGAATCGAGAACTGGTTGATCATTAATTTAACATATTAATATCGTAGAAATTAACTATCTGTGTTACTGAAACGGATTTAATGATTTCCATATTTACATCATGATTTGATCAACCTTATATAATTCGATAACGAAGATCTAAATCAAATTGCAATGAAACGAGAGACATGGAAAATCTTTGTAAAAAAAGGTACTTGGACAAAATTTTCAGAATTGTGCTACATAATTACAAATAATATCGTTAGATATCCCTTAAACATGCAAGTCATTGTCATTGATACCTCAACCAAGTCTGTACGTCAATCCTGAAAAAAGTAAAGTATTTTTTTCTAATGAATTTGTCATCAAAATAATTTACATGAAACATATAGGAAAATATAAATAAAACTTGTGACCACAAAATGTAGCTGAGCTGAAAATTTAAATTATCATTGTTATTTTCAATAATACAACACACAAACTATAGGCCTACATTTTTTTGTTCATGGAGACAAGACAGTTCTCCATGCCTGTCGGTCAGTTGCCAAAGATCGCAGGTCTTGTGCATTTATGCCTGTTGATTTTAATTCATTCATAAATGTTCTTGTTAGCATTGTTTTTGGTCTTCCCTGTTTTCTTTACCCGTCTGGTGTCCACATAAAGGCTTGTCGTGGAATTCTGTCTTCCTTCATTCTAAGTACGTGGCCGATGTATGTCCAGTGATGTTTTATGATGATGTTCGTCACATATTCTTGTTTTGTCTCCTCTCCTTTGTATGTCGTTTGATTTGAAATCTTTCCAATTAGTATTTGTGATTTTTCTGAGGCATCTATTCTTAAAGGCAACTAATTATCCATTATTGCGGTAGATTTCCAACTTTTACATCCATATGCCAATGATGGAATCACACTTGCATTAAATTATATACAGTATAATTACATACTTATATATATATATAGTATATTTAAATACCACATAATATATACATTTTTGTATTCACAAAGGCAAGACACATCTGTTGATCCTATTTCTATGATTTTTATGTGCACGGCAGAACTAATAAATATTAAAAATGGCAGCAAATTAATATAATTTAAATGAAAATAAATTATCAAACTATTTAATATAATTAAATACCACAGAAATTATATATATTTGTGTTGGCAAAGGCAAGACGCATCTGTTGATCCTATTTCTATAATTTTTAGGTAAACGCAGAACTAATTAACCGTAAAATGGCAGCAAATTAGCATAATTAAAATGAAAATAAATTATCAAACTATTGAATATAATTAAATACCACAGAAATTATATATATTTGGGTTCAATACAAGAATCCGTGGACAAATCACGTGACAACATTCCAACTTTTAAATTTTATATGCTATTGCACTATCTCGGAAACTTAAAAAGTCGTAACTTAAATTACAGATCTAGCGATTTGCGCGCAATGAACTGGCTATCCACCTCCCACTCAGTGTGCAGCGCACATGTCGAGTGCTCAGGGGCTCTCATCACGCAATGTGTCGAATAGTGGGCGTGTCTGTATATGCAACTTTTAGGAATTTCATTCCATCAATTTATGTTAGCTGTTTATTCCGTAGAAACCTGTCCACTGGTTCTTGTATTGTACCTATATTCTTATTAGCATAGGCAAGACGCATGTGTTGATTCTATTTCTATCATTTTTAGGTGCGCACAGAACTAATTAATATTAAAAATTGAAGCAAATTAGCATAATAAAAAAATAAAAAATTATCAAACTATTGAATATAATTAAATACCACAGAAATTATATATATTTGTGTTGGCAAAGATAAGATCCTATTTCTACAATTTTTAGGTGCGTACAGAAATAATTAATATAAAAAATGTCAGCAAATTAGCATATTGCGGCTAGAGTTTGATATGATGAGATAGTGCTGCTAAAGTGCTGTCCATAGATTCATCAATAGGTTTTACCCTTCTCTCCCCACCCACATGTAACCCCAAATATTTAGGAAACTACAGTCTTGCTTAATTATGTATTTTAAAAATTCAATCATTTGCCTTCTAGATCAACGTTTGTCTTAGCGTACATGACTTTCTTCTAGCTCACACATCTGTCTTCTAGCTCACACATCTGTCTTCTAGTTCACACATGTGTATTCTAGCTCACACATCTGTTTTCTAGATCAATGTTTGTCTTAGTGCACACAACTGTCTTCTAGCTCACACAACTGTCTTCTAGCTCACACATCTGTCTTCTAGCTCACACATCTGTCTTCTAGTTCACACATCTGTCTTCTAGCTCACACATCTGTCTTCTAGTTCACACATCTGTCTTCTAGCTCACACATCTGTCTTCTAGCTCACACATCTGTCTTCTAGCTCACACATCTGTCTTCTAGTTCACATGTCTTCTAGCTCACACATCTGTCTTCTAGTTCACATGTCTTCTAGCTCACACATCTGTCTTCTAGTTCACACATGTCTTCTAGCTCACACATCTGTCTTCTAGTTCACACATGTCTTCTAGCTCACACATCTGTCTTCTAGTTCACACATGTCTTCTAGTTCACACATCTGTCTTCTAGTTCACACATGTCTTCTAGCTCACACATCTGTCTTCTAGTTCACACGACTATATACTAGCTAACAAAGTTGTGTTCTTTCTCAAAACAGGACACTGAAGCTTAAAATTGACTTATTCAAACTTAAAGAACAAAGTGGAGTCAGGAAAGCAACTATAGACAGACTGATTATCCAGTTGAATAAACATGTCCCTCAAAAACTTGGTAATGGTGTTGTCTCGCTTTTCATGTTTATTTGATCACGTGAATATATTGTTGTTGACATACTTGTCACACTACAACAATTATATTTCATATTACTATATATTCATCCAAGACTGGTAACATTACCTCTGTGTCTATGTGGACAGACAGCAGAACATATCCTGCAAGACTACATTTCATTAAACCAGTTAAAGGAGGAACACTGGCCCACAGAGATGGATATTCACAGAAAGCTGTTAATTAATTTGGCAGACTATCTGACCTAGTTGGCAGACCTGTCATTGTACCCACTATATGTAGATTGCAGATTGTTCTGATGTATGGGTCAAGTGTAAACAGAACATTGTAACTCAATAAGACAATCCATGGAACGGCCACAGATATAGAAAACAGTCAGTCAATTGATATTGGAGAGGTTGCAGACTTTCTTTGTGGTATGGAGGAATATGCTGCCATGCTTATCCGTGTGTATGTGTATATACAATAGTGCCGTTCTTACTCATGGTTATTTGCTGTGTGTCTTGATAAAGGCTTTTTGGTTGAAACATCAGTTTGTGTGTTTTTATATGTGTTTCCAGTGATTAGCAAAACTTCATTGCGCTGTTCCAAGCTTTGCCTGGTGGATTTCAGTTTTACTGTAGTCAGTACATATTATCGATCTTATCCATGTGTGGTAATGTTGTACTACACATACATGATTGATGAATACAGACAGAATCTTGACAAATAATGGAGAAAATGGAACAATGGAAAAGCAGACCTTTAAATGAATCAACTGATATCAAATAAAGCCAGGAAGGATGATATTGTGTTCCCAGATAGATCTCTCTGTGGTGGTGAGAAATATGTTCCTTTCATGGCACAGTCGGCACATAGGACAGAGGTTTTGATTCTTCATGTGTTGTGGTCCGCTGCCTGCAGTTTTAGTTCTTGTATGGTCCTGCAGCCTGTTATTTCCCCTTCTTTAAGCATTGTGTTTTTTAGGTTTGCTTTTCGCCTTTCTCGTTTTATTTTACCTTCAGGCATCCATGTAAGGGCTTGTTGGTTTATTCTCTTTTCATCTAGTCTTAAAACATAACCCAGGTATTTCCATCTGTGTTTTCTTATGACGTTTGAAACATATTCTTGGTGTGCTTTGTTTCTTAAATCACTATTTGTGACGAAATCGCTCCATTTTATGTTCATCAGTTTCCGGAGACATTTGTTTTCGAAGCTGTTTAATTTTTGATCTCTTGTTGAGTTGATTTCAAGCTTTCTCGTTCATATGTTAATACTGAGACAATATAGGCGTTGAATAGCTTTAGCTTGGTGTTTCTTCCTAGATCTTTTGACTTTCAGATATTAGTTAGTTTGGTAAATGTGCTAGCTGCAACTGCTATGCGTGTATTTATTTCTTTCATTGAGTCTCCATCAACAAACATTTGGCTACTCAAGTAATTAAAGTTGGAGACTTTTTCCAGTATTTGGTTGTTTACTGAGATGTTATTTGTTGAACTGGTAAGTCCTGTGATTTTTGATTTATCTGAAAATATGAGAAAAATCTGGCTTGGGGGTTTATTATAACTATTGATATTGAGAGTTCTCATGGAGCACAATGGGAAATACAGAATAATTGCTTCAATTATGATGATTGGAGTTAAAGTCAATACTATAAGTCTTTAATGCTTCATGGTTTACAACTTGTCTGTGATAGCTGCTCCTTTTGACAATATGCAAATGAACAAAATATTCAGAACATCCATTGTCAAAACTATAACTATTTCTAAACTTCTGGGTATCACATTGATCTATTGCCCTGGGTGTGCTGATATTCGTAGTAATAAGAGAGCAGACAGACTTGTATCTGTGAATTTAAGATAAACACTGGTGATGTACTGAAGTTTGTGGTCACTTGCTGGAGTGGACACTGGGATAGATGAGGTATCCAGGAGGTATCCATGCTGCATCCAAGGCAATTCAGTATCTTCTTCTTCTTCGTTCATTCTCAAACTCCTCCAAATTAGCAAGATGTAGTCCAGAGAACGGAATGTCTTGTGTCATGGTTTACAGCAATGATGCAATATCTGCGCCTTTCGGTCTGACACATATGACTTTAGCATAGCTTTGGGTCATGTTGAACCTATATGGAATGGGACAGCCAACTCCATCCCATAACCTCCTTAGCCACCTCTTATGACATGCATGGAAGGTAAACAGTGTTGCTGTTCTTTACTTCCATCTCAGACCTCGGTAACACATGGGCGGCAATTCAATATTATTTATGGTATAAATAGAACTGAGAACACGTCGAGTAGAATTAAGAGTGTTTATCCAGCTAGCTAGCCATGGGGACTATCAACATGCATATTCTTTGACATCTTCTCAGGGAGATGGAGAATTGTGGGTTTGCCTTGAAGTACAATAACATGGATTAACCAATATCTTCTTTAATGTGATGTTTCTTTAGCAGAACATCATCAAGCACTGCTACTCTCTGTTCTGTGCAACCATCATCAAGCACTGCTACTCTCTGTTCTGTGCAACCATCATAATTTTTCCAGTGTCATATTAAGGAGGCCCTTTTCATCTGCGTTCTTTTTCAAACTCCTTCAGATTAACAGGATGTAGTCTGGAGAATTAAATGCACCATGTCATGGCTTGCAGCTTGGCTGTGATAACTTGGCCATTGGTCCTGACACATTTGACTTTAGCATGGTTTCTGTTCCATTTGACCCTGTAAGGGATGTGACAGCCAACTCCACCCCCTAAAAGCCTGAGTCACCTCTTACAACATGCATGACATGTAAAAGTTTCACTATTATTTTCTCCCCTTTCAGGCCGGGCAACAAGGGTGAAGAAGGTCCTTGCCAGAATCTTTTTTGCCTATTCATTTATTACTACGGATTAACTGTCTGTCAATATTTGATGTAAGTAAAACTGAAACTCTACATCTTTTGAAATGTTTGATCTCTTCTATTCTATGCCCCTTTTTGTATCATTAAAGTAAATGTTAAATGTCTGTAATGAATAAATCATCAATCCACAGACAAAAGTCCACAAGTAAAAAGTACAAAGAGGAGTTTATTGGAGGTCGTAGCTCAAATTCAAGGTAGTAACAATATCAGTGTATTTGTCGTCCTCTATTTTGTTATATTTCTTATACTATATATTCATCCAAGAATGGTAACATTACCTCTGTGTCCATGTGGGCAGACAATGGAACATATCCTGCAAGACAGCATTTTACTAAATCAGTTAAAGGAGGAACGCTGGCCTATAGAGACGGATATCTACAGAAAGATGTTAATTAATTTTGGCAGACCATCTGACCGAGTTGGCAGATGTTGATTTTTGTCACCTTTTGATACAGACCACAGAGTTTGATGAATCCATTCACTTGGAGTGTTTTCTAGTGCTCTTTGGCACTCTTCTTCTTTGTTCGTTCTTAAACTCCTGCATATTAGCAGGATGTAATCCGGAGACTGCATGATCATCCTGTCATGTTCGTCTGTCATAGTCGATAATGACGGTTTGGGATCAACTGTAAAAGGTAACGGTAATATGAGTTATGAACCATTGTCATAACACACGGTTTCCCATAAGTGCTCAGCTATCTAGTCAGTGGTTGACCAGAAACTCCCATCGACGATGGATGTGTCGTATTATTGGTGTAAATAAAACGGCGACTCAACGCAGAGAATTTCCATTCTCTGGACTAAATTCTGCTGGAAATCTTGGAGTGAATGCTGAAGAAAAAGACCAGAAACCGCCTGAAGAGGGTCCTCGACAACACTTGCTAAATTAATATGGCACATCCCAGAGTTTGAGCCCTGGTATCCAACTTTCTCATGTCTGGTTTAACCATGGGAGTAATTTTTATTTAAACCACGAATAATGAATGAACCCATGTGACGTCAGTAACCCACAAAGCTGTACTAAATTTGGTTTGTTGTGCTGAAAGGAGCAGATATCTCAGACAGCTGTAAACCTTGATTTGGCAGATTCTGTTCTCCAGAATACATCCTGCTAGTTTACAAGAGTTTGAGAATGAATGCAGAAGAACAAGTCTTCTTCTTCTCTTTCACAGTTTGACATGTCTACACAGCAAGTCCTGTTTTCTTAATAAATGCTGCTGTATTTGAAAGCTCCTCAGTGCTCCCACACATCTTTCTGTGGATATCCATCTCTGTGGGTCAGTGTTCTTCCCTTAACTGGTTTAGTGTATTGCAGTCTTGCAGGATATGTTCAGTGGTCTATGCTGCCTGCCCACAAGGGCACAGTGGTGATGGGACTAATCTTAGCCTATTTAAGTGGCTGTTTAATATGTTCTGTCCTGTTCTGAGGCAGAAGATAATAACCTGCTCTGCTCTGTCGAGATAGTGGTAATTGTCTTTTGGTTGGTCGACTTTCCTGATGGTTTTGATGAGGGTCTTCTTTTCTTGGTAGGTGATTTCTTAGTCTTTTTTGTTCCTGTGTTGATCCATCCTTTGCCAGTCTGTCTGCCTCTTCATTTCCTGGTATGCCACAGTGGGATGGTATCCACTGTAGTACTACCCTTCTTTGGATGCTCACTTCTCGCATGGCTTTCTTCAGGTCTGGCAGCTTATCGCTGTCAAGGGCTTGTAGGACAGACATAGCATCAGTAAGAAATACCACCTGCTGGCATTGACTTGTGTTTTTAATTATTTCTGCAGCCATTTTTAAAGCCTGTACTTCTGCGGAGTAGTTGGAGCAGAATATTCCAGTTGGTGAACATGTGGATTCATTTTCCATTTCTGGATATTTTATGTACACGCCAGCACCTCCATTCCTCACTGCTCTGGTTGCTAATCCATTGGTATACACTTGTATCCATGCTTCTCTGGGGTACATATCTTCAATCATGTTGCATACTATTGTTTTCTTTTGAAGATTATTCAGTTCTATCATAGTGTGGTAGTTGTTTATGGTGGTTCTGATAGTGAGATTTTGGGTATTGCTCCCACGGAACTGGAAAAAGTGTTGTTGATATCTCTTTTGTTATGTCTGGTAGTTCTTCTTTATATTTTCTGTTTAGTTTTTTGGATTGGTGTATAAAACTGCTCCTCTTCAGTCTTCCACTGGCTAGGTCACTGTGTCTGGCCCTCATTGGATGTTCTGGCATGCTCTTGTACTTTTCTGCATGTACCATGGTCTTAGTGTCTCGCCTGTATGATAAGGGGGTGATGCCTGTAATTTTTTCCATTTCATTTATGGGAGAGGTCTTCATGGCACCAGTGATAAGGCGAAGTGCTTGATTTTGTACTTTTTTCAGGGCTTGTAGATGGGAGTTGACTGCTGAAGTCCATGCTGTTGATCCATATTCTAGTACTGGTCTAATTGCACCAGTATATACCTTCTTCAAAGTTGCCACATAGACCCCCCCCCCCCCCCCAGTTTGTTCCTGCCAATTTTCTCAGGAAGGCAAGTTTCTTTCTTGCCTTTGCTTCTATTTTCTCAATGTGAGGCCTCCATGTTAGTCTCTTATCTAGCATAGTGCCCAAGTACACCGGCTCGTCTTCTGTTTGGATATGTACATTTCTGAGTTTTATCTCTCCTGCTTTGTCCTTATTTGAGAGTGTGAAGAGTGTTGTTGAAGACTTTTCAGCATTTATCTTTACCATCCATTTATCTGCCCATGCTGCTATGTTGTCTGCTGCCTTTTGTATTTTGTTGTTGCTGATCTTTAGATGTTCTTCTACACACCACACCACCAAGTCATCAGCGTACATTGCAGCTTTTACACATTATGCAATTCACAAATTATATCATTTATGAAGACAAGAAACAGAGTTGGAGACAATACTGAGCCTTGAGGAACTCCATGTTTTAGAAGAAATTTTTTGCTGTTGTATCCTTCCATAGTGACTCTTGCTTTCCTATTGTGTAGGAAGGAACTGATCCACTTGCTCATGTTGCCCCCAATTCCGTTTCTTTGCAGCTTTATTATCAGTCCATCTTTCCAGACCTTGTCGAAAGCTTTTTGAAGATCTATCCATAGGGTGAAAACTTTTTCTTTTCTTGAAGTGCCTCTTCTATGATCTGGGACAGGAATGTTATTTGGTCTTCTGTGCTGTTACACTCTCTAAACCCAGCTTGTTCTGGCACCAATAGATTCTCTGATTCCAGGTACCACTTTAGTCTTCTGTTGACCATCCTTTCCATTGTCTTGCAGACACAACTCGTTAGACTTATTGGTCTATAACTGTCGGCCTTCTGTTTGTTCTTGTCTTTTTTAATAATAGGACACCTAAACGCTTCTCTCCACGACTGTGGTACATTGCCTGTTTCCCAACTATAGTTGTATACCTGTAATAATTTGTACATTTATGCCTGTCCTAGGTTCATAAGCATTTCATTGGTGACACCGTCCAGTCCTGGTGATTTTCTATCCATTAATTTCCCTATAGATGCCTTTAATTCTTCTATTGTGAATAATTTGGACATGACGTCTGGGCAGTTTGTGTTCTTATCATTGTTCATTTCCTGACGAATGTCCTTTCGTTGTCTACATGTATTGATGATAATTGTGCTTTCTTTTCTGTAAGATTCCGCAAGCTTGTCTGCTGCTTGTTTGCCACAGTGGAGTTTGCCTGAATCCTCCAATGTAATTTTTTGTCGCTGGTTATTGCTGTCATCATTTATTTGCTTGGTTAGTTTCCACGGCTTTCTCCCTTCCTTTTCAAAATTTAGTTTTTGAGCTTTTCCCCTCCAACTTCTTCTCTGTGTTTCTATCTTTTCTTTAGTGAACTTTGCTTTGGTTTTTTGTAGAGCGATGTGGTTCTGTTGTGATGGTTGCGTCTCTGCCATATTACGTGCTTCAGTCAGTTCTTCCTATAGTTTTTGAAGTGTAATGGTCCAATATGGTACATAATTCTTCCTTGCTCCTCTTGGTATTGTCTCCTTAGCTGCCTGAAGTATTCCTTTATTAAACTCCATGATAATAGTGTTGATGTCTCTGCCTGTTAATTTTATGTCTTTTGTAAGTAGGTTTGCTCTATGTTTATATATGTGCCAGTTTGCTTTCTTGTAGTTCCATCTTGGCTTAGTTGGTCTTGTAATTGTTGATTTGTTCACTTTGATGATAACTGGGAGGTGATCACTGTCACCAAGTTGTTCGCCTATTGTTCTTTCCATTATTCCAGCCAGTTCTGAGGTGCAGAATGCCAGGTCTGGGGTTGAGGTGCTATGCCTTCTTCTTGAATAGAAAGTTGGTGGATCCTGTGGATTGTTCAGGAAGATTAGGTTGTTATCATCTTGCCAACTTTCTATCTCTTCTCCCCTTCTGTCTAAATTGTTATATCCCCAGCTTTGGGAGTGGCTGTTAAAGTCTCCCACTGCCAGAAAGTGTTTGTTCGGGATGTTAATACTGGTCATGTTTAGTGGGATGTCATTTGGGCAATAGAAGTTTAGTATGTCCAGTTCAAGGGAGTTGTCTTTTATATGAATCATCTGGTATTCTGCGCCTTCCTCTTGTGTTTTCGTTTCTATGGCATTGATGTTATCCTTGACCAGAGTTAGTATGCCGCCTTTCCTCCGATCTTACCTGTCTACTCTAAAGCATTGGTACCCTCGTATTTTGAATGTTATTTTTTCATTGAGATGGGTTTCCTGTATGCAGCAAATACTAATTTCTTTCTGGTGCAAGGTGTTTTCTAGTTCGGTTTTTTTATTTCTAACTCCCTCTGCATTCCAGAGCATAATATTCAGAGGGGTTTTCGTCCTGTCTGGTTGGCCAGTCGCTTTCCTCTTCTGCCTCCTGGTTTGTTGTGCTGAAAGGAGCAGATATCTCAGACAGCTGTAAACCTTGATTTGGCAGATTCTGTTCTCCAGAATACATCCTGCTAGTTTACAAGAGTTTGAGAATGAATGCAGACGAAGTAACAGTAAGATTCATGTCTGGAACGTGTGCCTACCAATGTTTACAGCGCTCATAGTTTTTAAAGAATTGTCTGGTCATAATTTTGTAATAGTTTGTGACATTGCAGAATGTAATTGTTTAGTAGTTTGAAGCCAGGGAAAAATTAAAGAAAATAAAAGAACAAAGTTTTTGAAACACAGTAGGAGGGGGTAGGGATAGAATTAGAATTAGTTGTAGGTAAAGGTAGGCCCCATGGCAGCCACCTGATGTCACGAATGAATATAACTTCATGCACTAAGCCACAGCAGCTATTAATTGGGGTGGCCAGTTCCCTTTCTTACTGTCTTTACCTCCCCTAACTCATGTGTCAGGAGGAGTGGTCGTGTCCAGCGAGAAATCACAATGGGAATTTTTGTTTGTCCAGACAAGGTTTCGAACTTGGTATGCTGTAATCCAGTGATAGCAATCAAGCTCACTATCAACTAAGCTACTGTGCTCCTCAGAATTCGTTTTAAAACTGCGCCTAACACCTCTCCCCTTCAAACTCTAGCATTATCCCTTCTCATTAAATCATGGCATAATTTCACTAACATTAGCCATTTTTGTAATTTGTGGTGACACGCTCTGCAAGTGATGTAAAATTATTGACTACATGAAAACTGTGTACACCATAACAAACTTTCAATGAACCTGTGCATAATTTCTGAGTTCGTTCTATTTTCTGCTTATAGATTAACTATTACATAGGCACGTGTTCCAGACAAGGACAGACGTGACATTATTCTATTGATCTGCTGATGCCCAAAAGGGGATCAAAGTATAGCAACCTTGTGACCTGCTATGCATGTTGTAAGAGACAGCTAAGGAGCTTTAGGGGTGTACTTTTCTATCCTATCACATGGGTCAAAGTGACCATAAAGCCATGTCAAAGAATGGGTCTAGAGAACTGCGTTCATTATGTGTGGTTTACAGCTTATCTGCAATATCTCGTCTTTCTGCGACACATTCCAACTTCGGAATGACTTCTGGGTTACTTTAGTATTCTATGGGATGGGTCAAGCCAACCCCAAATTTCCTTATTTATCTTTAACAACATACATGACAGGTCATAGTTTTGCTATTCTGTGCAACACTTTAAGATCCCGTTAACATGCTGGGGGCGACTAAATCTTCATATCCATGACAAGGGGCTGGCTGTGATGTGTACTGACCCAAATAAAACATTAATTAAAGTCTATATTATTAATTTGAAGATTTGTCACAACTTTCTAATTTTCAGGGGATCTCCCTAGTGTAATGGGGTTACGCTGTTTGCCTTGAGTTGAAGAGGTCATGAGTTCGAATCTGGCTCATGTCATTTTGTGTATAAAGTGGATTTTTTCAGAGATCCCTGTGGGTTATCACTTGAAGCTATGGAGTTACGTGCTATGAGTGGTACTCTTGGCAGGCGGCATGCCACTTTGTTGAGAGTGATGAGTATATATGGGAAACTGAGTACAGTGAAGTCAATCCTCTACAACTTTTGAACCCTTTTTTTAACTTTTCTAATTTTCAGATGATGAGAGATAATTAAAAAAAAGACAGAAAGTAGAACAGACTGCAGATAAGCATCAACAAATGACTTCAGTGGTGGAATAT
Source organism: Meghimatium bilineatum (assembly GCA_034231615.1). Lineage (NCBI taxonomy): Eukaryota > Metazoa > Mollusca > Gastropoda > Stylommatophora > Philomycidae > Meghimatium > Meghimatium bilineatum. The sequence goes on along the minus strand of CM067309.1, from coordinate 38,446,894 downwards.
GAAGAGTGGAAAAGAAAAATATTAGCTAGAGCTGCTGAAACTTCTTGATGCTTTACTAACTCTACTGCCCATGAATGGAAATAATCAGGGCTTCATGATTGGGGTGCCAAAGAGGGAGTTTTAGTGGTGTACTTTGCTGTCCTATTACATGGGTCCTCCAATTGTGTTGTTAAATGTTGTGGGTGAAGTTGGAGTTGTCAGACTTTGGCTATTGTCAGCACGTGTCTCTTTAAGGTTGCTTTGATTGTCTCCATCCATCTTCTTCTTCTGCGTTCGTTCTCAAACTCCTGCAGATTAGCAGGATGTAGTCTGGAGAACGGAATGCGTTGTGTCATGGTTTATAGCATTGCTACGATATCTGCGCCTTTCGGCCTGACACATCCGACTTCAGCATGTCTCCATCCATCTAATTCTTGGTCTTCCTTGTTCCCTGTAGCCCGATCTTCAGCTGTTGTATGCACAAAGTGCTGGTTGCTTTGGTTCCATTCTAATGATGTGACTAAACCACCTTGTTTGCTGTCTCTCAATGTAGTCTTGAGATGGTTTTTATTTCTTCTCTGATATCTTCATTTCTCCGTTGGTCTCAATGTTTGATATTTTTAACTTTTCTCAAACATCTCATTTCACGCAAATGTATTGTTAAACCATATCTTGCAAGGTGATTTGGTGCCACTAGAATGGGCCTGGTTCGATTCCCATTAGTCTCAAGAATTTTCACCTCGCTGGGGGACTGTGTGCTAAAGATTTCAATGTGGTACCCTTATGACCCTGATGGGTGCATGTTTATAAATAGAATAGATATTTAATGTAAATAAAATTGTTGAAGATGATATGAAGTACTTTGTCATTTTTTTAAACCACAATGAATGACAGAATTATATCAAAGAATGATTGTCCAGATTTAGAGACATGTCTCAGAAATAAGAAATTTCTTCTACATCAATCGCTCTGATTCTGAAATATTTTTGAGTCATGACCCCATTTTATAGAAACAAACTGATCTGCGACCCCATTTTACGAAACAAAGTTACCTTCTACCCTAATACATTAAAACAAGGTATTGATATAGTTAGAAGAAAACAAAAAATTACAACTTTTTTTGTCTTTACAGATGGTCGAAAAGCTGGCCAGTGCAAAATTTCATATGAATAAAGAGACCCTCAAATTAATTAAATTACCAAAATGCATAATGTCTATGTTTCACACGATTTCTTTCCTAGGCAAGTTTTATTGGTTGGTTGCTGATCCAGTGTATGGTGTATGGGCTCATGCCTTTTGACCCAATGCCATTGTGTGATATATGCATGTGTTTGTGGGCTGTTGTTTTGTTCCAAATAATGTGTTCCATTTATCTAGCCCTGGAGGGAGAAGCAATTTCATAGGGATGAGTGCACAGCCGGCAGGTGATTGATTCTGTTCAGGTGATTGTTAAGCTTTACATGTTGTGTGGTGTGCAGTCGGAAGATAATACTCTGGTCTTTTCTTCCCAGGACGTTGATGTTATCTTTAGGATTTGGGCTGGTCATATATTTATAGATTTCCCTCCCAGTGTTTCCCATAGCCCATCTGTTGATCCAATTTTTTTTAGTCACAGATTTCAGCCTCATTTTAACTGTGTGGTTGTTTATGTATATGGCTGTTCTTGTTGAGCTCCCATCTTTGCTAACCTGTCTGCCTTGTCATTGCCAGGTGTGTTTGAGTGGCCAGATATCCACTGCATAACAATGTAAATAGCTGGTTGGCATGGTGATATATTTCCACCAGCTCAGGCTTACAATGTCCATCACATTCTAGTGCTTGAAGAGCGAACATAGAATCTATGAAAATAACAATGTTTTGAACTTTTGATGGAAAGGCATCAAATATGGTCTTCAGGTGGTACAATGCAACTTCTAGTGCTTCAATGGAGGCTTATGAAAGAAGCAAAAAAAATGAACAAAGACCACCCAAATAAACAAGCCAGTTTTATTAAGATGCTGCTTTATCAATTTTTACTTGGAGGCTTTGAATGATAGTTTAAACAAGAAAACATGATCAGCCTTTTGATATAAATGTTGAAAATGTTTTGTGTATTGTAATTTGTAGGTTTTCTTGTTTACACATCATAACACCCTAGTTTTAGTGATAGTTCATTGTGTCTAAGTGGACCATTCTAAAAACATGTGTTTTGCATAAGTACATTTTAAAATTTAAACTAGATTATATGTGAAGATTATATATGCTTTCAAAATATGCAAAAAATTGCCAAATATTTCGTTTTTTGCATTCTTTCTCAAAATCAATTGGTAGAATGTAGTCTAGAGAATGGAATGCATGTGTCATGGTCTAGAGCCTTGTTATGATATCTGCACCATTCGGCCTGTCATATTCAATTTAATCATGAGCCAGATATTTAAAATGGCAACCCTGTGAAAGAGATGACAACTATGTGAAAGAGATGGCTATGAAAGAGATGACAACCCTGTGAAAGAGATGGCAACCATGTGAAAGATTCATTCTTCTACGGCTTTTTATCACTATGTTTTAATTATGTTTAATTTACAACAATGAAAATACATCATGCTTATCAGTTACAGAGACAGAGATTATCGTAACATTACATTTGTAACAATGAGAATACATCCTGCATATCAGATAGTTACATTACTATTCATGAAACAAAAATTATGACAGCAGATAAAGTGAAAGTACAACCAAAGATAATAATTGACAATTTCGAACTAGAGGACGTAACAAATTTCCAGTATTTGGGACCAAACAAAAATTGCTCAGGATATTGCACTGTTGAAATCAAGAGAAGAATTTAAATGGTGACTTTGAAAATTGCACAATAAAAAATATTTGGCCGGGTACCAGCAGCATAGTTAAACTATCTATGATCCGAACATGCGTATTTCCAGTGGCAATATACGGTTGTGAGGTACGGACATTGAATAAAACAACAGCAAAGAGAATTGCTGATTTTGAAATGAGATGCTATAGAAGAATTTTACGTTGACCATGAATAGCTTAAAAGACAAATCAAGAAGTGTTAAGATCAATAAACGTCGAAGAGGACTGACTCCTTAACAACATCCTAACAAGAAAGATGTATTTTTTTGGGGTCATATATAGAGACATAACAATATCGAAAGAGTAATAGCTGAGGGCAAAATTAACGGTAACGGGAAGAGGGCACCCAAGATGACGATGGTGCAGTGATATATCAGATTGCTTAAACATGTCTCTAGCTGAGGGAGGTCAACTCGCCCCGAATCGCGGAGTGTTCAGAGAATTCATAAGGAAGACCACGTTCTGAAAAGAATATGCCACATGATGATGATGATTCATAATAATAGTAAAATTACAGTTATGAAGTAGCAATGAAAATAATTTTATGGCTGTAGTCGCCACAACATGAGGAATTGTATTTAAGGGGTCGCAGCATTGTGAAGATTGAGAACCACTGATCTAGACCAAGAGCCAATTGAGTTTGCTTTTTAGTGTTATTAATATTACAATATAAATGACCCATCTTAGATTCTTTGCAAAATTGTTTATAGTAAGCAGTAACTTTCTGAATTGTAAATACATTTGCACTTCAAACTACTTTGAATTAGGTCTATATATGAATGTAAATTGCAAGAAACTTAAATGATAACACAATAAAAACACGTCGAATATGATTTTGAACGACAATTTCAAACCTATATTTGAGACACAGAGATTTTAGGGTTTTTTTGGTGTGGTTTTTTTTTGGTTGCTTTATTTTTGGCAAAAACAAAAACACAAATAAAATTTAATGTACTTATTGCATCACTTCTGTTGGTCTAACTGATTATTTCAGTGATTTTTAGTGGTCACTATGTTGACAACACGCTAGAGTGACCAATGCATAATTAACTGTCAAAGTGAGTGGCGTGTGGCCGTCTTAATAAAATGTCTGCACTCAGGAATCGTGTTCCAATTCTGAAAGGGATATATGCTCCAGTGTAGGGTAACAACCCTAAACATGAAGTAAGTTGCTGGAGTAACACAGGGCAAATATCAAGATAGACAAAAATAGGTAGCATTGTTACCAAAATAAAACAACCTAACAATGAGATACAGAGACAAACGACGCTTCGATTAAAAAGCCTTCACCAGTACAATTATTCCCGTGCAAAACAAATAAAATGACAGTACCTAGTTATTTTTTTTACAACAAACACAAACCCCTGTTTTTAGATCACATAATATAACGATGCCTGTAGATAGGAGAAACGCCGCGATTGGCGGCGTTCTAAATTTGTATCATATCTTCAATTGGTCAATATATTTGTACTGTCCGTCACAGCAAATAAAAATCCCAAACAATATGAACGAAACGTCACCAAAGCAAATGTGTTCTGATTATTTAGACAGTAGTGTGCTTTTGGTACACTCGAATTAATACTGTAGAACATTTTAAGCATATACACCCTATCATACGCAACGCGGGGGGGGGGGGGTGCATATTTATATAGGCCTAAGTTATAGAGGAAACTTTAAACTACTAACATTTTTTGACACACAAAAAAAAAAAAAAAATTATAGCGTTGGTTTGAAGCAAAAGGTCGATTCCAAAGTTCTCTGCGATAAAACTGTCATTTTCTGAAATATTCGCTTGAATGTGTGATTACAAATTTATAAACGGACTGTAATAAAGAATCAAGAATGAAGATATTAAAGTCAAAAAGCTTTTACTTTAAGCCTTTACTAAAGCCTTAATAAAAGAATTTACACTCTATTAGTAGAAGACAGCTTCTAACAGCATTGTATACAGCTGAAATTCAGTCTTCTTGGTATATACCATAAAGCTCTGGAGAAGCAATACCATTGGACATAGAAAGTAAGAGTTAACTGTTCGTAGTTCCTGGGGATCGGGTAGCAGCTACACCCGCAATACGCAACAAAACACCCAACAGTTAAAATAACGAATTGCCGAGCTCTATCTCAAACAGCGTTACCACTCCTGAACTTTTCTCCCACATATGGGCTTTTTCGATCAGACCTGGGGATCTGTGTTATTTTCTTTAAAAAACTGGATTATTTTGTCAAATGTCTTAAAAATAAACACGTTGATTAAATTGTCGCTAATCGTTCCGCAATAATTCCTGCTGGTCATTTTTGTTTGTTGCGCTTTAGTTTTGAGTTACTTTCCCTCGCCTATTCTAAATTTCATTCTGATCGAAACTTCAGAATATTCAGTAATTGATGTTCTTCTTCTGAAAGCTAGATAATATGTAACAATTCTCATTCATTACGCGTGTTGTCGGGGTCCGAGAGGGAAGAAAAGAATAGCAGCACTATTTACCTTCCATACATGTCGTAAAAGGCGACTAATGAGGTTATGGGATGGAATTGGCTGTCCCATCCAATTTATAAATTTAGAGCCTATGACCCAAAGCCATGTTGAAGTCGGATGTGTCAGTCCAAAAGGCGCAGACATCACAGTAATTCTGTAAACCATGACACAACGCATTCCGTTCTACGGGTTACATCCTGTTAATCTGCAGGAGTTTGAGAACGAACGCAGAAGAAGAAGAAGAAGAAATACTGAAATTTGTATCCGAGTCGTGTTTTAAAACTAGCAAATTGTATAATTGTATTTGTTTTCATTTATTCATATATTTCGTATAATTATTAAGAGCTTATAATTTATGGAAGGAAGTAAAGAATGTGATGGTTCAAGTATTGCGTCGCTGTCATCATCATCATTGAGTCCGTGTAAGAGGCGTAAAACCACAAAGACACGGTGTAAACAACCATTATTTAGTGAATGGCTTAAAGACAAAGAGCTAAAGGAGGGAATACAATCTGATCCTACGGAAGGATATATTGTTCACTGTAAAGTGTGTAATATTAATTTTAGAAAGCAGAACAAAATTTCCTTAGTGTCTCACAAATTGGCAATAAAACACAGTCAAAATTTGGATTTGAAAAAGAAGATACTAACATTCCTTTTTTTTTTTTTTTTTGCAACTTCAAAGAATCGACATTGCAAGAAAATGTTGCGATTGCAACATTGTTGTTGTTGACAGCATTTATGGCGGAGCATCACATGCTTTCTATTTACATGCTGATCATTTAGTGGAGTGTTTAAAATTTTCATTACCAGAGAGTGCTATAACTAAATCATCATCACTGACACAGACTAAAGTTTCTTATATAATGTAAGATGGTACTGCACATGAAGAGAGAAATTATATCACGAAGATATGTCAGCAGAGAATATATTATTGATGAAAGTACTGCTATTTCAACAGGTTAAATATTAGCAATTGTTGTCAGATACTATAAAAACACAACGTGTAGAGTAATTGATGCGTTTCTGGATTGTGTAGAAGTTGAGGATGCAAGTGTAGAGTAATTGACGCGTTTCTTGATTGTGTAGAGGTTGAGAATACAAGTGGTGCTGGTCTGTGTAAAGAACTGAAACAATCGCTTGCAGAGAAATCTATACTATTAAGTAACATAATTGGGTTTGCCCGTGACAACTTCTCAACCATGACAGAACTTAAAAGTGGATTTGCTGATCATCTGAAAAATGATGTACCATCTGTATTTACCATAGGGTGCATATGCCATGGTTTTTCTTTGTGTGCTAATCACGAATGCAATTGCTTGCTGTTATGGCTTGAAATGTTTCTTTTGTTTCACAAGTGTGCTGTTATTTTACCCGTTGCAGCAAGCGACTACATACATTTCAGATGGTAAAAGATCTTGTGAAGACTCTTAATCACCGAATGATGAACATTTCTCAAGCGCACTGGCTGTCAATGGGCAATGTTATCGTATCAAGCACGCTGGCTGTCAATGGGCAATGTTATCGTATCAAGCACGCTGGCTGTCAATGGGCAATGTTATCGTATCAAGCGCACTGGTTGTCAATGGGCAATGTTATCGTATCAAGCGCACTGGCTGTCAATGGGCAATGTTATCGTATCAAGCACGCTGGCTGTCAATGGGCAATGTTATCGTATCAAGCACGCTGGCTGTCAATGGGCAATGTTATCGTATCAAGCGCACTGGTTGCCAATGGGCAATGTTATCGTATCAAGCACGCTGGCTGTCAATGGGAAATGTTATCGTATCAAGCGCACTGGCTGTCAATGGGCAATGTTATCGTATCAAGCACGCTGGCTGTCAATGGGTAATGTTATCGTATCAGAACTGAATGGGTCACTCTTCTCAATAACCCGCAGATAATTACATGGATCTACTGTCCAGGTCAAGCTGGGATCAGGGGAAACGAAAGAGCCGATGTGTTGGCTAGTAATTCTTGATTAGAAACTGGCTTCACGGCAGCCATCCCAGTGAATGTAGGCTCAGATTCTCTGTCAGGTGTTTATTGCGTGATCTTCGGGACTTCAAAAAAAATTACTTTTCCTTTCCTCTTCTCTAGATACTCCAATTTCTGACATTCTCTGTATGTGTACGTTCTCAGCCTCATTCACATCATCTTAATCTTGAAATAAATTTATTACTGCCTTGACCAAGTCTGCTTTATCTCTTCACAGCATTGTGCCGTCTATCGCCGCATTGCCTGCCAATAAGTTGACTCTCTCGTTTCCTCTGACCCCAGCATGACCAGGGCAGTATACCCATGTAATACACTGGACACTTGCGTTCTTCATTAAGTCCGACCATTCTATTCTCAGCATATACTTTTCATGTTGATTGGTAAAGCATTGATTAACGGCACCGAGTTAAGAAGAGACAGGATTGAATTGATTCATCATCATCAGGTGCCATGCCGGGTGACGTAGGCGGTCATGGCTCTCCACAGCTCTCTGTACACAGTATTATGTATCAAAGTCGTTGTTGTTTCCTTGCCGTGCCAGGTTGTCAAACTGTCTAATATTTTCTAACGTTGTCGCCCTCTGTCTCTGGTGCCTTCAATCCTGCCTGTTGTGATTATGTTCTCTAAACCTGCCTGTCTCATGAAGTGCCAAAAAAAAAAAAAGATTGCCTTTTTCTTATATTGTTGATTAAGGTCCGTTTCGCATTTAACTCTTTCAACAACTCTACATTAGTTTTTCTGGCATCCATGGTAGTGAATTGATTAGAGCAGTTATTGATACAAGACGAGAAAGTCGAACGAGACAATGTACATAATCAGAGAATGATAGAAATGAGAGAGACTAGAGGCGATGGGAGACGTTGCTCAGTGGCGTAGCGTGGGTCTATGGCGCCCGGGGCGGAATAATAATTTAGTGACATTAAAAAAATATGCCAATGATTGTAAAAGACTGGACGACAATATTTATTTGAAAACATATTAGGTACATAAACAAAAATACATTATCATTTAACTTTTCCAGTCTTAAGGGCGGCAAATTTTAATTTCGTCCGTGATACTCTGTTCTATTGACAAAATTGCTAAATTACTTAATCTTGTGCAGCTCATGGTAGACCTTAAGTAATTGTTTTTTATTAACTTCAACTTTGAGAAGCTTCGTACACATGCTGCAATGCTTATAACTATTGTTAAAAATGTGCGGAGCATTATCACGATAATCGGCACTCTAATACCATAGTTGCATTGCTGAATAAACTCCAGAAGCTAGAATGATCCCGTCACGCATGTATTTTGGTCTTTTGCATCTGCTACAGAGACAAAATTGCGCAACCTCTATCTTTCGATTTCAAACTCTTTCACATCGATGTCACTGGGCTTTTCTTCGAATTCACAATTGTATTCTGGGTTTAACAAGTTGCTTCATGTGAGGAAAGTGTATTTAACATCCAGCGGTCCATGGGCTCATGCCCTTTGACCTAATACCATTAAATGGCATTATATTGCTGGGAAGTCTGTGTATTTTCGGCCCATATACCCAAGAATACCGAGATTGTCATTAAGAAATATAATTAGACACGATAACATCAGACAGATAACCAAAACAATACCAGTATTGGAACACATCAAAAGACAACAGATACAGTGGTTTTCACACGCTTCCAGACTACCAACACACATGCCACAGACGGCCATGACAAATAGACATAACGGCTTTAAAGCCGGAGGCAGGTAAAAGATGGATCACAGAAATCAAAGAAGCAACAGGAACAAGTTTACACACAGCACACAAGAATGCCATCTCTAGAGAACTCGTTTACCTCTGACTCTGCAAGACAAACAAGAGATACAGCGTATAGATAGATACATAGGAATGAACTCACAATGAAGACCTTACTTGAAGGTAAAGTCAAAGGAAAGCGAGCAATGGGTAGGCAGAGATACAATTGGGAAAGTAACGTCACAAGATGAACAGGGTACAGTCTAGCAGATTGCACAACCAAAACAGGAGACAGGAAATGTTGGAGGTCTGTTGCATCCAACCTGCGTTGCAGAGACAGCACCTGATGATGATGTCTACCTGTGGAATTTCTAGCTAGTTTTCCCTGAATGACCAATGACAATTTAAAGGTCTCTCTTATCTCCCTTTAAGCACTCTAATTGCAATTGTATGGTCAGTGGGCGTCACAGCAGACACGCATCATTATGGTTTATTGAGATCTTGTGGAAAACTAAAAGGTCAGGAAGTATCAGGTTGTGATCTGACATGGAACTTTATAGGAAAACCTTATTTCTCACCAAAAATACATAAAACCCAGTGAATGCCGATGAACGTCCATACAGCCGTACATCTTGGGAAAAACCACACAATATTCGGCGATTTAGACTCGGAGTGAGAGGATTCACAAAATGTACCATCAGTCAATCACAACAAACATTGAACATATTACGTGTAAAACCATCTGTTTACATCTTACTTTGGCGGGGGCAGTTATAGTAATCTCTTTGTTCTTTTAAAAAAGAATCTTTTTAGGATTTCCTCAGACGCAAAAAAGCACATCTGGTTTTTGTATTATATAGGGTTGTAGGGGGATTTATAATTATAATTTTTCGCATGTTCTATTTGCAAACTTATATGCTTCTAGTGGACTGCTGCTATATATTTATGTTCAAAGTAAGCTTAATTATCCAGTTTTATTTCTCATATAATATAATATTTGTACATTTTGCCGTATATAAATTATTTCATATATAAACTTAAATAACACCTTAAGCACCAGCCGTCTGCACTTTTCCAGGTCCATTTTATTGCTTCATATTTTGAAGACTATTATTGGGAAAGGTTCTTTTGTCATAGTTATCATTGTCAAGTAAGGAATTGTTAATTTAGTAGCTGGATATTTAGTTTTTGAAAATTTTCCGCCCTCCAGATGATGCCGCTCGGGGCGGTCCGCACCTCAGCCCCCCCCCCCCTCGCTACGCCACTAGAGACGATGGGAGACGTTGCTCCCTCTCCGGAAAGATCAGAAGAACGCGTAATCAGCAACATACTGGAATACTGAGCTTATACAGTTTTAGATGGCTGACGCAACGGTAAGCAAATCATATATGGGAATGCCCCAAGTGATGTGGCGCGTGTTCCTAATCAAGAATTATGAATGAATTTGGATTTTTTGGGGGGCCTTCGAGACTGGAACTTTTCAATATGTTGAGTGGTAACTGTATTCTCAAAGGTAGATAACTTCGTTTATAATTCGATCTGTTGTTTCTTGAGAAGTGATAGCCTGTTCAGCGGTAGAAATTTCAAATGCCTGGGCAAATGTTTGATCACATTCGGGAAATGTATCAGGCTGAGCTCTATGAAGATCTCAGGCAACTGGTAAGTTATCTAGATATTAATAGCTGTTTATTGGAAATATTAATGCAAGTAAGATGATTAAAATTAAAACGTCTATTTCACGGATGTAACAACCTTGATTTGAATCAGTCACTCACTCATCACTCAACTAATCACCACTGGATTGATTCACCAGATTAATTCTCATTACTGTCAGAGTATGTCGATCTCCGATCCAGTTTGTTAGGGTCTATTACTATTTTTTTATTATTTTATATGGAAATTGGAACTAAAGCAATGTTAGCTCGAAAACAAGCTTCTACTATCTCCATCCGGATCCGAGGTTTCATCCACACAAACTAGACAGTCAACAATTCATGTTTCAACACCATTAAAATAAAAAAAATACCATTACAATTACATTACTCATTACACTATTATTACACGATACATCGTGAACAGCTCGTCCAAGTCTGCGCCTCTACACTACACACATTTAAGAGCACCAGGAGGTATAGACATATGTTAGTACTTCTGCTTTTCTACAAGACATGACATCACAAATCATACTTCATAGGCCTGAAAGGTTACTTAGTCTTAGTAAGACTAATAATAATAAGCAAAGTGTTCACGATGTTGTGTAATCATATAATGTGTGGATGAAATCTCGGCTAAGAGGACAAATAAACCTGAGCCCAACTGTACTGTAGGGTGTTTTCAGAAAACCTGTCTCGTATAGGCCCTAGCCCTATTAGAACCATGCTAACAGAAAGGAAAGGTTCAGTATCCGAAAGCACAGGAACAGTGACAATGTAAATGTGTCTTAATTACACAAGACAAATTCACGGACATTGATACGGATTGAGAAGACAAGACAAAAGTAAGACATTGAGAACACAAAAGTGATGATTAATTTTTCACAGGTGACAGGTTGTCAGCTTCTTCCCCCCAACTTTCCTTAGTTGCCTCCTATGACATGCATGGAAAGAAGATGGTGGACCTATTTTTTGCATTTTGATTCTGAACTGGTAGTCCAGGCACAGGTTATAACAAGGGCATTATAATTGGATATGAGAAACCTTCAAATTTGAAAATTGATGAAATACGCAATGCAATGAAAACGAGATATCTGATAATTTTTATGATAGCATTCTTTCAATGGCATACAAATTGTTGGTATCTTTATAGGTCAGCATAATTTTGTCTGTATGTGATGGCAGTACAGGATGCGATGCTGCGGAGATTTTGTCTTTGCCACAAAAATACCAGAGTCTGATCTATTATGGAGATTCCCTCTATCAGCTTGGACAGTATAAAAAGGCAGAGGTAAGGAATTGTGTTTTCTTTCACCCTTTTCCTTGTATAATCCTTATCTAAATGTTACGTATTTTTCTTACATATAAATTTCTATCTACAACCAGTATAACATTACCAATATCTCGGACCCATAATCACAAATAATGATAGAAATGAATCAGAAGTTAAAAAGGAGAATCAACGTCATTATGACATCTTCGCAACGAAGGTTGGCTGCAACAGACCTCCAACATCCCCTGTCTCATGTTTAGGTGGTGCACTCTGCTAGACTGTAACCTGTCCATCTTGAGATGTTACTCTTCCATTTGTATCTCTGTCTACCTCTTGCTCACCTCCCTTCAACTTTAGCCTCAAATAAGGTCTTCAACAAGTTATCATGTCTTTTAAATATTGTATTTGTTTGATCTTTATTTCCTTTAATAATGCTTTCTTCATATTAAATGTCGTTAGAACCTATTTGTTGGTTTTCTTCTCTTTCCTTGATGTGCTCCGTATTCTTCTGTATACCTATAGCTCAAATGCATCAATTCTGTCTTCTGTTTGTTTATTGTCCATGTTTCTGAGCCATACATTAATATAAAATAGATGTAGAATTTTATAATTCTCAATTTTAGCTTGTTTGTAATTTATTTAGATGTTAATATTTTCCTCATGTCTTTGAAAGTACCTTTAGCTTTTCCGATTCTCCTTTTAACTTTTAGATCTACAATCATTTGTGACTTATGTGTCCAAGATACTAATAATATTCTACTTGCTGTAGGTTCTCTCCATGTAATTTTATTTTTAGCACCTATTCTTCTATGTCTATTATATTGACACACTGTCTTCACTATGTCTATTATATTGACACACTGTCTTCACTATGTCTATTATCTTGACACACTGTCTTCACTATGTCTATTATATTGACACACTGTCTTCATTATATCTATTATATTGACAGACTGTCTTCATTATGTCTATTATATTGACACTGTCTTCATTATGTCTATTATATTGACAGACTGTCTTCATGAGATGTCTCTTGTTGAGGAAAACACTGAACAAAAGCAAAATCAAGATCACTTCCTCAACTGTAAGTTTTAATGTTATTTATTTATGTTGATTTGCATGTTATCAGAGAAACTATGAAAAATGAACAGTAATGAAGATGTGCTTGGAGAAACAGGGGTATCAGTTGGAGAAACACAGGTATCAGGTGGTGTAACGGATGTATCAAGTGGAATAATGATACTTTGTTGTTGTAGTGTGTTACAGTTAAATACAAAGATTGTAGTGTCTCACATATTACCAAATCTTCACAGGAACTGACCACAGAAGTTGATGTCCGCTACAAAATCTACCAGTGTTTTCATAAGATGAAACAGAACACAGAGGCACTGAGCATTGTATGTATTAGTGGATGTATCCGTGCACATATTATATCTGCTAGGATTTTATATGTTGTTAGAATATCCACAGATTTTATATATACTGTCCTATATATTTTTTTTGCATCCATTAGCTAGCTTCTGTGACTGGCTTTGTGAGCTGATAGACGTATTTGTGCGCAAACATATTTCATGGAGAGTGGTTTGGCCACATTATGAGAATGCATCATGAAAAGTTGCCCGTACAAGCATATAACCAAATGAGATCAGGGTACAAAGCCAGAGGAAGACCACGGAAAAGATGGATAGAAAACGTCAGGGACATCCTGTACAGACACGGTCATAGCATAGCCGAGGCCATACATCTGGCTTTAGAACGCAAGCTCGAGCTCCAATCACACCTACGCTTAACTGCAAGAGTGGATCACAAACCACCTGGGGAAAGGCAATAGACAATAGAAAAATTAGTCTGATTGTTTGTCTATGGTAATACTAACTACCTGATTGTTCTACATTAGTACCTTATTGGTTAGACAGTTTTACTGCAGCCTCACTTATTACCGATTAGTCGTATACAGAGGTCTATAGAGTTGTGTTTCCAGTGTTGTTTCTCTGGGCCAGTTGCCTCAACATTTCATATTCTGGACATTCTTGAAGTTTATGCTTCGCTATCTGTTTCCTGTGTTGTTTCTCTTGGGAGAAAAAACAGAATATGTAAGGAGTTTTTCAATATAAAAAATTATTATTATGCAACAATGGAGCCAAGTTTACGCAATTTATGGAGACACTTTACTCCTTATTTTAGCCCAACATTCCATTTTAGCGGTCTAGCGACTGCTGCAACTTTTGCTGAACAGTTTGGCAGAACTTGTGCTGTCTGTTTAGGAGTCAGGTTCTGTTTGTCCGCCTTTCAACCTCTGGTTGCTATCTTCCGCTTCGTTATCTTGTTGCCTCCCCTAGGGCCTTTGACCCCCATTTTGCTATTGGGGGGCCTTACCTGTACATCTTGCATTACACCATGTTCGATTTTTTTTCTGTTTCGATTTTTAAAAATTTCTTTCTTAACCCCCATATTCCCTCTCCATTCTCTACACTGTGTGTGATACTGTCCCCTGTTGTGAGCATTGTTCACAAGACGAATGTTTACAATTTTTACGATTATCGCTCACTTTTACACCATATCCTAGTTGATTGGTTTCGTCTCCAGTGGTTGATTGTTCCTATCTTAAACTATTCATTTTTTCTTTGATAATCATTTAGATATTTTTCTCTTGCATCACTAACCGTAATGCTTTTTCTTTCGTTACTTCTGATGTTCTTGTCTCCTTTGTCTTTCTCTTCTTCTTCCCTTGTTTCTGTCTTTCCGCTTGTGTTCTATGTAATCTTTTTGTTTCTTATTTCTATCATGATTCTTTTTTTGTAGTGGTCCTCTCTGTGCGTTTGTCTGTCGTCGTCCTGATGACTTTTTGATCGAAATGTCAATTATGTCTGTTGTGTGCTTTTGTTTAGTGAGCTTTTTTGATGTTGTTAGTGTGTTTTGTGTTTATTCCTGCAACACTATCTACATATTCCTGTTTTTCGCTCTTGTCACAATTTGTTGCACCAGGCAATATATCTTTAGTATGTTACGTTATCTCCTAACACTTGGACGTATCCTTGTTTCTCTTGTCCAGTTGCTTCAGGATTTCATATTCTGGACATTCTTAATGCTATACTTCGCAGTCTAAGGTGCTTGTCCACCTTACATGTCTGTTTTTTTTATGAAGGCTTGTTAGTAAAAACATTTATATATAATCACCTGTGATTTTATTTAGTTTGTACATCATGTCCTTTCATTGACTTTGTTTTTGCCACTGCTAATCTTTACCTATCCTTATAGCTTATTTAAATTGATGCCTTTGAGATGTGGGCATATAGAAGAATAGGGAGAACATCAAGGAAAGAGAAGAAAACAAATATAGAGGTGCTAAAGACACTTAATATGAAGAAAGAACTACTAAGAGAAATAAAGATCAGGCAAATAAAATACTTTGGACACATTAAAAGACATGACACCTTGTTGAAGACCATACTTGAGGGTAAAGTCAAAGGGAAGCGAGCAAGAGGTAGGCAAAGATACAAGTGGGAGAGTAATATCACACGATGGACAGGTTACAGTCTAGCAGAGTGCACCACCGAGACAGGAGATGTTGGAGATGCGTTGCAGCCAACCTTCGTTGCGGAGACGGCACTTAATGATGATGATGATAGCTTACTGTGTCTGCTAGTATTGTATTCATAGACTAGTAACCATTTCTAGTATTGCATAGACATCAATGTATTTGTGGGATTGTTACTATATCTGCTAATAATATTGTTTATTCAGAGACAGTGGTAGCTTATCCTATTCAAGATTTAGCCATCAGCTCAGCATTTTTTAGCTTTAGTGATTGTCTAGACAATATAAATATATTCAGTAGTTTGCCATTGCTTTCTGAATGGTCCGGATCCACAATTGTCTGTGGTGGTATTTTAAACCGGTATCTTAGTCGTTATAGATGCACTCTGTACCTTGCCACCACAGATCTGGACATTCATAGATTAGTAATCACTAGAGCCAGTAGTTGACCACCACAGAACTGTACATTTATAGATTAGTAATCACTAGAGCCAGTAGTTGACCACCACAGAACTGGACATTCATAGATTAGTAATCACTAGTGGCAGTAGTGAAACATCACAAACTTTTGTGATTTGACCACATAATGATTGCGTTTCCAAAATTATCCTACAGAGAACGGTTGGGGTGGAAGAAGAAGAGGAAGACAAAAGATTGTATCAATCATTTGTTTGGTTGTAACCTGCTATTATTTATAAGCATTATGTGCTTGCATGTCATTTTCTGTGGATATCACATTTAAATAGACAAATTGTAACAAGTGGTTTTCATGTTTCAATTGCTTGTTTAACATTAATTAACTGTAAGAAGTGGTTTTCCCATTTGAATTCCCACAGTTGGAGAGTATAAACACCAAGAAAAGAACAGCTCGGGTAAACCTGGCATTGGCAAAGCTGTACCTGCATGAAGGTCGTGATAGATCCGCCATCACTTGTTACAAGGAAGTTATCAGGTGAGGTTAAATATGAAAACTTCATTAGTGAATTGCATGGTGCTCTGATTACTTGGTGCTATGATTGCTAATGTGTTTCTTGACTTGGTACCTCTTCTGACTTCAGCACATTTTCATATGCAGAGTGTGCTCATGTTTTCCGTTCTCAGTGGTTTAAGTCATCTTCATTTCTTTTATTGCAAATCATATTTTTTAATGTAGGAAATAGTAGACCCAAATAACCACCTTAAATGACACCACTATACCGTGAAAGGGTCAGCCCATGGACATGTCCGGTGTGCAAAGAGGATAAATAATCAACATACCTAATACCATGAAAGGGTCAGCCTATGGGTATGTCCGGTGTGCGAAGAGGATAAATAATCAACATACCTAATACAGTGAAAGGGTCAGCCTATGGGTATGTCCGGTGTGCGGAGAGGATAAATAATCAACATACCTAATACAGTGAAAGGGTCAGCCCATGGACATGTCCGGTGTGCGAAGAGGATAAATAATCAACATACCTAATACAGTGAAAGGGTCAGCCCATGGACATGTCCGGTGTGCGAAGAGGATAAATAATCAACATACCTAATACAGTGAAAGGGTCAGCCCATGGACATGTCCGGTGTGCGAAGAGGATAAATAATCAACATACCTAATACAGTGAAAGGGTCAGCCTATGGGTATGTCCGGTGTGCGGAGAGGATGATCAATATATCTATTTCTGTTAAAGGGCATATTTATTTAAAACTTCCATTGTATCTGTTGTAGCTGAACAATGGTTTGACTAGATTTTCAGTGGTTGTGTAGTCCAGAGATGCAGTGTGCCACCATTCAACACATTCAACTTCAACAGTGGTTAAGTAATATATTCAGTGCTTTATCAATTCCAGTGGACATCCGTGGCCTTTTCACTAGTAGATCAGTCGTACATTATAATGTGTTTTGGAACACAGCTGTACTATTGATACATGCTGGCTACCAACCTGAATAATAATAACAATAAAACCCATAAGCTGCATTTTTTTTTATCGGTTGTGTGAAGTTTTATCCATTCTGATTGTTTTATAGGGAACACCCATTAGCGTTGGATGCTCTTACAGGTCTGCTAAGTCTGGGCATGCGAGGGGTGGATCTTATGTCATACGTTATGAACAGTGTGCCTCAGATTTCTTGTGAATGGTAAAATATATGTTTACATGTGTCCGTATCTCTGTCTATCGAAGTGCTTGTCTGAGTTGTAGTTCAAATATTAGTAGTAAGTCTGACATATCCAATCAGCTTTTTCACGTGTCATATCAACTAGTCACGTGTCATTTCAACTCTTCACATGGCATTTCAACTCTTCACATGTCATTTCAACTCTTCACATGTCATTTCAACTCTTCACATGTCATTTCAACTCTTCACATGTCATTTCAACTCTTCACATGTCATTTCAACTCTTCACATGTCATTTCAACTC
This sequence comes from Meghimatium bilineatum, assembly GCA_034231615.1. Lineage (NCBI taxonomy): Eukaryota > Metazoa > Mollusca > Gastropoda > Stylommatophora > Philomycidae > Meghimatium > Meghimatium bilineatum. The sequence continues at coordinate 38,429,010 of CM067309.1, read as the reverse complement.
TTCACATGTCCTATCAATTCTTTTCATTACCTGTCAGCTTTTTCACAGGTCTATCACTTCTCAGCGCCTATCAATAGAAATAAGAAACAGAATATGGCAGGCAAAAACAACATTCAGAAAAATGAAAAATATATTGTGTAATATGACCTTGTCAGTAGAAGTGAATGTTGTGGGAGGTTTGGAGAACATAGTCACAACAGGCAAGATTGAAGGTAACAGAGACAGATGGCAACAACATGGAAAATATTAGACAGTTTGACAACCTGGCACGGCAGGGAAACAACAACGATCTTGATACATAATGATAGAGATAGAGAGCTGTGAAGAGCCATGATCGCCTACGCCAGCCGGCATGGCACCTAATGATGATCAATGCTTCACACATTGTATAAACTCACATTAACCTTTAGCAATCCTAGTTAAATTTATGCTATCTATATAATGCCACCAGATCCTTTTTTGAAAATTTATTTTTGGTGGGTGTTTGGAAAATGCAATAACTTTTTTATTTTAAAAAATTTTGAAATAATTTTTGCGCATTTAAATAAAGTATTTAATACTGGACATGTTGGTATATGTTTTGTTTGTGCACATGTCATACAAGAGGTGTGTAAGGATGGGAAAACAAAATAATTTTAAAAAAACCAACAACATTTTATGAAAATTTCTCACCTTTAACTTTATTTATTTTCTGAGTTGGCAACCATGAAAACATAATTTTACACACTGTAACACATATAAATCTATTGTATGTATGTAGTTTCATAACCAAACTAACATAATATTGCTGGGGAAATAAACAAAACATGTAAATGTAACTTAGTGTAGAAAAAATTTAACTTTAAAGTTAGACCTAGTGTTGTTTACAACCCCCATCAATACATTACTATACTTGTTCCATCTACTATACTTGTTCCATCTACTATACTTGTTCCATCTACTATACTTGTTCCATCTACTATACTTGTTACATCTACTATACTTGTTCCATCTACTATACTTGTTACATCTACTATACTTGTTACATCTACTATACTTGTTCCATCTACCATACTTGTTACATCTACTATACTTGTTCCATCTACCATACTTGTTCCATCTACTATACTTGTTCCATCTACTATACTTGTTACATCTACTATACTTGTTCCATCTACAATACTTGTTCCATCTACTATACTTGTTCCATCTACCGTACTTGTTCCATCTACCGTACTTGTTCCATCTACCGTACTTGTTCCATCTACCGTACTTGTACCATCTACCGTACTTGTTCCATCTACCGTACTTGTTCCATCTACCGTACTTGTTCCATCTACCATACTTGTTCCATCTACTATACTTGTTACATCATGTCATTTTATAATGAAACCTAACATGTTACCAGATCTGATTTGAAAACAAATGTAATTCCTAAGAATTCTTAACTATCAGAATCACAACCCATAATTATTGTACGTCAGTTATACATAATGATTGTACGTCAGTTATACATAATGATTGTATGTCAGTTAACATATTGATGGTCATCATAACCAGCTGACGGATTCAGAAATGGATGCCGCTTGAATTACAACTTCCTGTTCGCAAAATGTTCTTCTCAATACACCATACTTATAGTGGAAACTGAAAACTTTTAACTATGATTTGTTGATTCTGGTCATAGGACATTAACGATCGTGTAATTTTCACTTCGCAAAATATAATCATAGAAATTGTAGCGGTATCTCAACTACAGCTGTAAATATTGGGTGAAATTTTTGTACACATATCTTGACCATGGTGTGCTAAAGGTTAATATTGTTAAAACTACAGCAACAGTTATTACACCTCTACTACCATTTTCACACAACTACCACAGCCATATCATTATGTTTATAACCATTGTCTCTTGGCATAAGAATTGAAGCTCATCGCTCCAACTCTGTATGTTGCTGAAAGGTAGAAATTAAAGCTCATGACTCCAACTTTAGATGTTGCTGAAAGGTAGAAATGGAAGCTCATGACTCCAACTTTAGATGTTGCTGAAAGGTAGAAATGGAAGCTCATGACTCCAACTTTAGATGTTGCTGAAAGGTAGAAATGGAAGCTCATGACTCTAACTTTAGATGTTGCTGAAAGGTAGAAATGGAAGCTCATGACTCCAACTTTAGATGTTGCTGAAAGGTAGAAATGGAAGTTCATGACTCTAACTTTAGATGTTGCTGAAAGGTAGAAATGGAAGTTCATGACTCTAACTTTAGATGTTGCTGAAAGGTAGAAATGGAAGTTCATGACTCTAACTTTAGATGTTGCTGAAAGGTAGAAATGGAAGCTCATGACTCCAACTTTAGATGTTGCTGAAAGGTAGAAATGGAAGCTCATGACTCCAACTTTAGATGTTGCTGAAAGGTAGAAATGGAAGCTCATGACTCTAACTTTAGATGTTGCTGAAAGGTAGAAATGGAAGCTCATGACTCCAACTTTAGATGTTGCTGAAAGGTAGAAATGGAAGCTCATGACTCCAACTTTAGATGTTGCTGAAAGGTAGAAATGGAAGCTCATGACTCTAACTTTAGATGTTGCTGAAAGGTAGAAATTGAAGCTCATGACTCCAACTCTGAATGGTAGAAATCGAAACTCATGACTGCAATACTGAAAGGTAGAAATTGAAGCTGATGACTCCAACTCTGAATGGTAGAAATTGAAGCTTTTGACTCCAACTCTGAATGGTAGAAATTGAAACTTATGACTCCAACTCTGAATGGTAGAAATTGAAACTTATGACTCCAACTTTAAATGTTGCTGAAAGGTAGAAAGGGCACAAAACCCCAAGAACTCACCCCTTCTAAGTAGGAGACTTATCCTCAAAGCATTGCACACCGCAGAGAGTTAGTCTTCTGAGTATGAAATAACGCTATGGAGAACTTTCCCATTGCAGATATGAAAAAGAGCTAATTGCTCATAATTACTTGGGAATCGAAACAATAGTTAACATTGTTATAATAATGTTACTTGTCCATAAAGCAGACACTTTTATCTAGTTATCTCCCATTATGTATAGATTTATCTTTATAAACTTTGTAAAGAACTGACGTCCTTATTTGTGATATTCATCTCACGTAATAAATGTGTCTCAAGTGAGGGGAAGTAAGCATACTCCATTTGTCTCTTCAGGCTCAACAGCTGGATCAAAGGTCACTCACACATGACTGCTAAAGAATATCCCAATGCTATCACCACATTTAGGTCAATGGAACCAAAGGTCAGATTTGTGAATCTTATAAGTTCACGAGTTCACCTTCTTCTTCTTTATTTGTTAATATAACTACATTTATTACTCTTATAAAGTATACACTATCTCTCAGGCTTATTAAATTGATATTCATATTGTCTCTCTTCGATGGGAAGTCAGGAAGTCAGTTTTAGCAACGAAGGGATTTTATGGTCCGTGACTTTATGGCTACTCTACGCTGTTGAGCCGCTGCATTTCTCCCCTTTTTTTCGAGACGCTGCACCTTTTTTGACTGTAGACCACCATGTAGTTCTATTTTGTGCAAGATCTTCCCTTGTGTTTTTCTCTATTTCAACGGCTTTCTGTGTGGTCTTTAACGAGTCCTTGTAGCACTTTCGACCAGCTTGAGAACATATAACCTTCTGCATCTCACCATAGAGAAGTATCTTTCGCAAGTGATGATCTGGCATACATATCACGTGGCCTGTCCAACGAATCTATGTCTGCTTCAGAATAGTGTCAATGCTAGAGATATCAGACTTGTCGAGCGCTCGTGTGTTGTCAGGGCCCGAAAGGGGAGCAAAGAATAGCAACACTGTTTACCTTCCATGCATGTCGTACAAGGCGACTAAGGAGGTTATGGGATGGAGTTGGCTGTCCCATCCCATATAGGGTCAGCGACCCAATGCCATGCTGAAGTCAGATGTGTCAGGCCGAAAGGTGCAGATATCGCAGCGATGCTGTAAACTATGACACAACACATTCTGTTCTCCGGACTACATCCTGCTGATCTGCAGGAGTTTGAGAATGAATGCAGAAGAAGAAGAAGACCTGTCGAGGACTGTGGTAATCAGATTCTCGTCTTGCTATCTGATGTTCATAAATTTTCTGAGACAAGTTGTGTGGGTTTCCTTATATGTTGTCTTTACACTGTCCATGTTTCACCAGCATATAACAGCACTGGAAGCACCACTACACTGTCCATGTTTCACCAGTATATAACAGCACTGGAAGTACCACTACACTGTCCATGTTTCACCAGTATATAACAGCACTAGAAGTAACACTACTCTGTAAACTTTCCGCTCACATCTGTAGGTTAATGTCATTTGCGTACAATCTACCGAAAGTGCTGCTTACCTTGGTGATACTTCTATACACTTCATCATCGACATTGGCATTTTATGAGATTGTGCTATCTAGGTATGTGAATCTATTCACAATTTTAGTACTACACCATTTACATTTATGCGGGGTTCATGGTATATTTTCCCAGGTGCTGCTGGGATACTTACCACTATACTCAAGCAGAAAGGCACATATATCACAGTCAAGCTATAAACCATGTCGGGACATTCCATTCTTCGCTCTACATCCTGTTAACGTGAAGGATTGTGAGAATGAGTGTAGAATAAGTTGATATCTATATTTTCTATTATTATCGTTATTTCCATTGGATAAAACATTTGATTTCCACACAATATTTTAACTCAATTTCATTTTCCAGCACGGTCTGAAGGACAACGTTCTCATTTTATGTAATCTGGGAGAGGCATGCTACCATGGAGGACACTACAGCCAGGCTGTTGCACAGTTTAAGAGGGTGAGATGAAGCTTCTCAAATGTGTTCACTTTTGCTTTGTGAAAATGAGATAAAAACTGTCTGCCATACTGTAAATTTTGTTTAAAAAATATTTGTTCATTGCTTTTGCATCAATTTGATGTATAAATCGATCGAGTGCCGTTCTGAATGGAGTAGGCGATTAAATTAATTAAGTGCTGTACCGGGTGAAGTAGGCGATTAAATCAATTGAGGGCCGTACCGGTGTAGTAGGCAATTAAATTAATTGAGTGCCGTACCGAGTGTATTAGGCGATTACTTATTTCTACAGCTTTGTATCTTTTGTTGTTAATAAGTTCAGTTGATGACATTCTCCGATGCTTTGGTGACAACCCATCCAACAACTTCTCTCTTTGTCTGTCTCTTCTCTCCTTGATCTTTCTGGTGGTTACTAAATGTTCAAGTTTTGCATTTCTCATCATATACCCTTATGAGTTGCTTTTATTATTTTCTGTAACCTGTTTCTTTACTCCACCATCTCTGAGAACTGTTATATTGTTTTTCTTGGTTGTCCATGGAATTGCGATTATTCACAAAAACCACATCTCCGGTTCACAATGAGCTTTTTATTTCAGAGTCCATACTTTACATCCATACTACAGAGAGTTGGAGTAATCTAATAAGTGAGGTCACCCTACCTCAGAGTATTAGATACAACTGAGAGTTTGAGTCATTTGTGTAGATGACTTCCTCAAGAAACTAATGGGAATTGAACCAGGTCCTTTCTAATGGCAGCGAACCACCTTGCAACTCGAGTAAACAGGTTTTTCCGTACTTGACTAACCGCATCTCCAAAAAAGATGGGATTTGTCAAGACATTCAAACTATGTACTCAGTCACTAATCAGGACCAATCGAGACAAGGATTATTACAACAACAATGAACATCCTGTACAAGTATTGAAGTATCCTCAGTAACAACAAACATATACCATATGCATTTTTATTTATCCTCTTGCTTTTGTACTTGAATTTACTTATGAAATGACTTCCTTAGAGCATTTCATGCTGCTACAGTTAGTCATCTAAGTAAGCAAGACATTTATACAGAAAACCGGACTTAAATTTGGACATATTAAACAGCAAACGTGAAGAAGAAGTAGGCAATAACAATCTAAAGAAGTCCACCCGTTCCAGTTGTATAAAATGACAGAAGAGCCCTCGTAATTCCTTGAAGCGGAAATAACAGACAGATATTGTCAGTCAGTGTTTTATTTTGTGTATCAAAAGTGCGTGTGTTGCCGGGGCTGAAAGGAAAAGCAAAGAATAGCAACACTTACCTGCCATGCATGTTGGAAGATTTGACTAAGGAGGTTTTGTGGGTGGAATTGTCTGTCCCATTTGGTCAAAGTGATTCAGAAGCCATGCTGAAGTTGAGTGTGTCAGGTGAAAAGGTGCAGAAATTACAGCCAAGCTGTAAACCATGACACAACATGTTACGATTTCCAGAAAACATTGTGCTAACTAATAGAAGTTTGAGAATAATTGCTGAATATGATGTTTACTTGGTTGCCTGTGGAGTGTCAGATCTATGTTCATGCTAATTTATTCATTAGGTGCACATATTGGATCCTCTGTGCTTGAAAAACATGGACATCTATGCTTGCCTGCTGTATAAAGAAAAGAAAACATCAGATCTCCACACGTAAGAATTTGTTTGTATGATTAAACATCAGATCTCTAAACATAGGAATTTGTGTTTTATGATTAACCATAAACAATAAACAACTAAAACAAGTAAATAAATTCAAATATCTGGGCAGCACATATGACAATAAACAAGAAGCAGAAATAAACGCAAGATGTAATAAGGCCTGTCAGGTCATTGGTCAATTAACACCTTTACTAAGAAACAAAGATATTACACTAGAAACAAAGAAAGCGCTTTTCAACACCATTTTCTTACCAACATTGTGTTATCAGTGTCAAACTTGGACATTAGATTCTAGAACAATACATAAGATTAACACCACTGAAATGAAATGTGTGAGACGTATGATTGGAGTTAGCTTGAGGGACAAAATCAGGAATGAAGCACTAAGGAAACAATTAGGGATCAAGTCAAGAATATAATACATCCAGAAACAACAAGTTAAATGGTACGGCCACATAACCAGACAGAAAGAGCAAAGTATTATCCAAAAAACACTTAACAAACGATACGGAAACAATCAACCTATTGGACGCCCTCGTAAAAGATGGATAGATAGTGTTTTAGAGACACTCGGAAATATAACAGCAGAAGAGGCGAATAGAAGGGCAAAAGACCGTACACTCACTCTCCCCTCAACACCGAAAGGTACATGAGGACAGAAAGAAGAAGAAGAAGATTAACCATCGGATCTCTGTACGTAAGAATTTGTTTGTATGTTTGTATTATTATCATTGAGGGGCAAGCTGCGGAGACGCTTTATTCACATGAGACAACTAAGTGAAAAAGCAATCAAATACAATCGAGACCTAAACACAGTATTTGTATACAAAGAAAAGGCATTTAACAGAGTAGATAGAAACATTCTCTGGGAAATCTTAGAAAATTATAACATCAGTAGCCAGCTTTTATACAATATAAAAAGATCTCTGTAAGAACAACAGATGGAGTGACTAAACCTTTCGAAACAAGATCTGGAGGGGTTATAATCTCTAAAGGGATTATTTCATCATCATCATGTGTCAAGAGCTACCTGCTCACAGCTAAAGGGATTATTTCATCATCATCATGTGTCAAGAGCTACCTGCTCACAGCTAAAGGGATTATTTCATCATCATCATGTGTCAAGAACTACCTTCTCGCAGCTGATGGAATTCAGATTAACAAGTCAGAGCATGTGTAAGAATAATATAAATGTTTTTGAATAGTCGACTGAGAAATTTAGGATTAAAATTGAAACATTTCACCTTCAAACTGTATCATTATCCTTACAATAACCAACATCCTTGAGTCTATAAATGAAAGAATTGAAAAATGTTGTATGTTATGAAAAATGTTGTATGTTTTAGAATTGATACTTGGATGAATATTGTATGTTTTAGATTTGAGACTTGGATGAATATTGTATTCACAGACTTGGATGAATATTGTATTCACAGACTTGGATGAATATTGTATTCACAGACTTGGATGAATATTGTATTCACAGACTTGGATGAATGTTGTATTCACAGACTTGGATGAATGTTGTATTCACAGACTTGGATGAATATTGTATTCACAGACTTGGATGAATGTTGTATTCACAGACTTGGATGAATATTGTATTCACAGACTTGGATGAATGTTGTATTCACAGACTTGGATGAATGTTGTATTCACAGACTTGGATGAATATTGTATTCACAGACTTGGATGAATGTTGTATTCACAGACTTGGATGAATATTGTATTCACAGACTTGGATGAATATTGTATTCACAGACTTGGATGAATGTTGTATTCACAGACTTGGATGAATGTTGTATTCGCAGACTTGGATGAATGTTGTATTCACAGACTTGGATGAATGTTGTATTCACAGACTTGGATGAATATTGTATTCACAGACTTGGATGAATGTTGTATTCACAGACTTGGATGAATATTGTATTCACAGACTTGGATGAATGTTGTATTCACAGACTTGGATGAATATTGTATTCACAGACTTGGATGAATGTTGTATTCACAGACTTGGATGAATATTGTATTCACAGACTTGGATGAATATTGTATTCACAGACTTGGATGAATATTGTATTCACAGACTTGGATGAATGTTGTATTCACAGACTTGGATGAATATTGTATTCACAGACTTGGATGAATGTTGTATTCACAGACTTGGATGAATATTGTATTCACAGACTTGGATGAATATTGTATTCACAGACTTGGATGAATATTGTATTCACAGACTTGGATGAATGTTGTATTCACAGACTTGGATGAATGTTGTATTCACAGACTTGGATGAATGTTGTATTCACAGACTTGGATGAATGTTGTATTCACAGACTTGGATGAATGTTGTATTCACAGACTTGGATGAATGTTGTATTCACAGACTTGGATGAATGTTGTATTCACAGACTTGGATGAATATTGTATTCACAGACTTGGATGAATATTGTATTCACAGACTTGGATGAATGTTGTATTCAGACTTGGATGAATATTGTATTCACAGACTTGGATGAATATTGTATTCACAGACTTGGATGAATATTGTATTCACAGACTTGGATGAATATTGTATTCACAGACTTGGATGAATATTGTATTCACAGACTTGGATGAATGTTGTATTCACAGACTTGGATGAATATTGTATTCACAGACTTGGATGAATATTGTATTCACAGACTTGGATGAATGTTGTATTCACAGACTTGGATGAATGTTGTATTCACAGACTTGGATGAATATTGTATTCACAGACTTGGATGAATGTTGTATTCACAGACTTGGATGAATGTTGTATTCACAGACTTGGATGAATATTGTATTCACAGACTTGGATGAATGTTGTATTCACAGACTTGGATGAATGTTGTATTCACAGACTTGGATGAATGTTGTATTCACAGACTTGGATGAATAGTGTATTCACAGACTTGGATGAATGTTGTATTCACAGACTTGGATGAATATTGTATTCACAGACTTGGATGAATATTGTATTCACAGACTTGGATGAATGTTGTATTCACAGACTTGGATGAATGTTGTATTCACAGACTTGGATGAATGTTGTATTCACAGACTTGGATGAATGTTGTATTCACAGACTTGGATGAATGTTGTATTCACAGACTTGGATGAATGTTGTATTCACAGACTTGGATGAATGTTGTATTCACAGACTTGGATGAATGTTGTATTCACAGACTTGGATGAATGTTGTATTCACAGACTTGGATGAATGTTGTATTCACAGACTTGGATGAATGTTGTATTCACAGACTTGCCCAGAAGTTAATGTCAGTCTCAGAACATGCAGTGGAGCCCTGGATAGCCATGGGTTACAGTTCCTTGGCTTTTCACTCGACACACTTAAACAAGAGCAAAACAATCAGGGCCATCTACTGCGCTCAGAAGGTAACGTCTCATTTGTGTCTCCAGTTTACTAGTTGTGTTTTAGTGTTTTAATTGGCCCACAGAGATGGATATCCACAGAAAGATGTATGGGAGCACTGAGGAGCTTTCAAATACAGCAGCGTTTATTAAGAAAACAGGACTTGCTGTGTAGACATGTCAAAATGCGAACGAGAAGAAGAAGTGTATTAATTTTAAAGTTAGCAAACGGTTAAGATTATATATTTTTTCTTATCCATTTTTCAAACTTGACATTAACTCATAGTGAACCAAGCGACAACCTATTTGTCATTTTTCCCTATATATCCCTATAGTCCCTGGGCCACTGAGAGTTAAAATAATGATTCAAATATAACTATCAGTTCCTGGTTCCCAACATTTCTTTCTTTTTTATCCATTTTCAAATTTGGCATTAATGACTGATAAACTCATTAGTCAATTCTTTGCTCCTAACATTTCTAGATTATTCAATCAGTCAAGTGCCATGCCTAGTTGCGTAGGCGATCATGTTTCTTCACAACTCTAAACAATTACCTTGGCATGTGTTCTTACAAAGCTCAGTTGGTGATATCTTTTTGTGTCACAGTGACAACCCATCTAAAAATTTATCTTTGTCTTCCTCTGCCTCTTCTCCCCTTCATCTTTCCGGTGATTACTAAATGTTCAAGGTTTGCTTATCTCATAACATGCCCTAAAAACCTTGTTATCTGCTTCTAATTTTTGCTATAATTTGTCCTTTTACTCCAGCATCTCTGAGGACTTTTACATTAACGAAGTAGCTGCACAGTAACTGGTGAACGAAGCCACTGTACAGTAACTGGTGAACGAAGCAGCTGTACAGTAACTGGTGAACGAAGCAGCTGTACAGTAACTGGTGAACGAAGCAGCTGTGCAGTAACTGGTGAATGAAGCCACTGTACAGTAACTGGTGAACGAAGCAGCTGTACAGTAACTGGTGAACGAAGCAGCTGTACAGTAACTGGTGAACGAAGCAGCTGTACAGTAACTGGTGAACGAAGCAGCTGTACAGTAACTGGTGAACGAAGCAGCTGTGCAGTAGCTGGTGAATGAAGCAGCTGTACAGTAGCTGGTGAATGAAGCAGCTGTACAGTAGCTGGTGAATGAAGCAGCTGTACAGTAGCTGGTGAATGAAGCAGCTGTACAGTAGCTGGTGAATGAAGCAGCTGTACAGTAGCTGGTGAATGAAGCAGCTGTACAGTAGCTGGTGAACGAAGCAGCTGTACAGTAGCTGGTGAATGAAGCATCTGTACAGTAACTTGTGAACGAAGCAGCTGTACAGTAACTGGTGAAAGAAGCAGCTGTACAGTAACTTGTGAACGAAGCAGCTGTGCAGTAACTCAAATATTTTTAATCAAAAAAACATCAAAATGTCTTGGCATCAGATTACATCTGGGTAGAGTAAAGAATTGATCCTTCTGGGAATTGAACCTTCTATGTATTCATGATTTAACACTATACTTTAAAGAACTGATTAAAATAATATTTTTAACAAAGTATTTATCGACTCAACCATTTCAGGCATTCACCCTGGATAATTTGTCTGTACAAGCTTTGATTCTAAAGGGAGCAGCACTCTTGGACATGAAGAAGGCTCCTCAAGCTATTCAGCATTTCCAAGAAGCAGTCAGGATGGCTCCAAATAGATTTGAAGCATACCAAGGTAATTGTTTATATTTAGGTACTATAGTATGAAGACATACCAAGGTCATTGTTTAGGTGTAGGTCGTTAGAGTATGAGGATATATGCTCTGCTCAATCTTCTTTGAGCATATATTTTTTTTAAAATATCAAATTCTGACAATCAAATTAATCCAATAAAACCAGTATTGTAACGGCAACTTTTGTCAAGTCCTCCCTGCCCCTGGTCAGCAACTGTCAAAAATTGTTCAGACCATTACATGAACTCTTACAATCGATTTGTTATCACTCACAGTGTTCATTCCAACAGGCATCAAAAGTGGCTTTAGTATGTCCTCCAGATTCATTGTCAACTCAAATGTTGTATATACCTTAGATGCCAGCTTGTAGTGGTAGTAATAGTGACATTGGTGGCAGTAATCACAAGGCAGCAGATGAGATTTTAACCAGATCCCAAAATGTGTTGTTGGAGCCTGAAGAGATGCAAAAAATTGCAGCACTGTTGCTTGCCATGCATGTCATAAAATGACAACTAAGAAAATGTAGCTGTTGGAATTTGCTGTCTCATATTTTAGAAGATCTGATAGTCGCCCGTGTGTTGCCGGGGCCCGAAAGGGGAGAAAAGAATAGCAACACTGTTTACCTTCCGCGCATGTCGTAAAAGGCGACTAAGGAGGTTATGGGATGGAGTTGGCTGTCCCATCCCATATAGGGTCAGTGACCCAAAGCCATGCTGAAGTCGAATGTGTCAGGCTGAAAGGCGCAGATATCGCAGCAATGCTGTAAACTATGACACAACGCATTCCGTTCTCCGGACTACATCCTGCTAATCTGCAGGAGTTTTAGAACGAATGCAGAAGAAGAAAAAGAAGATCTGATAGTGTTCCAGAAGACTTGCTGAAGTCAGATGTGAAGTAGGGAGTTTGAGAACAAACTTAGAAGAAGATATTCTTTTTGAGTATTTCTATTGTGAGGTGCTTAGGTTGTATACGTCATGTCAAAAGGTGCAGATATTGCAGCCAAATTGTAATCCATTACTCAACACATTAGTTCTCCATGCTACATCCTGCTAATCTCCAAGTATTTTCTTTTAACGAATGTTAAAGAATAATAATCTTGTACGTTGTGTGATGTTCTTGAATGTTTGGCAGTTTTTTCTGTGATTTTCTTGCAGGTTTGGTAGTTTTTTAATGTGATTTTCTTGCAGGTTTGGTAGTTTTTTATGTGATTTTCTTGCAGGTTTTGTAGTTTTTTCTGTGATTTTCTTGCAGGTTTGGTAGACTGCTATCTGAGCAGTCGCAAGATTAAAGAAGCTCTAGCTTGGGCTACCAGAGCTTGTAAAACAATAGGAAACAATGCTCGGACATTTACTGTAAGTACAGTCATGATTGAGCGAAAGATGTATTTAAATGGCGTGAGTTTTATTATAGATAAGTCTTCGATGTTTGATATTTTGCGATGATCCTAATAAATGATGTCGGAAATTGACAGTTGTGGAGATGTATGACTCAAACCTACAACAGTTATTGACAAAGAACAACTAGAAAATGTCAACAACTTTTAATATCTCAGGTCAACTATTTCAATCCTGGAGATTGCTCTGCAGAGATTAGAAAGAGATTAGCAATGGTCCTGCAAAAAACAATACAGATACAAATTTATGGCAAGGGGCAAACAGAAAAACAAAATTACAACTATTAACACCTTGCTGACCAATTTCAATGATCGTCGAAAGCGCTATGATAGATCAGAAAAATGGGAATACCCATTGCAATAATGTGACTAAAAATAGCGTTTCTGGAAAATTATGTTGTGTAAAAATGGTGGCATTTGTGGAATACAATTGTAGACATCGTAAAAGTTTTTAATCATGAAATATCGGAGATTTCAAAGGTAATATCGTATGATATATAGAAATTAATGTAAATTTAGGCCTAGCATTATGATAAGTAGCATTTTGCATTTGAAATAACTCTGGAGCTTTCAAATTCATTCAGAAAGTGCAAAAAGTCATTACAACATACGTGATATTTCATAGCACGTAACTCTGTAGCTTCAAGCAACAATTCCTGGGATCTCTGAAAAAATCTACTTTATAAACAAGATGATGCAAGTAGGGTTCGAACATGTGACCTCTTGAACACAAAGCAAGCGGCTCAGCCACTATGCCAAGGAGATTATAAGATTTAAAAACAAATAAAAATGTAATATCTGCACACAAAAAAATATCGACTATTTCTCAGTTCTGGTAACTTGTTACTCGCATTGTGTTTTTATCGTAAACTTTTTCTTGATCTAATTCTCTGCAGCTTGTGGCGTCTGTGCTAGCAAAAGATCCAAGCAGTGTGGCTAGAGTAAGTGCAACATTTATGTTTTCTGCATCATTTCTCTATGTACTAGATAGTTAATATTAAAGTATCTTCAGGAACACAAACATACAAACACATGTACGAATAGGAATGTTAGTGTTCCTGAGGATACTTTAATACTTGTACGGGATGTTCGTCCTGAGGATACTTTAATACTTGTATGGGATGTTCGTCCTGAGGATACTTTAATACTTGTACGGGATGTTCGTCCTGAGGATACTTTAATACTTGTACGGGATGTTCGTCCTGAGGATACTTTAATACTTGTACGGGATGTTCGTCCTGAGGATACTTTAATACTTGTACGGGATGTTCGTCCTGAGGATACTTTAATACTTGTACGGGATGTTCGTCCTGAGGATACTTTAATACTTGCACGGGATGTTCGTCCTGAGGATACTTTAATACTTTTACGGGATGTTCGTCCTGAGGATACTTTAATACTTGTACGGGAGATGTTATGTTGTAATATGTTTCTATTGTTCCGTTCTCAGTGACTTGAGTACGCAGGTTAAATGTCTTGATGAGGTCACATCTTTTTTTGGGAATATGGTTGGTCAAGTACGGAAAGCCTGTTTACTTGTGTTGCGAAGCAATTCGGTGCTGCTAGAACGGACCTGGTACAATTCCTGTCATCTGTAAGAATTATTTTCATTTATTCTCATGCTTCCTACTTGAATTTACTTGTTGATAGGTAACTTCCTTTTGGTGTCAATCTCCACTCAGTACATCTTCATTGGTTATTCTAGATGTCTATTGGATTCTCAACATTCTTCTAAAGAACCACATTTCTATGGCCTTTAGTTTCCTAATTATTTATTGTCTGTGATTCATTTACAACAGAAGTGGGCAAACTATGGCCCGCAGGCTGCATGCGGCCCGCCATTAGATATTTTGCTGCCCTCAAACATATTTTTTAATAAACGAGCGATCTTCACAAATAATGTTTTTTCCATTAATATTACACAGTAATCCATTGGAATTTAATTTGACTTTCTTATATATTAAAAATACAATATGTTATCATTTAAATATTGATATATATATATATATATATATATCATCAATGAAATATTGCTACGTTTAATATGAATGTTTAATATTGAGTAATTTACTATACTAGAATTGACGTAATTTGATTTGCTGAATGTTTCTCAATGATTATAAGTACTCGGACGATATAATTTTATATTATATGTGGCCCTCCAATAGCTTTACAATTTTCAATGTGGCCCTCTGCACAAAAAGTTTGCCCACCCCTGATTTACAATATGACAAATGTAACAATATAGCATTGAAGAACTCTTTTCCTTACTTCTTGTTGAGACCTGCTGCCCAAGTTGCTTTTTTATTTTGTGAAAAAGCTGATATGGTTTTCCGATTCTATTCCTTATTGTTAGCATCACTAGGATAAAATTAGATGTTGTGTGATAAAATTAAGTGTTTGTAATAAAATTAAGTGTTTGTGATCAAATTAAGTGGTTGTGATAAAATTAAGTGTTTGTAATAAAATTAAGCGTTTGTGATAAAATTAAGTATTTGTGATTTAATTAGGTGTTTGTGATAAAATAAGTGTTTGTGATGATGATTCAATCCTTGTTGCTGTGAACACAATGCTCTTGACAGATCATAGCCCTTCTGACAAATGCACAGGTTTTCCTCAGCTAAGTTGTTTGTGATAAAAATAAGTATTTGTGATAAAATTGTTTGTGATAAAATTAAGCATTTGTGATAAAGTTAGGTGTTGTATGATAAAATTGTATGATAAAACATATGTCAGGAATAAAAGTGGGAGGATACAATATAAATAACTTGAGATATGCTGATGACACAGTACTGATCGCAGGAAGCGAACAAGAACTGTAAGCCCTATTAGATAAAGTAGTGAAGGAAAGTGAAAACAAAGGCCTCAGTTTAAATAAGGAGAAAGCAGAAATAATGGTTGTATCAAAGAGACATACACCACCAAGATGCAACATAATAATTAATAACACAAAATTAGCACAAGTTGACAAAGTGAAATATCTTGGCACCCTGTTAACATCAGAAGGTAGATGCTCAAGTGAGATAAAGAGCCGAACAGCACAAGCCAAATCAGCATTCCAAAACATGAGAACCATTTTTTGCAATGGAAGTCTATCAATGCAGACCCGAATTCGGGTGCTGAGATGTTATATCGAACCGATTCTTTTTTATGGATGTGAAGCATGGACTATAAACAAGAAAATTCAAAGTGAATTGGAGGCTACAGAAATGTGGTTACTGACAAGAATGATGAAAATACCATGGACAGCCAAGAAAACTAATGCAGAGGTTCTCATTGATGCTGGCGTAAAAAGATCAATCATATCAAACATTAGTGGCAGACAGTCAAGGTATCTAGGGCATGTGCTGAGAAGAACACAGCTTGAACACTTAATAACCACTGGAAAGATTAAAGGGAGAAGAGATAGAGGTCGACAAAGAGAAAAGTTACTAGATGGGCTTGTAACGTGGCACGGTAGAAGCTCACCAACCGAGCTTATTGACAACACAAGAGACAGAGAGTAGTGGAGAAACATGATCTTAAGCATGGCACTTAATTGATTGATGATAAAATTAAGCGTTTGTGATAAAGTTAGGTATT
Source organism: Meghimatium bilineatum (assembly GCA_034231615.1). NCBI lineage: Eukaryota > Metazoa > Mollusca > Gastropoda > Stylommatophora > Philomycidae > Meghimatium > Meghimatium bilineatum. Next base: position 38,412,451 of record CM067309.1, on the reverse strand, counting down.
GTGTGATAAAATTAAGCGTTTGTGATAAAATTAAGCGTTTGTGATAAAATTAAGCGTTTGTGATAAAATTAAGCGTTGGTGATAAAATTAAGCGTTGGTGATAAAATTAAGCGTTGGTGATAAAATTAAGCGTATGTGATAAAATTAAGCGTTTGTGATAAAATTAAGCGTTTGTGATAAAGTTAGGTGTTGTATGATAAAATTAAGCGTTTGTGATAAATTTAAGTGTTGTGTGATAAAATTAAGCGTTGGTGATAAAATTAAGCGTTTGTGATAAAATTAAGCGTATGTGATAAAATTAAGCGTTTGTGATAAAATTAAGCGTTTGTGATAAAGTTAGGTGTTGTATGATAAAATTAAGCATTTGTGATAAATTTAAGTGTTGTGTGATAAAATTAAGCATTTGTGATAAAATTAAGCGTTTGTGATAAAGTTAGGTGTTGTGTGATAAAATTAAGCGTTTGTGATAAAGTTAGGTATTGTGTGATAAAATTAAGCGTTTGTGATAAAGTTAGGTATTGTGTGATAAAATTAAGCGTTTGTGATAAAATTAAGCGTTTGTGATAAAATTAAGCGTTGGTGATAAAATTAAGCGTTGGTGATAAAATTAAGCGTTGGTGATAAAATTAAGCGTTTGTGATAAAATTAAGCGTATGTGATAAAATTAAGCGTTTGTGATAAAATTAAGCGTTTGTGATAAAGTTAGGTGTTGTGTGATAAATTTAAGTGTTGTGTGATAAATTTAAGTGTTGTGTGATAAATTTAAGTGTTGTGTGATAAATTTAAGTGTTGTGTGATAGGTGAATGTCATAAAATTTCAACTTGTATTTATTGATCTCTTATTAGGCTAAACAATATCTGAACCGTGCAATGACGTTTGACCTGAATCTTCTGGAACCTGTCTATCTGATGGTTGATTTACTGATACAAGAACAAGACTTTGCCAAGGGGGCAGAACTGTAAGTTATTTGTTGCAACCATCAATTAGTTCCCTTGTAATATCCCTGTGAAGCTGTGCATAAATTCAACAACTCGGGAGGGAATGTGGTTTGAAAAAGTATGATAGTTGTTGATTTGGGGGAGGGGGCGTTGACAAAACTTTACATTAACAATATTTATTTTTTAAAACATAAATGAAATTGTGTACAAGTATATTGCCAACTTTTAAATATAAAATTATTGTTTTAAACTAATTGTATATGTCTGACGGCGGTTTATTTGGGCCATTGGCAAAAAAAAAGGCTACAATGAATTTCCATTTTCTGGACTGCAACCTTGTGCTGTAAATTTTAGTGAGAACATTGACCTGCTACAAGAGAAGAACTAGCAGGCGTTTGAGAATGAACAAGAAGAAGAAGAAACAAATTTTATCACATTTGCGATGAATTTATATTGTTTTGCCTTCACACTCGGTGGTAGATTACAAATTTCAATATGTCATAACTAACAGATCTGATTGTTAACTTTCTCCATGTGTTGTGAATAAAAAAGAATGTCACTATATGTTGAGTAAAATTTCACAGAGTAATTTGATGTCATTGGAGTGAATTCAAATTGAATGATAAAATCAGAGAAGAGACACATCAAAATTTCATCACAGATGTTATCAGGAAACGCCGTTGGTCATACATCTGGCATGTCCTACGCGCAGACATCAGCAGGATACATCACCAATCTCTTGAATGGATACCTACAGGCAAAAGAGCCAGGGACAGACCAAAAGAAACACTCAGAAGAACAATACTTAGAGAAAGTAAAACAATCAATATCCATACTATCCAAGAACTGCACAGAATAGCTTTGAACAGACGGAATTGGAGAGATCTGACCTCTGCCCTATGCGCTAACTTCAGCGCAAAAGGAAAATGAATGAATTTGATGTCAGGACAACATTCATCATCATAGGCTTATGCTCATATTCTGATATATGTATGGAAGACTATCTGAATTATTTATTTGAGGCTGTTTCCCATGTCCAACTCTGTGACGGTGAAGTATAGAGTGAGTCTGTGATGACCAAGGTACCTGGTTCGAATCCCACTGCAGACAATTGTGCATACGGACAATAGTATGAATAAAATAGTTCAGAACACAATAGCAAACTACTGAATGTATTTATATTGCCTAGAAAATAAATACAGCTAAAAATGCTGGGTTAATGACTACATCCTGAATAGCTATGCTACATCATCCCTAGCCTTTAGTTTATTTGTGAACGTCCAGAAAGGCTGCAGCAGTTGTTAGAGTGATCCATCCTAAGAAAGCTGTATTTCTGGACTAACGAGTCTTACCTACCCGGGTTTGCATGAAATTTTCCATGTTGTATTTTGATATCAAAATGTTGCCCACGAGGACAAGGAGGGATATCATGTGGTACAATTTCTTGGCGCATACTTCATCTCAAAGAGAGGCATAACTGTTCCACTGCATTGTTTGTATTGCTGTATTGACTTTTATTATTTAGGGAGTGGGGATGACTTGTTAGTTGTAACAGATTATTTTTTTATTTTTGTCAAATGCCATGCACCCATGGAATTCGTGATTGACAATCATTTGTTTGTTTGGTTAAAAGAGTGTGCTCCCATGGTCGTCATGATTTGTAGCCATTTTTTGTTATCATAGGGTAGGCACCCACAGGTCTCTTTTCAACCATTATTGAGGTCAAAGTGCATGCACCCATGAGTCTTGGAAACCATTTATGGTAATCAAAGGGCATGCATCCACGGGTCTCTTTGCAGCCATTTATTGGGGGTCATAGGGCTTGCACTCAATGATCCATTGGCAGCGAATTATTGGGGTTAAACGACATGCACCCACGGGTCTCTTGGTAGCCATTTATTGAGGTCAAAGGGCATGCACCTAAGGGTTTCTTAGCAACCATTTGTTTATCTCAATTCCCTTTCACTAATATGTATACTTGTACATAATGTTGATTCTGTGAAACCTCATACCATACTAACACTTTCTTTATCAGGCTGCGGAAGATGCAGGAAAGCCATAGTACTGCACGCTTACACCAGCAACTTGCAGACTGCCTGGCCAGCATGAACCAGCATCAAGAAGCATTAGATCAATATCACATCTCACTCAGGTCTGTCTCTTTATCAAGTATTAGAAATAGCAGTAGAAATAGTAGTAGAAATAGTATTCAGATAGCATTTATGCAACAGACTTGAATGTAAGGTAAATACGGATCTATCTTGTAGCAGGACAATGGTCCTACTAGATAGCCAGCAAGACGTAGTCTAGAGAATGGAAATACATTGCATCGCCGTTTGTATTTGTGACAATGGTATGATGATTCAGACTGTGGCAGAATACAGAAGTAAATATTTGTGTAGAGGCATGCTGTGTGGGAGAAAGTAATGCTATATGTGAGAGGCATGCTGTGTGGGAGAGATACATGCTGTGTGGGAGAGATGCATGCTGTGTGGGAGAAAGTAATGCTATATGTGAGAGGCATGCTGTGTGGGAGAGATACATGCTGTGTGGGAGAGATGCATGCTGTGTGGGAGAAAGTAATGCAATATGTGAGAGGCATGCTGTGTGGGAGAGATACATGCTGTGTGGGAGAGATGCATGCTGTGTGGGAGAAAGTAATGCTATATTTGAGAGGCATGCTGTGTGGGAGAGATACATACTGTGTGGGAGAGATGCATGCTGTGTGGGAGAAAGTAATGCTATATGTGAGAGGCATGCTGTGTGAGAGAAAGTAATGCTGTGGGGGGTCATTCTGTGTGGGAGAAAGTAATGCTGTATGTGAGAGTCATACTGTGTGAGTCATGTGGAAGAGTAAGAGTTGTGCTTTGTTACATGTTAATGTCTGCATCTATATTTTGTTACACGTTAATGTCTGCAGCTATATTTTGTTACATGTTGATGTCTGCAGCTATATTTTGTTACATGTTGATGTCAGCAGCTATATTTTGTTACACGTTGATGTCAGCAGCTATATTTTGTTACATGTTTTCAGCAGCTATATTTTGTTACATGTTGTCTGCAGCTATATTTTGTTACATGTTGATGTCAGCAGCTATATTTTGTTACATGTTGATGTCAGCAGCTATATTTTGTTACATGTTGATGTCAGCAGCTATATTTTGTTACATGTTGTCTGCAGCTATATTTTGTTACATGTTGATGTCAGCAGCTATATTTTGTTACATGTTGATGTCAGCAGCTATATTTTGTTACATGTTGTCTGCAGCTATATTTTGTTACATGTTGATGTCAGCAGCTATATTTTGTTACATGTTGATGTCAGCAGCTATATTTTGTTACATGTTGTCTGCAGCTATATTTTGTTACATGTTGTCTGCAGCTATATTTTGTTACATGTTGTCTGCAGCTATATTTTGTTACATGTTGTCAGCAGCTATATTTTGTTACATGTTGTCAGCAGCTATATTTTGTTACATGTTGTCTGCAGCTATATTTTGTTACATGTTGTCTGCAGCTATATTTTGTTACATGTTGTCTGCAGCTATATTTTGTTACACGTTGATGTCTGCAGTTATATTTTGTTACATGTTGTCTGCCGCTATATTTTGTTACATGTTGATGTCAGCAGCTATATTTTGTTACATGTTGATGTCTGCAGCTATATTTTGTTACATGTTGATGTCAGCAGCTATATTTTGTTACATGTTGTCTGCAGCTATATTTTGTTACACGTTGATGTCATCAGCTATATTTTGTTACATGATGTCAGCAGCTATATTTTGTTACATGTTGTCTGCAGCTATATTTTGTTACATGTTGATGTCTGCAGCTATATTTTGTTACATGTTGTCTGCAGCTATATTTTGTTACACGTTGATGTCTGCAGCTATATTTTGTTACATGTTGATGTCTGGAGCTATATTTTGTTACATGTTAATGTCTGCAGCTATATTTTGTTACACGTTGATGTCTGCAGCTATATTTTGTTACATGTTAATGTCTGCAGCTATATTTTGTTACATGTTGATGTCAGCAGCTATATTTTGTTACATGTTGTCTGCAGCTATATTTTGTTACACGTTGATGTCTGCAGCTATATTTTGTTACACGTTAATGTCTGCAGCTATATTTTATTATATATTGATATCTGCAGCTATATTTTATTATATATTGATATCTGCAGCTATATTTTGTTACATGTTGATATCTGCGGCTATATTTTGTCATATTTTGATGTCTACAGTTTAGATCCGAACAATGTTCGAGCACGTGAGGCAAGTGATCGGGTAGAGAAGCACAATGAGATGGGACTGGATGCAGGGTACGATGTTGAGGCTGAGGAGATGATGAATGCTAGCAATGGAGAGGTACGTACACACAATATGTGCTTTTACCGGAGTATGATTTAGTACGTTGTATATGTGCTTTTACAGGAGTATGATTTAGTACGTTGTATATGTGCTTTTACAGGAGTATGATTTAGTACGTTGTATATGTGCTTTTACAGGAGTATGATTTAGTACGTTGTATATGTGCTTTTACAGGAGTATGATTTAGTACGTTGTATATGTGCTTTTACAGGAGTATGATTTAGTACGTTGTATATGTGCTTTTACAGGAGTATGATTTAGTACGTTGTATATGTGCTTTTACAGGAGTATGATTTAGTACGTTGTATATGTGCTTTTACAGGAGTATGATTTAGTACGTTGTATATGTGCTTTTACAGGAGTATGATTTAGTACGTTGTATATGTGCTTTTACAGGAGTATGATTTAGTACGTTGTATATGTGCTTTTACAGGAGTATGATTTAGTACGTTGTATATGTGCTTTTACAGGAGTATGATTTAGTACGTTGTATATGTGCTTTTACAGGAGTATGATTTAGTACGTTGTATATGTGCTTTTACAGGAGTATGATTTAGTACGTTGTATATGTGCTTTTACAGGAGTATGATTTAGTACGTTGTATATGTGCTTTTACAGGAGTATGATTTAGTACGTTGTATATGTGCTTTTACAGGAGTATGATTTAGTACGTTGTATATGTGCTTTTACAGGAGTATGATTTAGTACGTTGTATATGTGCTTTTACAGGAGTATGATTTAGTACGTTGTATATGTGCTTTTACAGGAGTATGATTTAGTACGTTGTATATGTGCTTTTACAGGAGTATGATTTAGTACGTTGTATATGTGCTTTTACAGGAGTATGATTTAGTACGTTGTATATGTGCTTTTACAGGAGTATGATTTAGTACGTTGTATATGTGCTTTTACAGGAGTATGATTTAGTACGTTGTATATGTGCTTTTACAGGAGTATGATTTAGTACGTTGTATATGTGCTTTTACAGGAGTATGATTTAGTACGTTGTATATGTGCTTTTACAGGAGTATGATTTAGTACGTTGTATATGTGCTTTTACAGGAGTATGATTTAGTACGTTGTATTAGTATCATGAAGAGACACATCAAAATTACATCACAGATTTTATTAGAAAATGCCGTTGGTCCTACATCGGGCATGTCCTACGCTCAGACATCAACAGAACAATCTCTTGAATGGATACCTACAGGCAAAAGAGCCAGGGATATAACAAAAGAAACACTCAGAAGAACAATACTTTGAGAAAGTAAAACAAACAATATTCATACTATTCAAGAACTGCACAGAATAGCTGAACAGAAAGAATAAAAGAGATCTGACATCTGCCCCAAACGTTAACTTCAGCGCAGAAGGAAAATGAATGGATTGGTATCATGGACATATAGTGTATATAATCTGATCTGTATATAAGCCAAGTGTGGTACTTTTCTATAACAAAATTGTTCACTCTATAAGGACATATGGGTCAGAGCATACACAAATGAGTCAGCACCAAATGCAGTACAGAATAGTAGAGCAGGTATATATAGAGTATACCCACACAACGCTACGATCAGAGTACCAACAGGAAATTATGTAATAAATATGATGCAACAATTCGGGAGATCAAGGTTGCAACTGAAAAACTATTGAACTCCAATCTTGGTCTAGAGTTTGTGGTATTTCTGACAGATGCTAGGTCAGCACTCCAATCTTAATGTTACTAGGTGGGTAGGGTAGAGTAGGTAGGTATAGGTAAGTAGATAAATATAGGTAGATAGATAGATATCCGAAGCAAAAACTATTTTTTTAAATTAAATAAAAATAGTTTATGTTTATGTTTTATTTATATTTGCAAGTAGTGCTGAAGCCTGCTGGCTTGTACTAATGTTAAATGTTGGTGGTTTTCAAAGAATTTACATACCTTTGCAGTGTGCGTGTTGTTATCTGTGTCAATCAACCGGTCTCTATTCATAAGTAAAGTTAACCCAGCCATTTAACTGTTGTAGGGGTGTAATATGTTACCAGTCTCAGTGAGATATTGCCAATCTCACTTTTCAGTGGCTCTGCTATGTTAAGGTGGTAGCCATATTCCTCTCCCTCGTAATCTTTACTTCCCGGACAGATCCAGTACCCAATTAACGCTGGGTTGACCCGGTAGCCGTTGCGATCTGAGAAACATTTCCACCTCAACTGGGAAATGAACCCAGGATCACTCATATGCGAAGCCAATGCGCTGCATAGCTCCCCTATTTATAGTAGCTTAAAAAAAACACTTTGGAAGTCCTGACTAATCACAATTTTTTAGTGTTGCAGATTGACTGAGTACAGAAAACATTTTGACTCAAGTTGTGTGGCAAACATGTGCCATCTGAATGGAACTGGTTCAAATCCCGTTTTCTGCCTTATTTTTTTTTTCATTAATAAAACCGAGTAGATGGTTACTGACAGTCATGTCATATGTTAATTCTTGTTTGTATTTTTTTCCAGCCTGACTACAGTGATATGGAAAGTACATGGTCTGAGACTGAGTTCAGTCAACCGTGATCCTGCTTGCTGTGGGTGTGACACATGTGCTTCTGGAGAGAAGAGGAACAAATGAGAAATGAATCTTTTTTTCCAAGGAAACATGTTGGAAAGGAAACTGCTCAGTTGTGAAAGTGTAGTAACGTTAATGTACAGAATTGGTGTCATAGCACCTTCTTCTCCCCCCCCCCCCCCCAAGGAGACCCATTATTATTGGTAGGTAGTAAAAGAACAGGCATGCTGATAGTTCTTGTGGCTCATTGATAATATGCAAATCTTATCAGTGTATGGAAATTATGTAAGAGAGAGCAGCACAGGAAATAGGGGGAGGTCACATTTGTTAATGAAAACTGTTGAAAATATCTTGCAGAATATAAGTATTTCTTCTACTTCGCTCGTTCTTAAGCTCCTGCAGATTAGCAGGATGTAGTCCGGAGAACGGATAGTGTGTCATGGTTTACAGTTTTGCTGCGACATCTGCACATTTTGTCCTGACACATCTGACTTCAGCATGGCTTCTGGGTACTTTGACGCTATATGGAATTGGTCAGCCAACCCTACTCCATAACCTCCTTAGTCGCCTCTTACGCCATGCATTGACGGTAAATAGTGTTGTTATTCTGTGCTCCCCTTTCATACCCTGGCTACGTGCAGGCGATATAAACATTTGTATATGTACAGTCAAATCTTATTATAACCACTTGTTTCGGACCTAACAATATTTATGTAATAACAGAAATTCGCTATATACAGTACCAAAAAAATCATTAAATATAATTGGAATTTTGAAGTTCCGTTAAATATGGAAATTTGTTAAATATAGAAATTTGTTAAATATAGAAATTTGTTAAATATAGAAATTTGTTAAATATGGATGCTCTATAGAGGGATTCCATCGTTGTAATAGTTGTGTTTTTATTTTTTTAAAACTAGTGCCAATGGTTATACAATCATTTGAATGAATGTATCATTAGTTGTTTGTTTGTATCATAGGGTTATATCATTGTATCATCAGTTGTATGATTGCATTATCAGTTGTATGAATGTATCACCAGTTGTACGATTGTATTATCAGTTGTATGAATGTATTATCAGTTGTATGAATGTATTATCAGTTGTATGATTGCATTATCAGTTGTATGATTGCATTATCAGTTGTATGATTGCATTATCAGTTGTATGAAGTTGTATTGCAAACAAATTTGAATATCTCCATGCTCAAATGGGAGAAAACCATTAGAATTGATTTGTGATTGTTTCAATGCTGATATTTATTGTAAATTGTCCTTTGATCATATACTTTTCATATTGAAAGTTGGTTAAAACTCATGATTATATTCTGATTCAGCCTGTCTGTCTAGCCCTGGAGAATGTTCTTCAAACAAGGATGTAAATGTAGACCTACACTGTCTTTGTTTAGGCACTTTCATGTTGGGGTTAATTTTCTGGAGCTTGCTTTCAAACCCAGAGGGCTGCTCTAAAAAAGTATGGCATGGGTCTAGGAACACCATTTTCCAACTGGTGCAATGTTGCTTGATTTGGCTCTTTCCAGACTTCATCGGTAGTGGATCTGAGGAGTGCTGTATCATTCTTCATTCACAGCCACCTACAATCTGCCGGCACACAAAATGTGTGTAATGTCTGCCTAATTTGGAAAGACATGTAGGTGTCCTGAAGTGATCTCAGGTTTCCCCTTCCTCCAGTTGGTTTTTGGGTTTTAGTTTTAAATACAGCATCCAATGAAAAGAGATCTTGCTGGTCGTGTCACAAGATCAAGGTCATATGACAGGGTGATATGCTACAAGTTGAAGGGCCCTCTTCTTCAAAGAAGATTATCAACAACAGGACATTACGACATCAAAACATGTAACTGTAAAAACAGAATGCTAGTGGGATTTTCACAAAAAAATAGAGCTTCACTATACAGTCTAATCATCTTCTAGAAATATAATGTTGCATTGTGGACATATACTGTTTAAAATGATTCATTTTTTTTTTTGCATTTAGGGATGATACTTTTTTCTGACATTTAGGGATGATACTTTTTTCTGACATTTAGGGATGGTACTTTTTTCTGACATTTAGGGATGATACTTTTTTCTGACATTTAGGGATGATACTTTTTTCTGACATTTAGGGATGATACTTTTTTCTTAGATTCTAATATGATAACGGCTATAGCTCTTAGCATTAATGAAGTCGTGGATGAGACCTGTGAAAGGTCTAAGCAGTAATGAAGTCGTGGAACTACGTCCTGCTGGAAAACTAGTAGGACCAATGCCCTGCTACAAGAGAGATCCTGTGGGAGTATGAGAACATACACCCCCAAAATGCATCGGGTAAAAAAGAGAATAAATAGAAAGTAATGAATAAATATGTGTATAGGCTACACCATGGGTGAAATAATAAATAAAACAATCAACTTAAAAATTTTCATATCTTACATTGTTCTCATTTTGTAATTTGAAATGAGCCTATCTTTGGTCAAAATAAAATCTTGGGTGAAAATCACAAAATTACATTTTATGTTGAAAATTCCATAAAATCGTACATTTTCTTGTAAGGAATCATTTGTAGTACCTGATAAAATATAACTAGACAGAACATTTTAAGGATAGGTTGATAGATCATATTGTTATTTGCTTGAACTTTTTATCTCTGCTAAGCTACTGAAAAAGAAATTTAGGTAAGTTCTTTATGCTTGCAAGATGCTAAAATCACAGATTTTATAGTATGTTTTGGATACATTATGCGGTTCATGTTTGCTCAGCGGGATTCATTTTGTTTGTTTGCGGAAAGCAAATTGAAATAAATTACAAGGGACGGGCAAATCTGTGTTATTCATTTTTTCATTGATTATTTCCCGTTGCTATAATTACCCAGCAGTGGTTGGAGGTTGAGATATTTAATTTAGGAGGGTTGTATGGGTGGGGCTCTCAGTGGGTGATGTGCACATGGGTGGGGCTCTCAGTGGGTGATGTGCACATGGGTGGGACTCTCAGTGGGTGATGTGCACATGGGTGGGACTCTCAGTGGGTGATGTGTACATGGGTGGGGCTCTCAGTGGGTGATGTGCACATGGGTGGGACTCTCAGTGGGTGATGTGCACATGGATGGGACTCTCAGTTCTCATCTCGTAAATCTTTTCATCCAGCAGTAGTCTTCACGACTGTAACAGACAATTGTAACAAACTTACAGTAGCCATTTTGTATCAAGAACTGAGCAGGCAGTCAGTGGTGTCCGTAAAATTCATATCAGTGCAAATTTATTAAACGTTGGAATCGTAGTCCTATTAAGCATGCATGACTATTACATCACAAAAAATCCTTAAAGATAACGAGTTAAGAAAAATATCAAAAATTCCCAAAATTTCAACCATATGATATATATAATTACCAAAAAATCAGAGAAGATCCAACATTCAGATGTGGGCCGTGGTAACACAATTACAAAAGTAATAATAATGAATAAAGTATAATATGTGGTATACTGTAATATGTACCTACCACTACTAATAAAAAGACGATAAAAACAATTCGAATAAAATGAATTTGTCAGGCCACTACACAGCCTATTCTTCTTCGTTCATTCTCAAACTCTTCAGACTAGCAGGGTGTGGTCCAGAGAACGGAATGTGGTGTGTCATGGTTTACAGTTTGGCTGTGATATCTCCAACTTTTGGTCTGACACATCCGACTTTTGTTGACACATCCGACTTTTGATATTTTTTCAAGTAATATTTCTTTTTTTATTATTCATTGCTTTCATATTATTATGTGTTTGTTCAGACACACATCATTTATCGAAACGTCAACCGTTTTTGTCTTTATTCATTTTGTTATAATTGTTTCACTCATTCTTTTTAGCAATGGTGGGTATTTGTCAGACTTATTCAATATAATTACCATATGATACCTTGTCCAAAGCACATTCAGAAAATATATACTTGGGGAGTTATCTGGTCTACTGAGCTCACTTTCAATATGTTCCTGACATTTTAGTTAGGGTAGTCCTGACGAAGATCGGTGTGTTGGACCATTGGTGCAAATAAAATGGCTACACAAAGCATTTCTAGTCTGTGAACTACATCCTGCTGGAAATCTAGTAGGACTATGGTCTCTGTAAGAGAGATCCAGCGGGAGTTTAACCTTTAGCAAGCCAGATTAAAAAATACGAAACGTCTCCCTGCCACCGGATTCTTTTTTGAAAATTTTCATTATTGATGGTGACTGTTTTGAAAATGTGATAATTTTTTGGTTGTTAGAGATATTTAAATAATATTTGCACATATAAATAAAGAATTGAATTATGCATATATTGGTGTAATTTATGTACGTGTGTGTGTGATACCAGACGTATGAGAAAGTGGTAAAGACGTTTTTCACAAAAAACATATATTTTATAACAAATAAAGAGGGAAAAAATAAGGGAAAAAAATAACTTACCTTACATATCGAATTCCTTGGCAACACTGTCAACTAAATCACGTAAATCTGTTGTATTTATGTTCTTTCACTGCGAAATTATCAAAATATAGCCGGGGGAACTGTATAAAACATGTAGATTTGCAGTAAAATCGTTCTTTGAGCTTAGGCCTAGAGTTATTTTTTCTGCCACTTCAAAATATTCGATATCAAACGTACAAGTCCCCAAACCAGCACGGCATTCTGTATATTCACTGCTGTGAAACTAAATAACCTAATAATCCATGATTCAATCCACGATTCAATGTTATTTTATTCGAAATACGATGAAATAAAGGTCTGTAAAACCGATCCATCATCATGGCATCGTACCGGTGTACAGATGTGGTCAGATTAATTGCTCTTAAACTTTTACGAATAGCCAGCCATTCTCAAAAACGATCATGTCGGAAGTGGGGGATGTACCGGCTTCGATTGCGCATGTCCCCAGCTATGTGTACGGACTGTGGTACGTGTAAATCTCACGATAATCTCGCTGGGTGGGACGGCCCACCATCATCGCGCACGGCCATTTTGTTTTTCGGCTGCTGGATATCATATCGGCTCGGTGAAGGTTAAGAATGAATGCTGAAGAAAGGGAAGTTAGGCTAGTCAAAATGTTTCAAATTGCCTAAATGACAGATCAATTGTATTGAATAGTTCAAGGGTTAAAGTGAAGAGAAAGAGATTATTGTTCAGTGATTGTCAATACTGATGAATTCATGATATATTTTGCTTAATTGTTTATACCGATTGTGTTTGTAAATAAATATGTTTAATATGATAATAGAAATGTGTTTTTTCTTCTTTTTCAGCAAATTTGTGTCAGATTTTCTGTTGCATGTTCTGTCAAATGTAATATCTGTTGTTCTGTCAGATGTAATGTTCATTGTTCTGTCAGATGCAACTGTTGGATGCTATATTAATTTTTCTGTCAGATGTAATTCTGGTTGTCTATTGGTTGTTCTGTCAGATGTAATGCTGGTTGTCTATTGGTTGTTCTGTCAGATGTAATGCTGGTTGTCTATTGGTTGTTCTGTCAGATGTAATGCTGGTTGTCTGTTGGATGCAATATTAGTTGTTCTGTCAGATGTAATGCTGGTTGTCTGTGTTGCTGGTTGTTCTGCCAGATGTAATGCTGGTTGTCTATTGGTTGTTCTGTCAGATGTAATGCTGGTTGTCTGTTGGATGCAATATTAGTTGTTCTGTCAGATGTAATGCTGGTTGTCTGTTGGTTGTGTTGCTGGTTGTTCTGCCAGATGTAATGCTGGTTGTCTATTGGTTGTTCTGTCAGATGTAATGCTGGTTGTCTGTTGGTTGTGTTGCTGGTTGTTCTGCCAGATGTAATGCTGGTTGTCTATTGGTTGTTCTGCCAGATGTAATGCTGGTTGTCTATTGGTTGTTCTGTCAGATGTAATGCTGGTTGTCTGTTGGATGCAATATTAGTTGTTCTGTCAGATGTAATGCTGGTTGTCTGTTGGTTCTGTTGCTGGTTGTTCTGTCAGATGTAATGCTTGTTGTCTGTTGGATGCAATATAGCTTGTTCTGTCAGATTTTGTTGTTTGTACTATTTTTCTATCACATGTTTTGTTGGATGTACTGTAGGTTGTTCTTTTGGATACTCTTGTGGATGTTCTGTTATTCTGTAGGATGATCTGTCAGATGTTCTTCTTCTTCAGCGTTCATTCTCAAACTCCCGCTTGATTCTCTTGTAGCAGGACTACTAGATCTCCAGCAGGATGTAGTCCTGAGACTGGAATGCATTGTGTCACCGTTTTATTTGCGCCAATCGCCAGACACATCTGTCTTCGGCGGTTAGATGTTCTATGGATATCCCAGTGAAGTATCTTTGAATACTGCAGTCCAGCTTGTTAGATTGCTCATTACCCCTAACATCCGCAAGTCCAAGCACAAATATTAAGATAATGTCTGGTCACAGATTACTCTAACGTGGACGTCTGTACAGCGGCAAAAAGGTCAAGCTTCCATGACTGCGATTAGCTTTAAGCGTGGTGACCAGCGGGTAGTTACAAGAACCAGTTCTCGGCCGGCAGACTATACTTCCAACATGGTTACATGTGTCTACCATTGAGTGGAAATGGTTAAAAACAATGAATGTATTAATTACTGATGCCGGAATCGGATGTGTCAGTCATTTTTCCTACCAACTACACACTTTTTTTGAAAAACTTCTGACTGAGAATTTGAGCGTGACACCGGAAACAACCTTAAACATCGTCTGTCTTGTGTTCAATATAGCAAATTCACACTTAAATCATGTGAATTGTATGATACACCAACCCTGTGTAAATGAAGTCTCATAGTTGATGGTGAAACATCTCAAAATGTGTGTGTGAGACGAATGTTAACAAGTAGACTTTTTATCTATGTTGCATATAAACGAACATTAAAACCAATGACTGCATTTTAATTAAAAATTTAATTCATAGGGTCTATTCAATTTAAAATAAACACACCAAATAGTAATTATAGGCCACTATGCGTTATATTTTTGCTGAGATAAATCATTTTGAAGTTGGGAAAAGCTAGTGAAACGTGCTATAGCACATTGTGAAGTTCGGCAATGCTAGTGAAACGTGCTGTAGCACATTGTGAAGTTGGACAATGCTAGTGAAACGTGTTGTAGCACATTGTGAAGTTGGACAATGCTAGTGAAACGTGTTATAGCACATTATGAAGTTGGACAATGCTAGTGAAACGTGCTATAGCTCTGATATGCGAACATGGACAGTCTCCTTCTTGCTCAACCCACACATACTATTCCCAGCCCCCTCTCCACACACTTTACCTCCTCCCTTCTTCTCAACTCCCTCCTGTCAGAGTCGTATGTACGGCCTGGTAGAGCATTCACACTTACTCATAGTGCGCATTATCTTATTTATTAGACTACTCCTTATTACATTTTACACTGTAATCCTTTTCTTCACTGTTCATCTCCATGTATTATAAAATAGCTATCAATATAATGTGGCGCGCACTTTGCCTTAAGTTTGAGAGGTCGCAGTTTGGAATATTAGGGCTTGGCTAATGACGTATTATTTACTACAAAATACACAGATTCGTTGGGCAGGTCATTTGGTGCGTATGCCAGACCATCCTCTGCCAAAGATAATTCTCTATGGTGAGCTAGAGAAGGGTATACGATCTCAAGGTGGCCAAAGGAAGCGCTACAAGGACTCGTTAAAGAACTCAATGAAAGCCTTTGAAATAGACCACGATACATGGGAAGAACTTGCACAAAATAGATCTACATGGCGTTTTAAAATATAAAAAAGCATCATCTTGTGAAAAGAAAAGCAGCAGCTCAACAGCGGAGAGCAGCTAGGAAGTCACGGATAGACCAAGATCCGTCTACAGTCGTCATTCCGTGTCCAAACTGTCCAAGGACATTTACAGCTCGAATAGGGCTCATTAGCCATCTACGAACTCATAATCAAGGACACAACTAAAATTGAATTTTCAAAAGTGGATATAACAAATTGGCACCATCACTTGTGATGGACGATCAACACAACAACAAACACAACTACAAAATATTTTTTCTTGAGATCCCATGAAAATTATCGATTGAAGTTACTCAGTTACATGCTATGAATGGCAATCTAGGCTGACGGTATATCGCTTCGTTAAGTGGGACTGAGTACATATGGAAAACCCTAGTACACTAAAGGCAATCCTGTAAGATATTTAAGCCATTTTATTTCGTAAATTGTATCAGATATTTGAATTGTTTCAGATACAGAAAAAATGAATAAACTTTTTACTTATCTTTAAACCAAGGGAGATTAATCTCATTGCTCATGCATGTTATTTAACAGATTTGGAAACAACACTGAATCAAGGTAAGATTTGCGAATCTCATAAATGCGCAAAACACAATTAATTATTATTAGATAAGAAATGAACATTTAGCGATTAAGTGAAAATAGGTATAGGTTTTATTTATTAATTAACTTTATGGGAAGCATATTTTAATATGAAAATGATTTGCGATTAATACTCCTGCCTGGATAGCTCGTTTGTTTAAACTTTGGCTAAGTAGTCGACAAGTACATGACTAGTCTAGTCAGGTCGGTTCTGAAAGTGGAACACAATTTTCAAAATAGTGCTTCATCATTAAAAATACTATACTATGACTATAGACAGTTAAGATAGTCCTTGAAAATTGCAATGCAACGATACTTCAACCAAGCCTGCACGCCATTCCTGAAAAAAGTTAGCAGTTTTTTTTCGAATTTAACAAAACATCGGAATAATTTAGTTTTCGGGCTAGGGCCTACATGAAAACATATTAAACTAATTTATAAATTAAACTTGTGATCACAAAATGTAGCATAGCTGATAATTTCTGAATTAACTTAGTTGTTTTCAATAATACAGCACACAATCACAATCTATACATTTTTGTGTTCATGAAGACAAGATGCTTATGTTAATGACTTATGTTGATCACATTTCTGGAATTTTCAGATAGACACAGAGCTAGTTGATATTTAAAATGGCGGCTAGTTTACATAATTATAATGAAAATAAATCAAATGTGTATTAATCTTAGGCACGCTTTGTGTACAAACTGGGCGGTGCATTCCGCCAGAATTGTGTCATGCCATGATTTCGGAAGGCGTCTTCAATCGCCCAATATGGAAAACCCGATACCGAACGAAAAAAATCTTAAAAATCGATATCGGTAGCTTTTGACAGAATGTAATGCCAACATTGGGAAGCCATTTTGTTTTGTAATGGCTGATATACTGAGGAAATACTGAGTTAATTCCCCAGGTGAGGCAGAAATATTTTTCAGATCACAATGCCTCCCAGGTTGACCCAGCCTTAATTGGATACCTGATTAATCTTGGAGGTAAAGACTGTGATGGAGAAGAGATGGCTACCACCCTCATATAGCATAGCCACTGAAACGCGAGATTGCTAATATCTCACACACCTACAGCATTTTAATATATACTATTGTTTTACTTTACTTATACTAAGTGACCGATCGTCTGAAAAGATATCATCTGAAAAGACACAAAAAGGTATCATCATTAGTGTTAGATTACTTGCAGATGCTTAGTATACAATTTTGGAATATCTGATCTATTGTGGAAAATGTGGAGATCTTTTGTGGAAAATGTGGAGATCTATTGTGGAAAGTGCAATCTATTGTGGAAAATGTGGAGATCTATTGTGGAAAATATGGAGTTCTATTGTGGAAAATATCAATAAAAGATCAGAATGTAGATAATTATTAACATATGTAATGTTTTCTTCCCCCCCCCCCCCCCCCCCACAAAGGAATGTATAATGTAGATAATTATTAACACATGTAAGGTTTTTTTGCCCACAAAGGGATGTATGATGTAACATGCATAAACCCACTTTTAATACCATGGGCGCCTGTGGCTATGTCAGCAGCGACACCTACAGCAGTGACAAGGGCAAGCATGCTTGATTGTGAACTTTCAGGTTGGTGTCCAGTGTACAATATGGAAACCTTGTACAATATGTACAATATTCTCACGCACGGCTGGTCTACTAGCGCTTGGCTACAGACGTTCACCAGTGGAAGTGGTAACACGGCTGGTCTACTAGCGCTTGGCTACAGACGTCCACCAGTGGAAGTGGTAAAGCACTAAACATATTACAGTAGTTATCATGCTGAAGTCAGATGTGTCGGAGATTTGGTGTAAAGGAAATGATAACAATGCTTTTCTGTTCCCTGGACTACAATCTGCTGAAAATCTAGTGGAAACATTGTCCTGTTGCAAGAGAAATCCAGTGGGAGTTTGAGAACAAACAAAATAGGCCACACATAAAAATACCACATTAATTAAACTGCTAGCACGGTCCAAATTTGATGTTTGTACATGTGAAAGTAATTGCACTTTTAACAGTTATTTGATTTTAACAATTTGATATTTTTACTTGTAAAAGTAACTGCACTTTCAACAGTTATTTGATTTTAACAGCTCTTAGTCAACCTTGACAAAAGAACAGCAATTAACAAGCGCATTCTCATATTGTTGGAGACAGCAAGACAGTTTGGACCTCTCTGAGCATCCAACTATGGAGTTGACTGAGGAGAGCCCTGGAGGTTAGCACAAATTAATCATAGGTTTTAGGCACCACAGATTTTGTGAATTATTAGTCTCATTTATCTGGTTCTTTGGCTGAGATGTAGAGAATATGTCATGGATGGTCAAAACACCAAAGAAATTGGGTACCTGTACTGTTAAGAAATTAGTGAAAACATATTGAACATACATATTGCCTAGAAAATTGCTAGAGGCAAACAGTATGTCTGATTGCTATGTCCTACAAACAGTGGCAGTCTTTGGGATAATTTATAATTTTTGCATATGTCCATTTGCATACCATGATGTGTGTCAGAAATACAGTATTAGATGTGTTTCCTCTGAAGATGGATGTGTCGGGCCATTGGCGCAAATAAAACGGCGACACAACGCATTTCCATTCTCTGGACTACATCATGTTGGAAATCTAGTAGCATCATAGTCCTGCTACAAGGGAGATCCAGCGGGAGTTTGAGAATGAACGCTGAAGAAGAAGAAGAAAATCTGTGTTTGACTGTGACCAATAATAAAGGTAAAAGTAGGTTTCATGCCATCGAGGATGAGGGTAAGATTTCATCTATTATGCCACAGCAACTATTAGGTACTTCCTTTTCGTGCTGTCTTTACTTACCCTAACTCATGCGTCAAGTTTCCATTTACAGCATTATCGACAGGAGGGGAAGTCATGATAGGTGAGAAATCATTTCTTAAATTTTGTGTGTGTGTGTGGTTTTGAACTTGGCATGACGCAGCCCTGTGATAGTAAGCAAGCTCGATCAGAGAATTTTGAGATGAAGAGCACGAGTCAGTATCGAGAATGTGTGAATTGGGAGTGAAGATGGACGTGGCCCGTAGAGAACACCTGACCAAGATTTCAAAAAGAGCAGTGAACCAACATAGATTTAGAACCATCAGCCGTTATACCCTGAGAGATTTACTGAAGCAGAGATCTGAGCACCTATGGACATGTACTAATACTGGCTACTGTCTATCTATCTATGTTCCTTCAGCTCTCATCACGGTGCATAGGGCAGAAACCACTGCCTTCCAGCTTGAGCGATAATGATACTACTGTGTGTAATTCTTGCATGTACTCTCTTGCAAGCAGGAGATCCATAGTCTTACCTGCTTTGAGGGTTGTTCTGTCATCACAGTTGCAAAGTTAAGTTGCTCTCTTGTTCTTCCTATTTTTTTGGCCATCTGGTACCCATTTTAGTGCTTGTTTATGCAATCTGTTTTGATTCTTTTTATGTACAGTTGGCTACTAGATGTTGTATAATCATATCTGTTGGCAGAGCCATCCTCCAAGAGGCACAAGAAACATAAAAAACATAAGCATAAGAGAGAAGACAAACAGGAACAAGCAAGCGTCCTCATGTCTCCGAAAACATCCATCAAGTTGAAACTAAAAATTGGTGCTGAAACGATGGGAACTAAAAAGTAAGTTGATTATTTGTTTTTTAGAATGATGGGAACTAAAGTTAGTTGATTGTTAGTTCTGGAATGATGGGAACTAAAATAGTAAGTTGATTGTTAGTTTTGAAATGATAGGAACTAAAGTTATTATTAGTTCTGTAATGGGTGTCAAAAGTAAGTTGATTATTAGTTCAGAATGATGAACTAACCTAATGGTGAATTAACCTTAAGCAGCCTACAGTCGCAAGACTGCGACATTAAAAAAAATTGTGTTTACACCTGTTGTCACAGAATTGCGACCATTGCTATGCCAACCTATTCAGCAACATGAAAATTAATGTCATGTGACCGGAATCTGCTTGTCATAGCTAGCAGAAGTATTTAACTTCCGATCCTGGTTATAGTCTATGACTAATGTTGAACCAAAAAAATTGTAAATATCGGGAGACATTTGTCCATTTTGAAATCAAGCGGTGGGTTACAATGGCATCAATATGTATAGCCTATGTGATGTAAAAATCATTATGTTCATGATTCTGATAAGGAATTCTTGGAAATTACATTTGCTTTCAAATTAGATATGGTAACATGTTTGCTTCGTTATGAAATAACACCAGACAATTATAGACTAAACTAAGTTGATTACATACAAGTCTAGGTCTAAGTAAGGTTCTGAAACAATTTTTTCGGCAAGGTAAGTTACTTTTACATGTTTTATTTATTTCCCCAGCAATGTTATGTTTTGTTTTGTTATGAATCTACATAAAGACAATGAACTGCAGAGTTCTACTCTGTTCAAAGTTTTTAATATCAGCACCGATCTGGCTGGAAGAGTGGTGTCCCAATAGCTTGGGTCAGTTTTGGAAGAGCGTGGTTTCCCCAATCGCTTGGGTCAGTTTTGGAAGAGCGTGGTTTCCCCAATAGCTTGGGTCAGTGTGCTGCAGTGTTTGAGAGAAGTGGTAGTCAGAGAAATGATATTTTAAAACGTGATGGCTTGTGAGTTGAGATTTGTATTTTGTGTGAAGGAGTGTTACAAAATGTAAATGAGAGAGAGAGTTACAGAACCTGACACTTGTTGTCCCTTCATATTTCATTTATTATACTCGATGCTTTATGTTATTGTTTATCATGTCTTGTATACTGTCAATAATTTTGTCTAGTCCCTGCCATGTGTTATTGTTTATCATTGGGGAAAAAGGTGCCTGAGAAATCGTCTGCCTACTCCACTGCAACTATCAAACCATGAAAATTACAATAGAGGCAGTGACTGTAGTACTCAGTTGGTGACTGAAATATCAGCTCAACCCAGTGATAGTCTCTAACTCCCAGAGCTTGTTGTGGAAGATAGAAAGTTGCAGGTTAAGAAGGGAATAGGCCACGTTACTGAACAGCTCGGTTGTCCAAAGTAGTACATGGATATAGTGCTCTGGTCATGTGGGAGTCACGCCCTTGTGTTGCCAGCAAAAATAGCAACACTGTTTACCTTTCACGCATGTCGTAAAAGGCGACTAAGGAGGTCATGGGATGGAGTTGGTTGTCCCATCCCATATAGGGTCAGTGACCCAGAGCCATGCTGAAGTTGGATGTGTCAGGCCAAAAGGCACAGATATCGCAGCAATGCTGTAAACCATGACACAATGCATTCCGTTCTCCAGACTTCATCCTGCTAATCTGCAGGAGTTTGAGAACGAACGCAGAAGAATGTGGGAGTCATAGGCAATGGAAGAGCTGACTCATTGGTGAGCAGTGTCATGATTAATGGCAGAGTATTCAAGAGAGATGGGGCAGACCTAATAAGTGTGGTTATTTATTTACTACGGAGTGAAGAAGCTGATGCTAGAGGTGATAACATGCACATGCAAATAATGACAGATATGATGGGGATAACGGTGAGGGGAGAAAGTGTATCCTTTCTGGAAAGTTACGAAAATCAAATAATTAACATCTGACTAGGACATTGTTTCTGCATAATCTTGGATGGCTGCTAGAATGGAGAGCGGAGCACTTATGGGAATATGCCATGATACTGGTTTCTAATAAAGAATTAACACCAATTATTTCCTATTCTGACGTTTCTCTATACAATGTTGCCAAGCTGTCAAACATATTTTCTATACATTTCTCTATACAATGTTGCCAAGCTGTCAAACATATTTTCTATACAATGTTGCCAAGCTGTCAAACATATTTTCTATACAATGTTGCCAAGCTGTCAAACATATTTTCTATACAATGTTGCCAAGCTGTCAAACATATTTTCTATACAATGTTGCCAAGCTGTACATCATCTTCCCTCTTGCTGTTCAATATTTGCATTGTCACGCTAATACACTTTACCTCATGTTGTGTGCACAGATTGTGGACTATCATCTTTCACTCTTATACGAGTTCATTTATTTCTAGTTATTCTCATTACACTTTATCATGGTATTCTCATCATTCTTCTATAAAACCATAACTGCTACTTGCACATAATGTTGTAGTATCCTGCTGATTGAAGTATTGAATGCAGCGTTGCAGGAATTAAATTTCATTTTTTATAGTTATTTTTTCAAATAGATAGGATGGGGGAATTCCCTGGAATAGTGGTTAAGGCATTACTGTGTGCTTAAGAGGTCGTGCATTCAAATCCTGGTCATGATATCTTGTTTATAAAGTGGATTTTTTTCGGAGATCCGTTGAGATTATCTCTTGAAGATGTGGAAGTATGTGCTATGGATAGTTACTCTCGACAGGCAGCATGTCACTTTGTTGAGATGGACGGAGTACATGTGGGGTAACCCGAACACATTAAAGTCAGTCCTTTACCCCTTTGAAATCATACAGATATATATTTGTATTTTAGATGTCTATTTATATGTACAGTGCTTTAGATCGTTCAGTAATTAAATTATTGAAATTAAATAATTAATAATGTTCTATCAACAGTGTTATGTCCATTATAAGGGAAGCATCTGGTTCTGGAACTCCAGAAGGTAGGCAAATAGCTCTATACTGTCTCTAGTTGTATGTAGTAAACATAAATCTAGATGTAGTAATTTGTAGTAAACAAAGATCTATGCACCAACTTATATTTTCATGCCAGTAAAACAAAGATCTTTGTCCCAACTTTCATTTTATGCCAGGAGACAACCATCTTTGTCCCAATTCTCATTTTATGCCATGAGTAAACCACTGGGTAAACTTTCCACCTTATGTTTATGAGATTGCTGACACAATTCTTTGTTGTTCTGCTTACAAGTTCTGTTTTCAGTTTTCTGTATTATGACTTGACACTACATGTCTATGTGACTAAGTTGTACTATTCGTGGACAGAGTGCATATGGGGAAACCTAAGTACAGTGAACGTCAGTCCTCTACGCCCTTTGAGCCTATCTGAAATTTAAAATATATTTAATTATTTGCAATACTCATGTATTGTTGACTATTATTTACCAGACCAAACACATTTGTTATTTTTTTCTGTTATTGCCTGTCAGACATAACAAATCTTCTACCTGTTATTTCCTGCTGGACATAACAAATCTTCTACCTGTTATTGCCTGCTAGAAATAACAAATCTTCTACCTGTTATTTCCTGCTAGACATAACAAATCTTCTACCTGTTATTGCCTGTCAGACAACAAATCTTCTACCTGTTATTTCCTGCTAGACATAACAAATATTCTACCTGTTATTGCCTGCTAGACATAACAAATATTCTACCTGTTATTGCCTGCTAGACATAACACACCTGTTATTGCCTGCTAGATCAAATATATTTTTTGTTTCAGGTAAGGCTGTGAAAAAGGCTGGAAGTGAGAATGACGATACTTCTGATGAAGAACGATGGTTGGATGCCTTAGAGAAAGGCAACCTGAATAGCTATGGGGAAATTGGAAAGAAAGATCCTGCATTGCTAACAGCTCGACAGGTAGGAATATCTTTCATTTCGATGTTGAAATTTGGTCAAGAATAATATAAGTTTATGAACTTGCTCCAAACCAGGGAATAGTTTCGGTGTTTTAGTGTATTTCTGATGTTTTAGTGTATTTCTGATGGAATATGTGATTTCTACATCTGAATGTGATAGATTAGAACACAGTGTAATCATTTAGAAACTCTGAAACAAAGCTATGACAGATTTAGCAAATCGACAGTGACAAAATCCATTTCTCATTGAAAATGAAGAGTGCTCAGGCCAAAACAGATAACCAAAACAATACCAGTACTAGAACACATCATAAGACAACAGATTAAGTGGTTTTGACAAACGTCCAGACTACCAACAGATAGCCATGACATATAGACACCACAGCTATAAAATCAGAGGAAGACCATGTAAAAGTTGGACCACAAAACAAAGAGGCTACGGGAAGAAGCCTACAAACAGCACAAACTCTTCTACCCCTTATGCCGTTAGGCACAAATGGTCGCAGCGTATAGACAGATAGACTCCATTTTTGGACAGTAATATTTTTTAATATATTTTAGTTTGACAGTAATGTTTTATTCTATATTTGAGTTTGACAGTAATGTTTTATTCTATATTTGAGTTTGGCAGTAATGTTTTATTCTATATTTGAGTTTGACAGTAATGTTTTATTCTACATTTGAGTTTGGCAGTAATTATATTTTCTACATTTGAGTTTGGCAGTAATTATATTTTCTACATTTGAGTTTGGCAGTAATTATATTTTCTACATTTGAGTTTGGCAGTAATTATATTTTCTACATTTGAGTTTGGCAGTAATTATATTTTCTACATTTGAGTTTGGCAGTAATTATATTTTCTACATTTGAGTTTGGCAGTAATTATATTTTCTACATATGAGTTTGGCAGTAATTAATTTTCATATTTGAGTGTGGCAGTAATGTATTTTTTTTTCTTGAAACATGTTCTTTTTTTTATCATTATTATGATTGTGAAATATTTTATCTTCACTGACAGAAAGCTCTATTACATGGCAGCCAACAGGATGAGTTAATGCAGTTACCTTCAGGTAAGGGCAATGTCGGCATTACATTATATGGATTTGTTACTTACTAGAGATCTCATTGTGTCCAGAATAATAGGGCAGTAATTAGTTTTTCTTTATTTCTTCTTATTTTTTTTCTTCCATCCTTCATGGATGCCCTGTGAGTGGACGGGGAGAAAGTCAGGCATGACAGTGTACATATTCAGAGAATGGTAGGGATGGGAGTGACTGGAGGTGATGGGAGAGGGTGCTCCCTCTCCGGAGAGATCAGAAGAACACGTAATCAGCAACTGACTGGGACTGTGCTTATACACTTTTAGATGGCTGACGGAACGGCAAGCAGAGCATATATGGGAATGCCCCCAGTGCTGTGACACTTGTTCCTAATCAAGAATCATTGTGTGAAGGCAGGGGGAGAGTGTGATTGTGAAAGGCATGAACACGGTGCCGATTGGATCTAGATGGTTGGTTGATTGCTTATTCTACAGTCTGTGAGCTTATACCCTTTGATCCAATGCCATTTTGCGATATATGCATGTTTGTGTGAGCTGTTAAAAAAATTCCTTATATGATATTCCATTCATGTTCCATTCCTTATATGATATTCCATTCATGTTCCATTCCTTATATGATATTCCATTCATGTTCCATTCCTTATATGATGTTCCATTCCTTATATGATGTTCCATTCCTTATATGATATTCCATTCATATTAATTATAGATAGATGAGATTGCAGTTAAATCTACTTTGTGGCATGTCCTTGGAAAAATGTTGTTCTCACGCTCGCAGATGGGGGAAGTGTTATGTGCCTACCATGAAATCAGAACATGGGGGAAGTGGTATGTCCCTCACATGAAATCAGAACATAACATTTAGTACTAGTAATTTAGCCACAAGTTTGGTTACACACCCCCCCTCCCCCAAAGATGAGACGTATCTATGGCCCTGGTTGTCCTAACATCCACTCTGTAACCCTTGAAGTTGCATATAACCCTTGCTTGTATACAAACCATATTACGGGCGATATTTGAGGTATATTATTAGATTGCTACCGAAGTCTGATATATTGGACCATTGGCACAAATTAAACAGCTACTCTGCACATTTCTGTTCTCTGGACTACATCTTGCTGGAAATAGAATGACCATTCATTGTTCTGCTACAAGAGAATTCTGGTGGGAGTTTGAGAATGAAAGAAAAAGACTGTTCAAAGATACACCAGTCTGGAAGTGAAACTCCACCATCTCCTGGCACATGAAACAAGATTGGCAGACGCATACTCCATTAGGATTGTTTACCACCATCATACTTCATATAGAAGTCAGAATGACTGTTGTGCCTAGGCCCGTAAAAATGTAAAGGGGAGCAAAGAATAACAACACCGTTTACCTTCCGTGCGTGTCATAAAAGGTGATTAAGGAGGTTTGGGGTGGAGTTGGCTAACACATCCCATATAAGTTCAGAGTGACCCACAAGCCATGCTGAAGTTGGACAAGTCATGCAGAAAGGCGCAGCTAAACTGTAAACCAAGACAATGCATCCTATTCTTCTGGCTGTATCCTGCTAATCTGTAGGAGTTTTAGAATGAACGCAGAAGTCAGAAGATGACCGCATGGTCACTATGATGATTGGTGGAGTGTTAGTTCATGCAGAATGCTAATCAAACCTTTGACTGACATGATGTCCATGTGTGTGTGTTTGTTGTTGTGTTCTAAAAGGGTGGCAAAAAATAGCAACTGTTACCTGCCATGCATATCATATAAGATGACTAAGGAGGTTGGGGGGGGTGGAATTTGCTGTCCTATCATATAGAG
Source organism: Meghimatium bilineatum (assembly GCA_034231615.1). Taxonomy (NCBI): domain Eukaryota; kingdom Metazoa; phylum Mollusca; class Gastropoda; order Stylommatophora; family Philomycidae; genus Meghimatium; species Meghimatium bilineatum. Next base: position 38,385,866 of record CM067309.1, on the reverse strand, counting down.
CAGGGGTATTCAAATGGCGGCCCGCGGAGGCCTAGTAAGTGGCCCGCGGATCATTACTTAAAACAGTGAAATAGTTATAAAACAACTAAATGTATGTAACTATATTCGGACCTCTGGCCCGTGATTATCCCCATTTTGGCCCCCGAGTAAATATAATTGAATAGCCCTGCTATAGAGTATCAAGTTGACACTGAAGTAAGATCTGTCAGTCTGAAAGGTGTAACTATCACAGTCGCTCTGTAAACCACAACACAACACATTCTGCTCTCTGGAGTACATCCTGCTAATCTGCAGGAGTTTGAGAAGAAACACAGAAGAGTTGCATGTGATCTAGAACTGTTATATGTGATCACCGTCAGGTTACAAGACTGTAGAGCTAACGGATGAACAAAAGAAACGACGCCAGGAGAAAGCAAAGCGGAGACGACAACAAGCAAGTGAGAAGATCGAGAATGATAAAGTAAGGTTTCTTGTGTCTGGTTTTTTTCTTGTGTCTGTAGTCACAATTATTGGAATAATTATCTGTCTTGTGTGTGATTTGATATTGAATCTGTGTTTTGATTTGTTTTGTATGTGTGTTTGATGTGATTTATTTCATGTCTGTGGTCAGATTTATTTTGTATGTGTGTTTGATGTGATTTATTTCATGTCTGTGGTCAGATTTATTTTGTATGTGTGTTTGATGTGATTTATTTCATGTCTGTGGTCAGATTTGTTTTGTATGTGTTTGATGTGATTTATTTCATGTCTGTGGTCAGATTTATTTTGTATGTGTTTGATGCGATTTATTTCGTGTCTGTGGTCAGATTTATTTTGTATGTGTTTGATGTGATTTATTTCATGTCTGTGGTCAGATTTATTTTCTATGTGTGTTTTTGATGTGATTTATTTAGTATCTGTGACCAGATTTATTTTGTATGTGTTTTTGATGTGATTTATTTAGTATCTGTGGTTATATTTATTTTGTATGTGTGTATTTGATGTGATTTATTTTGTGTCTGATTTATTTTATACATACCACGCAATAAATATGTGCTATTGGTCATAATTATTGAGGATTAAAAGACAGAAAGAAATGCTCAATGAGCTGGATACAAATTATATAAACATTTGTTGGTTGTGGGAAAACTGTGTGAAACATTGTTGGTTGTGGGAAAACTGTGTGAAACATTGTTGGTTGTGGGAAAACTGTGTGAAACAATTTAATTCAAAATTTGGAGTCATTTGGGATATTTTTGTTGTATGTTGTGGGGGGGGAGGGTGTTGTAGATTATGGGAGTAATGAGGTAATTTTGGGGAGGGGAGATGTGTATTTTCTAACACTTGGCTGTCATATTATGTAGGTAAGATGGATGATTTGTGAATGTGAGGCTGGAAGGTGAGAAGGATGATTTGTGAATGTGAGGCTGGAAGGTGAGAAGGATGATTTGTGAATGTGAGGCTGGAAGGTGAGAAGGATGATTTGTGAATGTGAGATGGATGATTTGTGAATGTAACATGCAGTGTGAATTACTGCTGTGAGTGACAGCAAGACATTTTGTCTTGTTAGCGTTTTCTCCCTGTGCATATACTATAAGAAGACAAATTTGTCCCACAGAACCAGACAGTTCACAAACTTCTCAAGAAACAAGACAGCAAGAATAAAAGGGCTGCCAAGGTAAGAACTGATACAGAGATTTGTGCTTTTTTTCTTCCATGATCTTTCTCAAACTCCTGCTGATTAGTGGGATGTTGTCCAGAGAATGGAATGTGTTGTGTCATAGTTTACAGATTCACAAGATGGAGTTTCAAGATTGTTCCGGTCAAGATGGCGGGCACGTTGGATATCTAGACTATTATTATTCCATCACTATGCTACCAGTGCCAAACCTGGACAATGACAGTTCAAGACAAAAGAAAAATAGTGACAACAGAAATGACATGTCTACGAAGAATACTCAGAGTGTCATTAAGAGATAGAATTAGAAATGATAACATCAGACAGATAACCAAAACAATACCAGTATTGGAACACATCAAAAGACAGCAGATCAAGTGGTTTTCACACGCTTCCAGACTACCGACATATAGCATGCCACAGATGGCTATGACACATAGACATAACGGTTATAAAGCCAGAGGCAGACCATGTAAAAGATGGATCACAGAAATCAAAGAAGCCACAGGAACAAGCTTACAAACAGCGCACAAGAAGGCCATCTCCAGAGAACTCTTCCACCCCTGACGCTGCAAGGCAAACAAGGGACACAGCGTATAGATAGATGGAATTTGGTTAGATTTATTCACAAGATGGAGTTTGGTTAGATTTATTCACAAGATGGAGTTTGGTTAGATTTATTCACAAGATGGAGTTTGGTTAGATTTATTCACAAGATGGAGTTTGGTTAGATTTATTCACAAGATGGAGTTTGGTTAGATTTATTCACAAGATGGAGTTTGGTTAGATTTATTCACATGATTGTGAGTTTGCTAGATGTATTCACAATTCTTCTTCTTCTTTCGTTCACTTGAAACATGTTTATATCTGTAATAAATAGATATGTTCCCATTGTTTTATTAAATGCTATCCTGATTATGTGTGCGCCTTTTGGCTGGTTGCCTCTATCTTCAGCTCTCTGCTTACTTGGGCAGGACTATTGTCCTGCTCGAGTGGGACTGCCCGACCAGTCTTAGTTTCCAGTCCCTGATGGCTGAACTAAGCCCCATCACAGTGCTGGCCTCGATGGGGATGGATTCACATGATAAGTTGCTAGATCTGTTCATATGATAGAGTTTACAAAATCCTTCAGTGAATGAAGATGCTAGATCTGTTGATATGATAAGAGTTTACAAAATCCTTCAGTGAATGAAGAGTACTTGAAGTAACGCATGTTTGTATCTGGATATCTATAGGCTCGAGGCGGGAAACGCAGCAACACTCCTAAAATTACGTACAGGAACGGGCTAGACAGAATCACAATTAACTTGCCCCCAGATGTGGCCTTTCCACTGACTCATCAAACTGCTACGTAAGTTTCTGTGAAGTTCGAACTCAGACCTTAGATTGTTATTGACAATGTTCACCTATATAGCATATAGCCATGTTTATTCACCTATGTAGCATATAGCCATGTTTATATATAATTATCATGAGATGAATCTACAGAAGACTAATGCCAGTGTTTGAACCCTGACCTTCTGCCAGAGGCGGATGTGTCATGACATTAGCGCAAATAAAACGGCGACAACGCATTTCCATTTTCTGGACATCCTGCTGGAAATCTAGTTGGACCATTGTCCTGCTATAAGAGAGATCTAGTGGGAGTTTGAGAATGAATGCTGAAGAAGAACCCTGACCTTATCTAGCTATATCTGTAATCCCATAACCCGTTAGGGTCGTAGGGTTACCATATTGGACATTTCAACAGTCATTAAGCGATTTCTGATGATCAATATTTTAGTGGGGTGCAAAGGGAACGCATTGCTCTAGGTGGACCCAGGGTTAACAGATAACCAAGATCCCAAATGTACCTCCTCGAGGTGCACCCTGGAAACAGAAATACAGCAGCTCGAGCTGATTCTGGCCAAATCATTTGGGGATCATGTCCGAGAATGTGGAGGAAGCAGATGGAAAGAGATTTCACTGCAAAAGAGACAGACAATATCTCCACCACCACATACAGCGACACACAGTGATGCCAGTTAGTTAAGTCAGAACATTGGAGGGGCGGCCAATGTAAAATGCACGTAAAGGTAGATGCATGGCAAGAGACAAATAGATTCCATACTGAGTACAATGACACAATGAAAGGGCAGAACAGCGCCAGAGGGCAGCGCAAACTGCAAATAGAAAGTGAAAAGTTCCTAGGAAAGGGGACTACAAGCTCTGTTAGCTCGAGACGAGTTTCTAGTTACCTGTTCTCCTTATAGGCAGAGACCCAGACCCAATCATGGGCATTCTGGAAAGCAAGAAGACCTAACCCAACTCTAATGTCGAGTTTTCCTAAACCGGATATATGCTCGCGAAGAGAAAGGGTTCCGTACCCGATGGGCTTAGGCAAAAAAGGGACAACGATGATAGTCCTGGTCCAACTCTACTGTCAAGATTTCCTATACCGGAAATACACTTGCAGAGAGAAAGGGTTCAGTACCTGATGGGCCCAGGCGCTATTGGGACACGGTCGCTCAGCTCAAGAACGCCTTGCTCTCAAATACGTGGTGTGAGACTCTAACCTGGGCGAGGGGTTCACGATGTCTGTGAACGACGCCTCGGGTAGGAGAGTCAAAGAGCCAGGATCCAACTCTTCTGGCGAGTTCTTCCTCATACGGAACCAGGCTCATGGATGAGAAATGGTTCAGTACCCGATGGATACAGGCAGAGTACGTCCAATTTCACAAGATGGGTTCATAGACGGTGGAACACCTCGTACCAGATAGACGTGCTCGACAAGCGTCTTGGCAAAGAGGCACTACACACCAGCGTTTCCGGCGACAGTTACACAGGCTGTCACGGACTAGGGACCAGACCCAAAATAAAGGAATGACGAAAACGGATGTGCTGGACCTCGGACGTCCTGACCACAAGTGGCCAACCGGGGTGCAAATATTCACAGTTCTACTGTGGAACTTGCAGCACAACATACTTCACGCTTTCTGGCAGAAATCACACGAAATATTCGTTGTGGTTATTTGAGAGCGAACGCTGAAGCAGAAGAATATTTTAGTGAACAAAAGGTTTACCTGGTGGCGCCCATCTCCTCTCCAGTTATCCTTATACCATGATTACATAGATGTGCTATCTCTGAACTCTTCGTTACACTGTCACTGATGTCGACACAACATTTCATATTGAACTTGTCACTGAGTTATTCAATGACAGTGAACTAGATCACAAACGTCCTGCAATTCATTATAAAGGCTTCTCCTGCTTGCATTCTCAAACTCCCGCTGGATCTCTCATGTTACAGGACAATGGTCCTACTAGATTTCCAGCAGGATGTAGTCCAGAAATGGAAATGCGCTGTGTCATTGTTTTATTTGTGCCAATTGCCAGACACATCCGTCATCTTTGACAAAGTAAAGGCTTCTAATCTGATCTAAGAAGGAAGAGAATTGCTGAGGAGATTATCATCCTCATTTACATTTCTTGTACATTCCTTCTCACAAATATATTGCTTAGCAGGTGTAGTACAACGAACAGAATACATTGTCATGGTTTACAGCTTGGCTGCAATTATGTGTCTTTCAGTCTGATATTTTCAACACCAACATGGTTTTTGAATCACTTTTATCTTCTCTGGGACAGAAAAGCCAACACCACACTTCCTTAATCACCTCCTGTGACATGCATGGAAGGCCACAGTGCTTCTGCTCTTTACTCACCTTTTGGGCCCCTGCACCATACAGGCAACAATAATTGATAGCTCCTTAATATTCCTGGATTATTAATTCTCTATGCATAGCAAGACTTTCTTCTGTTAATTCTCTATGCATAGCAAGACTTTCTTCTGTTAATTCTCTAAGCATAGCAAAACTTTCTTCTGTTAATTCTCTATGCATAGCAAGACTTTCTTCAGTGTTAATTCTCTAAGCATAGCAAGACTTTCTTCTGTTAATTCTCTATGCATAGCAAGACTTTCTTCAGTGTTAATTCTCTAAGCATAGCAAGACTTTCTTCTGTTAATTCTCTAAGCATAGCAAGACTTTCTTCAATGTTAATTCTCTTTCAGGCGTGACCACATCCTATTCATTTTGTATTTTTTAAAATTTAATAGTAACAACAGTATGTTATCTGTATGTTTATCACTTGACCCCCATCGAGGCCAACTCACGGCTTTTGAAGATCATTGGTTTCTTTTTCTTTGAGACTGTTGTGTTTATTTGTAGGGAATTATTAGTTTATTTCCATGGTACAGAGTAATTCCTGGGGTTTGATTTTCCTACATGTTACATTATTATATTACTGGTATTGTTCTTTCTCCCTAGGCCATACCCAGAGACACAGTTGTGTGGTGTTGATGGATGTACCAACAAGAAAACTTCCGTCTGCTCAAAAACATCAGTGCCAGTTTGTAGCCTACAGTGTTATCAAAGAAACCTGGCAGCGTGGAACAACAATGTTGATACAACACTCGTTATATAACAGGACATTCATTCATTATTACAACTGTTGTGTCACTATGAGATGTCATTATGGCAGATATCATCTTGTCATCACAAATATCAATGTCATTATGATTCTGATGACACGTATCATTATGTGCCATGGACACCTGAGGATTATTTGACCCCCTCCGAGTAGGTTTCTTCAATAGGTATTGCATTAAGCCAAAGTCTCTTGGATGTGAAAGTCTGAGAAACCACCCAACTGCACATAGGAAGTAAGAAAAAAATCACTCGCAATTCCTAGGTATAGTGACAAACAAATACCTGAGTAAGTCTTCTTTTTTTTCTGGGCAATTCTTCCTGGACCCCGACATTCCCTACTGCACTAAATACATCCACTACAACAAGCCACTCTGAGCAGCTTGAGGTTCAATGAATTGTAGTGCCGAAGCAACTTAATGTAAGAGATTATACTCAATCTAAGAGATTATACTAATGTATAATTTAATGAATCGCAGCATTAAGTAATCACCAGAAGACTTGTCCTGTAAATAAAGTGTGTCATATATAAAAATAGACATTGATAGATTAACAGTATCCTCTTCAGCATTCATTCTCAAATTCCTACAGATTAGCAGGATGTAGTCCAGAGAATGGAACGAGTTAAGTCATGGTTTACAGCTGTGCTGTGATTCTGTACCTTTTGGCCTGACACATCTGACTTCAGAATAGCTTCGTATATGAGATGGGACAACCAACTCCATCCTATAACCTGCTCAGTTGTTTCTTACGACATGCATGGAAGGTAAACAAGTGTTTCTATACTTTACTTCCCTTTTGGGTATCAACAACATACGGGGGGGGGGAAAAACAGTACAATACATTTTGTTTGACCAAGTTCATTTTTTCAGATATGGAAGTTTGTATATCACGACCGCATCGAAGACTGATCTGTTGGCCATTGACGTAAATAAAATGGCAACACATCATATTTCCATTCTCTGGACTACATCCTGTTGGAAATCTAATAGGACCATTGTCCTGCTGCAAGAGAGATCCAGCAGGAGTTTGAGAATGAACGCTGAAGAAGACCAAACTAAACTTTTGTATTTGTTCCCAACCTCCCACCTTCCTGAAGGAAGCCAAATGAGCATCCTGAGAATGGTAGTAATACAGTGAAAGCCATCCCATAAAATGAGAAGGCAGATATGGGTCTTCATCAAGAGCAATGTCATCATCTTCCGCATCAGGACATCACTATCTTGACGGAGTTGAGCAGATTATCATCTTCTGCATTAGAACAGGACACAACAGCCACTTAAATAGACTAAGACTGGTTGCTCTGTGTCCATGGGGGCAGACAGAACAGACTTCAAAACATATCCTGCAAGATAGCATTACACTAAACCAGTTGAGGAAGGAGCACTGGCCCTCACAGACAAGACATCCATAGAAAACTGTATGGGAGCCTTGGTGAGCTTTCAAATACAACAACATTTATTAAGAAAATCAGACTTGCTGTGTAGTGCGAAGTCGGATCATTGGTGCAAATAAAACAGTGGCATAATGCATATCTGTTCTTTCGACTACGTTCTGCTGGAAATCTAGTAGGACCATTGCCATGATAAGAGAAATCTGATGGGAGAATGAGAACTAACACGGGGAGAAAAAAAGTCTGTTTAAAGTTATAGACTAATTCTCATGTGTATATTTTCTGCCCCAGCCATTTGTAACTTTCTTGTTGACTTCACCTCATACTACTGAATGTATTATATATGCAAGTAATTATTAAAACAATCCAAGAATATTTTGTCATGCTCTGTTCTTTTTTATTTGTTTTGAAATCAATACACGGACAGCGAATCTCACAGTATCATATTTCAGATGGGTCTAGTACATCTTATAATATCAGCACTCACATAATTTGTATACACGTTTCATGCCAGATCTGCAGGAATCATCTGTGAAAGGTGTGTGTCCCTTCTATTATTTGTTTACTATCCCAAGCATTGACACGATCCTGATGCAGACACAAGATTCGTTGGGCAGGTCATTTGGTGCGTATGCCAGACCATCGTCTGCCAAAGATACTTCTCTATGGTGAGCTAGAGAAGGGTATACAATCTCAAGGTGGCCAAAGGAAGCGCTACAAGGACTCGTTAAAGGACTCACTGAAAGCCTTTGAAATAGACCACGATACATGGGAAGAACTTGCACAAAATAGATCTACATGGCGTTCTAAAATAAAAAAGAGCGCATCATCTTGTGAACAGAAGAGAAATGCAGCAGCTCAACAGCGGAGAGCAGCTAGAAAGTCACAGATAGACCAAGATCCGTCTACAGTCGTCATTCCATGTCCAAGCTGTCCAAGGACATTTACAGCTCGAATAGGGCTTATTAGCCATCTACGAACTCATAATCAAGGACATAACTAAAATTGAATTTTCAAAAGTGGATGTAACAAATGGTCATCATCATCATGTGATGGACGAACATTTGTTTACTATAGTTGCGGCTTTTATCACACAGCTACAAAATTCCACCCTGCAACTTCTTAACGGGGGAAACATGCAGTATTTGACAGTTGGCTGTAGTTTCAAAACGGCATGCTTTGGCTGTGTGCTGTCATCTGATATTTGATGTCTGACTACTGATATCACTACCTGCTCCTGTTTTATGCCACCAATTCCCAGTTTCATGTTGATGTCAAATATTGTGCTCTCTGGCATTCATTCTCAAACTCCTGCAAGTTAGCCAGATTTAGTTTGGTGTACAGATATTAACTAAGTTAATATCATGGTGAACATCCTAGATGCAATATCTGTGCTTTTTGGCCTAACACATCTGATTTAAGCACGGGTTCAGAGTCACTCTGACACTATCAGATTGCAACAGATAACTCCACCCCTAAACCTCCGTAGTCATCTCATACAACATGCATGCAGGTAACAGTTTTGCTATTCTTTATTCCTCTGTCAAGTTTCCACAAAAGACTGGAAGAACTTTTATTTCCTGTCTCATCATCTGCTTTCTCGAGGTTACCTTCTGTAATTTTATTTCAATGAATTTTGAAGTCTCAGTTATTTCTTCTTCATAATTCATGCATAAACTCCCCCTGGATCTCTCTTGTTGCAGGACAATGTTCTTTACAAGATTTCCAGTTGGATGTAGTCCATAGATTGGAAATGCGTTGTCGTTGTTTTATTTGCGCCAATGGTCCGAAATATCTTTGGCAGTGGTCAATTATTTAGGAAGCAAAATTGTATTCATTATAATACTGGGCATAATTTAACAATATTTTGAATAAGTTGAAGACGTTCATCTGAAAAATAAATTCAGAATTATTAAAGGGTTCACCCGCAAACTACATTTAGGTCAAAGGGAGTGAGCCTATGGATCGTTGGATCAGTAAACCACAAGACTATTTTGTGGGCGCGGCTATATTTGACATGATATCCCACATGAGCTACATTTTGTAACACTATCATTACAATGGTTGTATTATTGAAGTATCATAACGAGTTGATGATGGTTGAAAGTTGGGCACATAATGGAAATATGATGGTTGTCGAACTTTACCAGTAAAGCTATATGCTAATTTTATATCCATGACACAGATTGTGTTGCATTGTGTCCTGTGCGTAGGTAAAAAAAAATGATAGGTATAATTTCTTATTTAATCTGGGAGGTCATGTCACACTGATGTAATGTGCCTTAATCTTTGTTTTGTACCATCTCATTTAGTTCCCTATGTCACCCTGTTGCAGGGTCCACCATCTCATAGTTCCCTATGTCACCCTGTTATGAGGTCCACCATCTCGTTAAGTTTCCTATATCACCCTGTTAGAGTTCACCATCTCATGAATCTCCCTGCTGCAGAGTCCACCATCTCATGAAGTTCCCTGCTGCAGAGTCCACCATCTCATGAAGTTCCCTGCTGCAGAGTCCACCATCTCATGAATCTCCCTGCTGCAGAGTCCACCATCTCATGAAGTTCCCTGCTGCAGAGTCCACCATCTCATGAAGTTCCCTGCTGCAGAGTCCACCATTTCATGAATCTCCCTGCTGCAGAGTCCACCATCTCATGAAGTTCCCTGCTGCAGAGTCCACCATCTCATGAAGTTCCCTGCTGCAGAGTCCACCATCTATAATCAATAAATGCTCTTGCTTACTTTGAATATTCTTGGATGTATTGTCTTGGGGGATAGTATTCTTCACTCTTCTCAATATTTGGGTATTATTCCCATATCTTGCCCATCTTTGGGTATTATTCCCATATCTTGCCCATCTTTGGGTATTATTCCCATATCTTTCCCATCTTTGGGTATTATTCCCATATCTTTCCCATCTTTGGGTGTTATTCCCATATCTTCCCCTTCTGTGGGTGTTATTCCCATATCTTCCCCATCTTTGGGTATTATTCCCATATCTTCCCCTTCTGTGGGTGTTATTCCCATATCTTCCCTATATTCTTCTTTCTTTCTATTCGCTTTATTTATGTCCCTATGTGCCTTGCAGAGTCAGGGGTAGAATAATTCTCTGGAGATGGATTTTGTGTGTGCTTCATATGTTTGTTTTCGTTGAGTTTTTTTAATTTCAGTACTCCATTGTTTGCAAGGTCTGCCCCTGGCTTTGTAACCATCGTGCCTGTATAGTGATGCTTTTTGAAGAACACTGTCTGATGCTAATTTGTTGTCTTCTGATGTAATCCAGGACTGGCATTGTGTTTGTGTCTTCTGATCCTTTTGTTTTTGATTTTATCTCTTGTTACTCCGAGAATTTCTATGTAGACAAGTCAATTTTGTTGTAACAGGTTTTCTTGTGTTATTTGTTGTTTGTGTCCACACTGACACTGGTAGCGTAGTGATGATCATTTTATATAGTGCAGTTTTGGTGTTCGTCTTCGGAGAACTCTCCATGTTTCCTACATGCATTTTAGCTCTACAATGTCGGTTTGCTATACGAGTCACAATATCGTTTCAGAGTCTCAAAATCGTTAACCCGTGTTCTAATCTATCACATTCAGAAAAGAAATCACATATTCCATCTAGAAATCACTGAAACACTGAACATTACTTTCTTTTAGGCAAACAGTGGCAGAAAACTGCCATCCAAATATTTCCACAGGGTTCACTGAATGCGTATTCTTTGTCCACTCTGCTTACTTTCATGTACTTGGTACATGACAAGTATTAATGTCTCAATTTGAAATAATTGTGTAAATAGATTACCTTTCCCTCTTAAGTAGTTATACATAAAAAAAACTTTGACAGATATTAGCAACAACAAATTTACATACATACAAGCGCAAGCTCTCGGCCCTAATTACATTTGGTAGTCGAACAGTGACAGTTGCAATCTGATGCGTAGTAGGACAAAATTGTGTGCACTTATCTTAAAATTGGTAAATTTGGTGAACCATACTACAAAATAGTTCTAAATAAGTGGTAATTTGGTGAATCGTACAACATAATGATTTTTAAAAAGTAGTAATGTCGTGATTAATACTACAAAATAATTCAAAATGGTAATAAAGTGAATGAATTTTTTGGGGGAGGGGGGCACTGTGTTCATTCTCACAAACTCCTATTGGATCTCGCTTGCAGCAGGATATTTCTACTAGCTTTCCAGTAGGACGCAGTCCAGAGAATGGAAAAGAGTTTTGTTATTTCTGCTAATGGCCCAGCCCATCCGCATTTGGCATATTCAGTGAATGATTCTACAAAATGTTAAGTTCTAAAAAAGTAGTAATTTGATTATGCTGAAGTCAAATGTGCTGGGCCAAAAGTCGCAAATAATTCAACTTTTCTTTAAAACTGGCAGCAAAACAGTAATATTCACACTCTCCACCTCAAACTGATTATTTGAGAGAGAATGTGGAAGAGGAAGAAGTAGTAATTTGATGAATCATACATTCTACCTACTTCTCAAAAAGTGGTAATTTGATGAATCATACATTCTACCTACTTCTCAAAAAGTAGTAATTTGATGAATCATACATTCTACCAACTTCTCAAAAAGTAGTAATTTGATGAATCATACATTCTACCTACTTCTCAAAAAGTAGTAATTTGATGAATCATACTACAGAATGCCAACTTCTAAAAAAAAAAGTAAACCTTGGAACACATTATAAATCTTCTTAAAAAGTAGTAATTTGGTGAATCATACTACAGAATAAAAAAAACTATACTACAGAATAGACTTCTCAAAAAGTAGTAACCTAGTAAACCAAACTACAGAATATCAAAATGTAGCAAAAAGAGGAATTATTTAGTAATCAAAATGATGGCTTCTATAACGGATGCGTTAGTGAGACAGTTAAAGGTTCTTTCCTAGTACAAGCGTCTACATTTCACACTTTATATGAAATCTGCAGTGATTCGATCTTTTAAGTACTTTGTGACATCACTCTGCCGCTGCTTCCTAGCACTACAAAATGGCTGCGTAATATTGTACTTTTGTTTGACGGATAAAGTAATGTTTACAGTTGTAAGGAGTGTTTCCAGATTCAAAGATACACATGCTATGATCTTAACCTGCTATGTTGTGGGAAGGACTACCTGGAACTGCACTGTTAAAAAGCACTATCAACAGATTGAGCTGGTGGGATAAGTTTTGAATACCGGGTTAAATTTTACGGTGCTTGATTAACGGTTGTTCCTTCCCGAAAGTAATGGCAACCTACGGGAACATTGTGCCTAGAAATTTCTTATGGATTAATAATCAGAAACTCAGATATTATAAACACATTGAAGATTCCAGAGTGTTGGTTACTAAACACAATAGCAAAAAGAAAACTACGCCTGTTTGGTCATATAAAGAGACACAGCTGTTTAGAAAGACGAATAATGGAGAGAAGAGTACCTGGGTAGAAGAGAAAGGGCAGACCAAGAAGACGTTGGACTGACGACATTAAAGATAACATGAATACATCGCTAGAAATACCAAGCCACATCACCCAAGACAGAGAGGGGTTCAGAGAGTTCATTGGGAAGATAATGTTCTGGAAGGAATATGTCACATGACACACCGGGTTGATGTTTACAGTTTAACTCCAGGGACATAATGCAAATAATCCATACAAACAGAAGAACACAATTTTTTTTCTCCCTTTTTCGTATAATTCGTCTCGCATATTTTGTTAAACTTGTAGGTCAGCCTCCTAGGAAAGAACCCAGTTAAATAGTCCCAGCACGCTCGAATTTGGTCATGGTTCAAGCACTATGAAAGTCATGCCATTTCACAAAATAATGGCAACATTACAGAAATATAAATGATGTCTAAAATTCAACAATAATTCTCCTTCAAGAGGAGAATAAGCTTCAATCATGTTTTTCCTCACTCTCTAGTCGGAGTCAGATGCTGATATGGGTTTCTTCAATGAACTGGACTGTGGTCACCAGCCCTTTGAGAGGGCCTTAGAGCCAGTCCATCAGAGCTGCCTCAGATGAATGTAATTTTATTCTTACGATGTGATACAGAGGGCAGTTCTCTTGTGTATTTTCGGCAGATTGCCCACAAGGGAACATATCAGTGAATTTATGAAATATGTATGTAATAACAAAAATGTGTATGTAATAACAGAAATATGTATGTAATAACAGAAATATGTATGTAATAACAGAAATTTGCTATATACAGTATAAAGAATAAATACCCGGACTAAGTTGTTATAATGAGATGTGATTGTATATCAGAGAATGTTCTTCTTGTGGTCTGATACAGTGGACAGTTCTCTTGTATGTTTCTGCAGATTGTCCACAGGGCCACATATCAGTGCTACCAATCTCAAAATGTAAAATATTTCTTAAAGTGCAATCCCTCTATAGCGCCTTATTTTATAACATGTCCCTTTAAACACTATTCAAAATCCCAATTACATTTATTCTTTATTGTTTATACAGTATACAGAAAATGTGTTATTATATACATATTTCTGTTATTACATACACATTTCTGTTATTACATAAATATTTCTGTTATTACATACACATTTCTGTTATTACATACACATTGCTGTTATTACATACACATTTCTTTTATTACATACACATTTCTGTTATTACATACATATTTCATTGACCAAGTTGTTATAATGAGATTTCATTGTATATTATTTAAACTAACAGATCTGAAATTTAACTCTAAAGCAGCAATACAGCGAACTTTATTCTATGTTCATTGAATAAGCATCTTGTCTGATATTGGTCATAGCAAAAAGAGTACAAAAGACTTAGAGGATTGACTTCACTGTACTCGGTTTCCCATATGTATCCTGCCCCTCTCAACAAAGCAGCACTCCGCCTGCAGAGAGTACCACTCAGAGCACGTAACTGCATAGTTTCAAGCGATAATCCACAGGGATCTCAGAAAAAATCCACCTTGTGAACAAGATGACATACGCCGGATTCGAACCCATGACTAGAAGGTGAACAGTTTAACCACTATGCTAGGAAGATCCCTGCATTACAGATCAGTTAATAAGCATCCTGTCTGATATTGGTTACATTATAGATCAGTTAATAAGCATCTTGTCTGATATTGGTTACATTATAGATCAGTTAATAAGCATCTTGTCTGATATTGCTTACTTTACAGATCAGTTAATAAGCATCTTGTCTGATATTGGTTACATTATAGATCAGTTAATAAGCATCTTGTCTGATATTGCTTACATTATAGATCAGTTAATAAGCATCTTGTCTGATATTGCTTACATTATAGATCAGTTAATAAGCATCTTGTCTGATATTGGTCACATTAAAGATCAGTTTGCCGTATGTCATTATAAGTTCTCTACAACTTGGTAAGTACAGATGCTCCTGTGGGCCAGATAACCTTGGTTGTTTCAATCAATCAATAAACCCATAACCCTTCAGGGTCGTAAGGGTACCACATTGGATGTTTCAGCACACAGAGTCCTCCAGCGAATTCTATCCTCAGCGATGCGGATGAGTGTGGAAATATCTTGCCCTGTCCATTCCTTGATGTTGTCTGTCCATGTCTTTATTTGTCCTCCTCTTCTTCTTCCACCCTCGACAGTTCCCTGCAGTATTGTTTTTGACAAGGAATCGTGCCTGCATACATGTCCGAACCATGCTAGTTTTCGACGTTTCACTATTGAAAGCAATGGCTCCTGGACACCTGCACACATCTCTACTTTATTTCTTACGTACACATTGGACTTATGTTGCCTATAGGAAATTCGTAGAATTCTTCTGTAGCATTTATACTCGAAAGCCTGTAATCTTCTCTCCATGTCCGCAGTGAGTGTCCAACTCTCACAACCATACAACACAACAGAAAGCACCAGCGACGTATACAGTTTGATTTTCACTCCAACACTGATGTCGCTTTTCCAAATCACAGTTAGCCTTGTTTATCCGCTGTTCATCTGTTGACCAGAAGTATTTTATTTGTAGCCATGCTTTACAACAGCATTGTCATTGTTGTTTACAGTTTGGTGCATAGATTTCATTGCGTTACATAAATACCCTGTTTTTAGTCCCATGCCACTTTGGCCAGTGTTTTCCTTCAACAATATTTTAGTATTTGATACTTGCCTTAGACCTATTATTCTAGGGACCTCATGCAGATTTGTTATTTTTTGAAGAATGTAAAATGTGTTTTAACTGCAGAATAATGATATCTCCGCCACCATCTTGGTGTGACTGGAAGTCCAAAGTGAACCAAACTATAAAATATCTAGTCATCACAAACAGGTAAAAGACACATTAAATCAACAATAATTTTGTCAAATTTTCACTCCACCTAACCTGTCCAACAACTGTTAAGAAATCAAGCATCCCTCCCAGCATAATTATGAGAAAAAAAATGTGTCTGTTTCCAAATTTTTTGAATAATGTTTCAAATTCAAAAATTTTAACTGATGTATAAATACAGTGTTGACATCAGCTTATGTCATATTCCCCCCCCCCCCCCAGTCTACCAATTTTTGTTCAGGCCTCCCCCTAATTGTTTATGCATATTAATAGAAATCCCATAATTTGTTGGACCAAAACATCTGAACTGCTACAGTTATAAATGGTAATTTGATGAATCATATTGAATAAATAATTCCAAAAGTAAATGTGAACCACATTAGAAAATATAAATTGACATTTGAAAAGTGGTAATTTGCTGAACCACATTTACAAAAAGAATACATTCATCTCACAACTGGCTACATACAACATGTCAAATCAAAATTCCAAAATAAACGGAAAAAAATAAACATGTAATTAAAGTCTGTTTATAGAATAATACAGACAGAAGAAATGATGAGCAGACAACATTCGGCAATCTCTCAGCAAAGACATCTTGTCCCAGACATTCACTAAAACTACAAGGTAACAAAGAAATGACCAGAATAAAAGAGAATCATTCCAACTGTGTCTGTCTCATGTCCATCTCTGTGTTGAAGTGTGGTTGCTATGTTCATCTTCTGTTGAGAGAGACAAGATTATAATGACAACTTGACATCAGATAATATTATCTATATATGGCTACTTTACATCAGATAATATTATCCATATGACTACTTTACATCAGATATTATCCATATGGCTACTTTACATCAGATATTATCCATATGGCTACTTTACATCAGATATTATCCATATGGCTACTTTACATCAGATATTATCCATATGACTACTTTACATCAGATAATATTATCCATATGGCTACTTTACATCAGATAATATTATCCGTATGGCTACTTTACATCAGATAGTATTATCTATACGGTAATTTTTATCTGATACTATTATCTATACACCACCAAAGATGGATGTGTTGGGCCAGTGGCGTAAATGAAATGGTGAAAACACATTTTCATTCCTTGGACTATATCATGCTGGAAATCTAGTGGGTCTATTGTCCTGCTACAAGAGAGATCCAGCGGGAGTTTGAGAATGAACGCTGAAGTTAAATAAGATATTATCTATATGGTAACTTTACAACATCATTATCATGTGACATATTTTTTCCAGAACGTGGTCTTCCTTATGGATTCTCTGAACACTCAGTGGTTCTCGGTGAGTAGACCTGCAGCAGCTAGAGACATGTTTAAACAATCTGATATATCAATGGACCGTCGTCGTCTTGGGCGTCCTCTTCCCCTGTTGTCTTTAACTCTGCCTTCAGCTATTAATCTTTACATCACATAATATTATCTACCGCATATAACTATATCACAGAACAATGTAGAGTAGATGGTCGAGTGGTTTGAATGGCAGCTATCATCGCCACATCGTTAGTAGGCTAGCTGTGTGAAAGCTGTAGCCACATCGCTAGTAGGCCAGCTGTGTGAAAGCTGTAGCCACATCGCTAGTAGGCCAGCTGTGTGAGAGAGCTGTAGCCACATCGCTAGTAGGCCAGCTGTATGAGAGAGCTGTAGCCACATTGCTAGTAGGCCAGCTGTATGAAAGCTGTAGCCACATCACTAGTAGGCCAGCTGTGTGAAAGCTGTAGCCACATCACTAGTAGGCCAGCTGTGTGATAGCTGTAGCCACATTGCTAGTAGGCCAGCTGTATGAGACAACTGGTTCCTATACTGTACTTACTGAATACCAAACCGATAACTAACCACCACAGTCAAGCATGCTTGACCTTTTCATTTAATATTTATAATCTCCCTTTGTTTCATTTTACACTTCAGCATCCATGTGTAGCTAGGGCCCAAAAGCAGTGTAGCGCAATGATTAGCACACTGGCTTCACATATGAGTGGTCATGGGTTCATTCCCCAGTTCAGAGGGAAATGTTTTTCAGATCATAAAGGCTACCGGATCGACCAAGCCCTAATTGGATACCAGACTAATCTGGGAAGTAAAGACTGCGAGGGAGAAGAGATGGCTCCCGCCTTCATATAGCACAGTCACTTAAATGTGAGATAGCTGACATCTCATACTCCCATCATTAACAAATGCTATGGGTTAACTTTATTTTACTTTACGGTCAAAAAGGAGAGAAAAGAATAAATATGCCTTAACCTGGAATGCATGTTGTAAAAGGAGAATAAAGAAGTTTGGGGTGAAATTAGCAGATTTATTCCATAGGTCAAAGTGACCCAAAATTCATGTTGAAGTCAGATGTATCAGACTGAAAGGTGCACATATTGCATCCAAGCTGTAAACCATGACACAACACATTCTGCTATTCAACAATATTTTTCTAACAAACCGGTGTATGAGATTAAACACAGAAGACATTTCATAAGTTTCAATCTTGTGTTTACAAAATCAGGCACACAGAAAAATGAAAGGTCAACAACATGAGGTCCATATGTAATTTGTCTATTCAAACACCACAAGAAAGTATCAGAACCTTCTGAGACTGTATTTGCTGGTAATTGTTGTTTTATTTACACTAATGGCTTCACTCATCCGACTTCACAGAAGCATAATTCAAATCGGTACGACTGCAGGAATTTTTAATATTTTTATAAGGAAGACTTCAGTAACATTCTAATAGAGAAGACTTTAGTAACATTCTAATAGAGAAGACTTTAGTAACATTCTAATAGAGAAGACTTCAGTAACATTCTAATAGAGAAGACTTCAGTAACATTCTAATAGAGAAGACTTCAGTAACATTCTAATAGAGAAGACTTCAGTAACATTCTAATAGAGAAGACTTCAGTAACATTCTAATAGAGAAGACTTCAGTAACATTCTAATAGAGAAGACTTCAGTAACATTCTAATAGAGAAGACTTCAGTAACATTCTAATAGAGAAGACTTCAGTAACATTCTAATAGAGAAGACTTCAGTAACATTCTAATAGAGAAGACTTCAGTAACATTCTAATAGAGAAGACTTCAGTAACATTCTAATAGAGAAGACTTCAGTAACATTTTTATAAAGAAGACTAGTAATATTTGTATTATAATAGGGAAGACTATAGTAAATTTATATTACATTATTATAATGTGAAAGACTAAACTAAAACCATAATTAGGGAAGAGGAGTAAAATTAGATTACACAAACACGAGTGTTGACCTAAATCCCAGTAAAATTATATTATATAAAATAATGTAGGCCTAAATCCCAGTAAAATTATATTATATAAAATAATGTAGGCCTAAATCCCAGTAAAATTATATTATATAGAATAATGTAGGCCTAAATCCCAGTAAAATTATATTATATAAAATAATGTAGGCCTAAATCCCAGTAAAATTATATTATATAAAATAATGTAGGCCTAAATCCCAGTAAAATTATATTATATAAAATAATGTAGGCCTAAATCCCAGTAAAATTATATTATATAAAATAATGTAGGCCTAAATCCCAGTACAATTAGATTATATAAAATAATGTAGGCCTAAATCCCAGTAAAATTATATTATATAAAATAATGTCGGTAGGCCTAAATCCCAGTAAAATTATATTATATAAAATAATGTAGGCCTAAATCCCAGTAAAATTATATTATATAAAATAATGTAGGCCTATATACCAGTAAAATTATATTATATAAAATAATGTAGGCCTATATACCAGTAAAATTAGATTACATGGTTAAATATATAAAAACAAAAATAAAAGGAAGCTTTACTGAGAAGCTAATTGATTACTGCGAGAATTGATTACTGTGAGAAATTGATTGATTTTCCCACCTCCAGAGAAAAATGAGGTCAATGTAGAATTGCTGTTGAGGCTATAAAGGAAATACAGTGGAATCCCTTTATAGTGTATCCTCCTATAGCATATCCTTTTATAACAAATTTCCCTATTTAACACTTTTCAGAATTCCCACTTATATTTATTCTATATTGTTTTGTATTGTATATAATGAATTTCTGTTATTACATAAATAATTTGTTGGTCCAGGCCAAGTTGTTATAATGGGATTTGACTGCATTATTTCCTTGTTAGTGGAAAGGGGTTCAGCACCTACGGGAAGCCCTGAACAAATCAACATTTGAGTTTTTTCAGTTTCTATTTTATAATTTTCTACACATTGTATTATTTTACTGTAGAATTAGTTTTTCTTAGAACTTTTATTTCTCAAATTCAAATTTGTAAGTTATCAATTGAAATTTTAAATTAATCACAAGAAAAAGGACACATGTCGTATGCTCTTCTTCTTCTGTGTTCGTTCTTAAACTCCTGCAATTAGCAGTATATAGTCCAGAGAACAGAATGTGTTGCATCATAGTTTACAGCTTAGTTGCGATCACTAGAAAGTATGGTATAACAGTATAACCCGAACCTTCACCTAGTCGCTAGAAAGTATGGTATAACAGTATAACCCGAACCCTCACCCAAAAAAGTAGGGTACCATGTCTCATTTTTATCTGGAAAGGTCAAGGGATGATGCCATTGCTGCTGAACAAGTGAGGTAGGTGATACTAGTCAGGTGATACTAGGTGATACAGTGGTTTCTGGTCAACCACTGACTAGGCAACTGATTCAAATATAGGAAACTAGTGTTATATGCCAACCACTGACTAGGTAATTGATTCAAATATGGGAAACTAGTGTTATATGCCAAACACTGACTAGGTAATTGATTCAATTATGGGAAACTAGTGTTATATGCCAAACACTGACTAGGTAATTGATTCAAATATGGGAAACTAGTGTTATATGCCAAACCGTGACTAGGTAATTGATTCAATTATGGGAAACTAGTGTTCTATGTCATTGGTTCATAACTTATATCTTTATTTCTGTTATTTTATAGTAGGCATACACAAGAACTTCCATGTCGTCTACTGCTATATTTCTGGTGGGTGTTCTGTAGTTTGTCCCTACCTTGATAAACACCTTTTGGTCGAAACATTGATTTGTTCCATCTTGTATTTGATCTAAACTGTACGGCACAGTGGAAACTCGAAAACAGACAGCAGCCTATATAATAGAATCCGAAATCCCAACCTGACTGAGTGACGATCCCAAAGAAGAAGTATTTGATCTATATAAAACTGTTATTTAACCATTTTTAATAGTTTTTATTACTTACTATATATACAGTTTCATGCAGTCTTAACACATATTGTTCAATCAGTTTTCCACATCGTGTTACATAAGTTTGCCACATATTGCTACATAAATTTGCCACAATGTGTTACATACGTTTTTCGCATTTTGTTATACAAGTTTGCCACATTTTGTTACATAAGTGTTTCACATTTTATTACATAAGTTTTTCACATATTGCTACATAAGTTTCCTGCCTGTGTGTTGCCAAGGAATGAAAGGGGAATGAAAAAAAACACTCATTACTTTCCATGCATGTTAAAAGATGCGACTAAGGAGGTTATGGGATGCAGTTGGCTGTCCCATCCCATATAGGGTCAGTGACATGGAAGCCATACTGATGTCGTATGTATCAGGTTGAAAGCTGTAGATATCACAACGTAGCTATAAATTATAACACGACATATTCTCCAGACTACATGCTGCTAATCTGCAGGAGTTTGAGAATGAACACAGAAGAATACAGTACAAGTTTCCCACAATTTGTTGAACAAGTTTCCCATATTTTATTGAAATGTTTCTGTAATTCCATAAATTTCCTATATTTTGTTGTATAATTTAACAAATTATCTTCCATTTTTGTGCCTGGACTTGCTCGTATCAGGGGAAATATGAAAGAGCAGTCTTTTAAGTGTGGTCACAGTGGCAAGCAGTAGTTCAATGGTCAGTGCGGATATTTTGAATAAATCACAGAGTTTGTGTTTTATTTTCTGTCTTTGGTTAGAATGCATGACCTGGGTGTAATGAGTGGAGTTATTAGAAATGAGAGGTAATGTATATTAGAAATGAGAGGTAATGTATATATATATAGAAATTAAGATAAAGAGTTATCACGTAACAGAACTAGAACAGTTATCACATGCTGAACAGACATACTGAATAGGAGATCGGAGCAACTATGGAAGTGTTCAGCATATAGTGATCTAACAGCTAACACATTTACTTAGTTGCTTCCTACATTTTGTTGGGCTAATTTCCCCAAAATGTTCCTGGGGAAAATTTAACACTGTTGGACTAGATTTCCCCAAAAGATTTTTGGGCCTAAAATCTGTATCAATATGGAAAATACATACTAGTTGATAACTATGGCACCACAACAAATGAGCTTTCTCATAGTTTCCATAAATGCAAAGCGTACAAAGACTAGAGAAAAACATGAAAACAAGCACAAAAAGCTGTGTGTTTGTTCATTCCAGGCGCATGCTAAACAAACACGACACAGTTGTAAGCAGGCACAGTAGAATCCCTCTATAACGCATCCTTTTATAACAAATTTCCCAATATAACAACACTTTTTAAAATCCCCAATTATATATTTTCTATACTGTTTGTACTGTATAGAGCAAATTTCTGTTATTACATGCATATTTTGTCAGTCAGGACCAAGTTGTGATAACAGGATTACACTGTATAACAAATTTCTCAAACAACCCTTTCAAAATCCCCAATTATATTTATTGTTTATACTTTATTTCTGTTATAACATACATAGATTTTGTTATAGCATACATATATTTACTGCTATAACATACATATTTTTTCTGACCAGACCAAGCTGTTATGAGATTATATATTTTGTTGGTCTGGAAAAAATTGTTAAATGAGATTTGACTGTACAAACATGTGCTTCTCTTCAAACAAGACTTTGTTTTTTGCGTGAGAAATGATAAAGAGATAATACAAATTTCTTCTGCAAATAATGATGCTGTAGGCAGCTAGAACGGAAATGGAGATTTGTAAAAAATTTTTAAACTACCAATGAATTCTTACTAAATGGATTTTGTTTTGTCGTCGTCTTTTCTTGTCTAAGGAAAGCTCTATTTATTACTGCTGTGACTAACACTGTAATGTAATTAACAAATAATACTAATAATAAAACTCATAACCCGTTAGAGATTTCACAAACACTGAGTCGTCACATTGAGACGGTACAGAAACCATCCTGAGATGGTGCAGAAACCATCCTGAGACGGTGCAGAAACCATCCTGAGACGGTGCAGAAACCATCCTGAAACGGTACAGAAACCATCCTGAGACGGTGCAGAAACCATCCTGAGACGGTACAGAAGCATGTATGATGTTAGTCATCCGATCATCATTATCATTGCAGTTCTGATACAACATAGATGATCCAATCTCTACTTGAATGTATCCACAATAGTGGATACATAGATGATCCAATCTCTACTTGAATGTATCCACAATAGTGGATACATAGATGATCTAATCTCTACTTGAATGTATCCACAATATGACTGACAGTTTAAGTTATTTGTTGGTTGACAAACATTCTTCTAAGCCCCCATAAGTAAGCCCATTTCAGGCAACACTGCAATTAAAGCCAGTTCCTTTATTCTGGAGATGGAAAAGGAATCGTCACCCACATTAATTTTCTTTTTCCTATGTTGTTTCACGAAGGAGTTCAAAATGTCAGCACGATTCATTGCTCTACCATCAGACACAGTAGGAGTGCAAGCCAGCCAATCTGCTCTTTCATTGATTAGAACATCCACATGATGGGCACGAAAATGAATGCGATACATTCCAACTTCGACCTCCTGATTGCCTCAAGCTATTGTTCTCAACTTCGACCTCCTGATTGCCTCAAGCTATTGTTCTCAATTCGACCTCCTGATTGCCTCAAGCTATTGTTCTCAACTTCGACCTCCTGATTGTCTCAAGCTATTGTTCTCAACTTCGACCTCCTGATTGTCTCAAGCTATTGTTCTCAACTTCGACCTCCTGATTGTCTCAAGCTATTGTTCTCAAATGCAACCCACATTGCAGTGTTTTGATTATGCTAATTGAATTACTATAAATGCAGACATGAGCTGCCGTCTGTGTAATCATCAAGTTCAAGTCACTTCCATTGTCATGTTGCTTGCTTTTCTTTCTTTCTTTTCACTTTATACCCCTTTATGCCTTGTAGCGTCAGGGGTAGGAATGTTCTCTGGAGATGGCCTTTTTGTGTGCTTCATATATGTTTATTTTTGACTTTTATGTCTGTAATCCATCATTTGCAAGGTCTCCCCATGGATTTGTATCCATCGTGTCTGTATAGTAATGCTTTTTGAGAGGCACTGTCTGATTGTAGTCTGGAAGCATAAAAAAATCAATCTATTATCTTTTGATGTAATCCTGAATTAGCATTGTTTTTGTTAGTATTCGGATGTTCTTGTTTCTGTATTTTATTGTTACTCCGAGGATTCAACAAAGGCAAGTAATTTCTGTTGCAACAAATGCAAGTAATTTCTGTTGCAACAAAGGCAAGTAATTTCTGTTGCAACAAAGGCAAGTAATTCTGTTGCAACAAAGGCAAGTAATTTCTGTTGCAACAAAGGCAAGTAATTTCTGTTGCAATAAAGGCAAGTAATTTCTGTTGCAACAAAGGCAAGTCACTTCTGTTGTAACAAAGGCAAGTCATTTCTGTTGTAACAAATTTTCTTTTGAATTTCTGTTGCTTGTAATCACAACACATGCGCCGCTCTTCTCTTTGATGGTCTTCCCTACAGACTGAGCGGTGAAGGCCCAATGGATGATGTGATATACAGAACCTTGACTGATGTCTAGATGTGTGACACTGTTACACTGACTGATGTCTAGATGTGTGACACTGTTACACTGACTGATGTCTAGATGTGTGACACTGTTACACTGACTGATGTCTAAGATGTGTGACACTGTTACACTGTCAATCAATAGTTTTTCTGTATGGGGTGTTTAATGGCTGCAATCGATTCTGCGATCGCCACTATGTGTGTCTGACCTGATTATGAACAGTCTGCTACAGAACATATGCCGTTTGAAAACTTCCTAAACTACTCATACACCTCATGATTGACAGGAACGCATCGTCGTACTGGACCTTCATTCACCAATGAATTCCTATCTATATGATTGACACCATCACTTAAAACAAATGGATAATGAAATACAGTTTCTATTTGACGCATGTCAATAGTGGAACAGCCATCTTTAAACTGCGATTAAATTATTATGATGTCACTTGTCTATCTGCACTGCAATGGCACGTGAAGAACATTCATGGCATCCTTAATAACAATATTGATAGATTTCAAGGCAATGACAGTTATTCAAATTTACACTTTTAAGGTTTTCATTTGAAGAATGATTGTATGTTTAAAAAAGGGTGTTCAAAAGACAGAGGATTGACTTCACTGTACTCGGTTTCCCCATATGTACTCCGTCACTCTCATCGAAGCGGCATGCTGTCTGCCGAGAGTACCACTCATAGCACGTAACTCCACAGCATCAAGCGATAATCCACAGGGATCTCTGAAAAATCCACATTGTACACAAGATGACACGAGTCGGATTCGAACTCATGATCTCTTGAACACAAGGCGAACAGCTTAACCACATGTTATGATTTACTGTTGGTTGGGCTAGTCGGCAATTTTCTAAGCTGCACATTAATTAATACTTCATGCACAAATTTCATAATTGTGAATCGAAAAAAGGATTCACAAATGACTAGAGGTTTCGCATCTGCCTAAACTACTATTTGATCCGGGAATATTTTTTTTTAAAGGAGCATAGAATGTCAACCCCACATCTAAACCTTCTTAGCTGAACATAGAATGTCAACCCCACATCTAAACCTTCTTAGCTGTCTCTTAAGATGAGCATGGCAGGTAAATTATGAATCTTCACTACCCCTTCCGATTTCCGGTAAAACATGAAAAGTATAAGTACCGGTATCAATATTTTCAGTTGGGTAGAGTAGAGAATCAATTTGATGGGAACTGACAACCATCCAGAAAGTTTTTTTCTTACTGCATGCTTTCCTGATAGGGGGTGCAATGAAGTTTTATAGGCAGTGGAATTGAACGCTGCCTTGCCATAAAATTCATCACAATAAAGAAAGAATTATTTGACCTCAGAAAGATACAAATCCATTCTTAACCATGGTTTGACTACCCAACAAGTCAAGGATCTGAGGCCCCAGTCCTAGCCATTCAGCCACAAGCTTCTCCAGAAATATTTAGACAGTTTTTACTTAGTTCTCAAACTCTTGCATATTATCAGAGAATGGATTAGACAATAATGTGTGATTAATACTGTGCAATTCCATTACAACAATTTGGTCCAGACCTACCCATATGTATGTAATAACAGGAATTCGCTATATGCAGTACAAACAATATAGAATAAATAAAATTGGGGATTTTGAAAAGTGTTATATAGGGAAATTTGTTATAACAGAATGCTCTATAGAGGGATTCTACTGTATATAACACTTCCATGCATGTTATAAGAGGAGACTAAGGAGGTTATGGGGAAGAGTTGGATGTCCCATCTGATATATGGTCAAAGTAACCCAGAAGTCATGCTGAAGTCGGATGTGTCAAGCAGAAAGGTGCAGATATCACAGCAGAGCTTTACGCCATGACACTATGCTTCCTGTTCTCCGGACTACATCCTGCTGATCTGCAGAAGTTTGAACGAATGCAGAAGAAGTGAAAATATGACAGGTAAATGAGGTCATGTGGGTATTGTCAAGTCTTGAGGATGCACCTCCAGATAAAGAACCCACACATTAACCATCTCTGGCTCAAGAACCCACACATTACCAACCTACGGATTAAGAACCCACACATTAACCACATCAGGATCAAAACCCACACATTAACCACCTCCGGATCAAGAACCCACACATTAACCACCTCTGGATCAAGAACCCAGACATTAACCACCTCCGGATCAAGAACCCAGACATTAACCACCTCCAAATCAAGAACCCAGACATTAAACAACTTTTAGAATTAATATTAATTACAATCAATACCCAGTCTAAGACATTACTTTTGATCTATTCTTATATATTTAGACACAGCTGAATTGTACCATTGTACTGCATGTGCAATGTAGACATTTAGTTTTCAGAGCACAAGTATGGTCAAATTTAGTTTGTGAGCAGGCACCATTAACCACACTACCACCAAAATGACAATCTTTAGTATTAAGATCACGTAAACACTGAAGAATAAATATTGTTAACATAGGGGAGTTAACTGCAATGTAAAATATAGCAGACGGCTTGTGACTTTCAGTTTCTGTTATTTGCAAAATCTGCGATAAAACGCGCACATCACGTCTTGAGAAGTATTTACCAGGCTAGCATGCAACAAATCTAGAACATTCTCAGATGCACACAGGTCCAAATTAATTCACATAACAGGTCATATTTTTGTTAATTCACCTCTTTATTTATTTATTATTTTATTTCTTAGTTTCAAATAAATCAAAATTATGAATGTTATTTATTACAAAATGATTTCTCACGGGGATGTGGCATCTTTGAAACCGTGATGTCAAAAGTAGATATAGAATGTGGGTTCAATTATGACCTATGGATTACCAGAGTATTCTTCTTATCACAAGTAACTGGAGGATGGTAAACATTAAACTAGAAGCAAGTGTAAGTGCGTGACGTGTTGCACATATTTCACACGCTTGTAGATATTTCATTTAGAAATGTGTTCTGCATTTATTCTCAAACTCCTGCTGTTTAGCAGGACATGATCCAGAGAACAGAATCTGTTGTGTCATAGAAATGTATTGAAGCTGAGTATGTCAGGCTGAAAAACACTGTTATCACATCACAGCTGTAAGCTATGACACAACAGCATTTTACAGTTTCACGACAACTGTATGTTGCTGACTAGGAATATGAGTACACATGTAAAAGTCTAGAAAAAATAGAGACATTTCTACAACAAATTGCTGTAAATATTATGTCTAAAAAATGGACCTCTCCACTACATTTCTATAAATTATCATAATTAATTTAAAAACGAAATTAAAAAAACCTTGTGAATAAAATATGGTGGATGATTTATTTCGGCAGTCTTGAAGAAAATATTAGTCGTGATGAGAAATATTCATGATAAATTATTTGTGGACGTATTAATCAGATTGTCAAATGACTATACTTCTACAATACTCTCTCTTTCTCTTTTTTTTTGGAGTGCTGTGCTTGAGAATGTTTAACATAGAAAGCCCCCTCTTAAATTTCATTGGATGAAGGTATGCAGAGAACATGTAATAGAAAGAAGTACACTTCAATAAATTTATCAAACAGCCACCAGAACATAAGAACAGAAAAATTAAACATATTTTTTATCGCAATCTTCAAACAAAAAAAAAACACAATGTTGCTCCTACTCTGACATCCAGGGGTGTTTTCCCATCTCTAAATATAGCATAATTCTGCATGCCAACAATATGAAATTTCAGTGCGCTTTCAAGGGCAAGGTATTTGTGAAAGAAATATGGCTGTCACAGTGACAATTAATTATAACCCCCCCCCCCCCAGTTGAAGCATATCTGGTTCTATACTTAATCCTAACCTTAATAAATCCACTCAAACACATACTATAAAATTAATCTCATCCTTAAAGAAAGCCCACTAACCTAAATACTTACTAGAATTGACATCTGCGATTTAACACCAACAACCATGCACACTTACTTCAAAATCAATGAAATAAACGCACAAATCGACATGTCTGAGTACTACAGAATACCTTATTTAAATAATATTCTGTGACCTATATTATAGGGTTTTCCCAAAAATGACATCGCATTTGAACACACCGGATCAGAGTAGGAAGGTCCCACATATTAATATATGCAACAAGAAATTACCGCCTGTTTATGATTCTAACTTTCTATAAACAAGTCAGGTCACTGTAACCTGTCAACTTGTAGCGATTTCTCATACAGTCTAACTTTTCAGCCATAACTTGAAATGTGACCCTTCATCATTGTGTAAAATTTAAAAAAAAATGATTTCTAGATTAAAGCCATTCCTGGCAATGTAAATTTATTATAAACCAGATTCAAGTGTATCATTTTCTACATTTTGCAATAAAGATATTGTCAAAACTCATTATAACAACTTGGTTCAGACTGGCAAAATATTTATGTAATAACAGAAATTCTCTATATAATTAGTACATGGACAGACAACATCAAGGAATGGACAGGGCTAGATATTTCCACACTCATCCGCATCGCTGACGATAGTTTTCGCTGGAGGACTCTGTGTGCTGAAGCATCCAATGTGGTACCCCTACGACCCTGAAGTGTTATGGGTTTATTGATTGATTGATATAATTAGTCAAATCCCAGGTTAGTCCAATAGTCAAATCCCTCTATAGGACCAATAGCCAAATCCCAGGTTAGTCCAATAGTCAAATCCCTCTATGGGACCAATAGTCAAATCCCAGGTTAGTCCAATAGTCAAATCCCTCTATGGGACCAATAGTCAAATCCCAGGTTAGTCCAATAGTCAAATCCCTCTATGGGACCAATAGTCAAATCCCTCTATGGGACCAATAGTCAAATCCCTCTATGTGACCAATAGTCAAATCCCTCTATGGGACCAATAGTCAAATCCCTCTATGGGACCAATAGTCAAATCCCTCTATGGGACCAATAGTCAAATCCCTCTATGGGACCAATAGTCAAATCCCTCTATATTCAATTTTTGACACTTTTTTAAAATCCCTAATTATTTGTATTCTTTATTGTTTATATTGTACATAACAAATTTCTGTTATTACATACATCATATGTTGTTATAATGGAATTTGACTATTTTTAATCATTGACTGTGATTACCATATCAAAGAATTATATGTACATATTTTCATCTGCTCTGTAAGGATTTTCAAATGGTTTTCGGGCTCTTTTATATTAAAGTTTTCATCTCAACACGTTGACAGACAGGCTTACACTAGCTTATCTCAACAAGTTGACAGACAGGCTTACACTAGCTCATCTCAACAAGTTGACAGACAGGCTTACACTAGCTTATCTCAACAAGTTGACAGACAGGCTTACACTAGCTTATCTCAACAAGTTGACAGACAGGATTACACTAGCTTATCTCTCATGATGGCTACAGTTTGTACTGTCTTGTATAAATCAATGTCACACACACACATTATAACAATTCAAACATACAAAATGGTGGTTTTTTTTCATGTCCACCTTCGATGAAGAAACTGAAAGCCACAAACTGTGACAGGAGACATTTTGAGTCTCCATATATAAACTGCGTAAATTGACAACGTCTGCCTGTGCTGAAGTAGAAGTTTAGGAAGTGACCATAAAAAGACGTGCACCCAAGAATGTTAGCTAGAGATGAACACAAGTGTGATAACCAAGAAAATTTGATTTCAATTCTTGGCACGGAGGGACTTTTTAAAAATCATTTTCAGGGGAAGGAGTTTTTAAAAAAAAACAATCTGCCAACTATGATAGCAGTGTGAGCAAGCAACCTCTTTTCTTCAGAATAAAAATCCTAGTGCCTACATAACTGGGAGTACAAAATATTTGTTTCCATACATCAGTTCCATTAACTCTTAGCATGCAAAAAGCCTGCCTAATAGGAAAATTAACTATCATGTTTTTACCACAAATATTGTGAATAGACAGCCAAGGGCAAATCTCGACATCAAGACATGGCTTATACATTTAATTTCACCAATATACTATTTTATAACATATATTTTCAATTTCATTTTTGACATTTTGATGTATAATATATAAGTTGAATGAAAAATGCACAAAATATTTAATTTCATTGAAGTAACATTTAAATGAGCGTGTACAAACCTGACTTTTGGGTGCGTACAACAAGTTCAATATTTTGCATTATGGAAGAAAAATATACCTTGTCATCTAAATCTAACTCCAAAACTAGAGTTCCCAACCACCATGTTAGAAAGCAGACAATATCATACATGTCAACTTCCACAAATATCCACACTATTTCAGTCAAAATTATCCTTACAATTCTGTGGTTTTATTCCAAAATTCTGTATAAAGATTACATCACTAAAAGTAAATATGGGCATATTCAATTAAACTTTTGAGTATTTTTGAAACAAAAATAAGGCAAACGTACTCGTTGAAATGTACGCAATCTATGAGCAGTTCTACTTTCAGGATTATTCTGTACCTCAGACCAAAAATAGTAACTAAATTTTGTATTAAGAACACTATTCTTTCGTGACTTGCACTGCTGTGTGACTTACACTGCTGCGTGACTTACACTGCTGCGTGACTTACACTGCTGAGCTTAAATATGATCACCAGCACGTGTTTTCGGCATGAGTATGTCACTAACTGACAACACTGACAGCTTATTAATGAATCTATAAAACAGTCTTCGATGTGAAATGTTGTTCTTTAAGGTACGGTTGAAGTAGACATGGAGAGCTGAAGAAGATGGTTGGATAATAACAAGGAATGGACGGTGTGGAGTTTTTGAACTCATAAAGATTGCAGAAGATAGGGAAGCCTGCTTTCTGTGTGAAACGTCTCATTGTGACACCCCTACTAATGGGTTATATTATTATTATTATTATTATTATTATTATAATATATAAAACCAGAATCTGTACCAATTTATGTACAAAATACAGAAATTATGTACTAGTTTACAGGTATGAATAACGCCAGCAAATTTCCGGCAACCGAAAAGGGAACAAAGAATAGCAACAATGTCTACTGTGCATGTCGTAATAGACAACTAATTGGTTCTAGGGTATAGTTGGCCGTCCCATCCCATGGGCTGAAATGACTCAAAAGTCATACTAAAGTTTGACTGAAAGGCGCAGATATTGCAGACTGTCAAAACAACTAGAGCGCATTTCCTTCCGAATTATATGACATACAAGCATCGAGGATTTATTAATAAAAATAAATTCACGCAGCAAGAGAATTCAAAATAGGTCGACTTAGATCGTACCCAATCACCTCGCACATAGATTTCATTTTGAGGACTAGTGATTAGTAATATCTCAACTAATGGTGGTACACTACACGCGTAATCAAATAAGCTCCTTCTCTTTCAGCAGATGGTGAAAGTGTGTAGGCTGATATGTGGGCTACATCTTGAGACAGCAGCTGAAGATTGTGCTACAAGGGACGTAACAATACTAAGAACTAGATGTATGGAGACCCAGTCGAAGATGGATGTGTCGGGCCATTGGCGCAAATAAAACGGCGACACAACACATTTTCATTCTCTGGACTACATCCTGCTGGAAATCTAGTAGGATCATGGTCCTGCTACAAGGGAGATCCAGCGGGAGTTTGAGAGTGAACACTGAAGAAGAAGATGTATGGAGACAAGCAAAGAAACCTTAAAGAGACATGGGTTGACCATGGCCAATGCTATTCAAATGGTCAAAGACTGACACCTACAACTCCACACCCTTTCGCGCACCTAATGGGACAAGTGGAAATGACAATTGAGATATCTTGAGTCATCTGGATTTGTCTTGCAAATAATTTCAGATGGGTACCGATGAGAGAATGAGGTCACTTTGAACAACTCCTCCTCATTGAAGTACATATCCCCAGTGCAAGTCATTTTCACATTCACGAAAATAGTAGAAAAAAACTGCCCAAGGATATTTGCGGCCATAATAAGTGTTATTGGCAACTATGAACTCATAGTCAAGGACATAACTAACTGAATTTCATAAAGCGGATATAACAAATGGTCATCATCATCATCATGTGATGGACAAACATATCTTACTAACCTGCAGGAGTTTATTTAAAAACAAATGCAGAAGATTCATGAATATATGTGTTGTAAATAAAAGCAACCACACACAACCACATGCAGTAACATACAGATATGCTAGAGACAATGAAAATCAAAATGAAATATATACATGTAAAAACATAAAGCAAGCAAGCACAAAATAGGTTTCATTTTAAGTGTCAAGCATATATTATTTGCAAAGAAATATTAGCACAAGATGGTCAGATTGACTTCAAATTTAAATTGTTGACACTTAAAAAAATTGAGCGAAGATGGATAATCTAGAATTTAATTAACTCGATAATCTAGAGTTTAATTAATTCAATAATCTAGAGTTCAATTAACTCGATAATCTAGAGTTTAATTAACTTTAAGCCATATCAGTTTACTAAACATCAATCCAGAAAGCAGTTATCTCCCATCAACAATGGTGTTGGCAACTTTATTGAGGTACCAGTCCCGTACCATATAAGAGCTCTCAAATTGTTTACGTATCATAACAAATGTTTACATTTTCTGAATGAATTTGAAAAACCCAGTTATTTCCGGAACAAAATCGTAATTATTATAATGCTGTGAATTACATGGATATTCATGGGACATAACTTTATAAAAATTCCAAAACTCATCTTCCAGAATATCTGATTTTTCAAGAATAACTCCGGAAATAATTTAAAAAAAAGTTTTTTAATAAATATTTTTTTCTCTACTATTCGTTGTTTTACTTATTACTCTATGTTCATTCAAAAGCAGATCTTTGATTTAAATGTCAACCATATTCAATGAAACTCTGTTATAACAACTTGGTCCGGACCAGCACAATATATATGTAATAACAGAAATTTGCCATATACAATACAAATAATATAGAATAATTAATTGGAGATTTTGAAAAGTGTTAGGGAAATTTGTAAAAGAATATGCTATAGAGAGATTTCGCAGTATTTGTTTTTATCATTTTTAAAATAAAAAATATATATTTATAACAAACATTTATTTATTCACTAAAAATACTCATAACCCACAGACAGACTGTATGATGTGAATGTGGCCATCTTTATATTATAGACTATCATAGGTCAGCTATTCTTAGTACAGTGAAATCCCATTATAACAACTTGGCCCGGACCGACGAAATATGTATGTAATAACAGAAATTTGCTACATAGAGTAGAAACAATATAGTGTCTGTCCCCAGGTGAATGATGGTTGATAGTATCCCCAGGTGAATGAGTGAATGATGGTTAATAGTATCCCCAGGTGAATGATGGTTGATCGTGTTCACACTTGCCGTTAAGCATAGGGTGCTTAAGCTGTCGTTCCAAGGCCAGATGTGTCAACGTGGTTGCATTTAGTCCATGTTTGTTCAATGCTATCTTGATGTTTTCTATTCACCGTTTTTGTTATGTGATCTTATTGGTATTTGGTTTGGGTTCATTTTTATAAGGTGACTGAACCATTTTACTTCCTGTCTTTCAATAACAAACAATATAGAATTAAATACAATTGGGGATTTTGAAAAGTCTTTTTATATAGGCAAATTTGTTATAACAGAATGCACTATAGAGGGATTCCACGATCTAGATGACTGCCACATTTCTGAAGTATCATAACTGTCTTTTGATGATTGGCAAAGTCGGCCACCAAGAGTATATAATGAAAATTCATCGCTCAAATTAGGTCAGTCAAATGTTAACTTAAAAGTGGAATACATGTATTATCCAAACCATGCAAGTTTTATCACAATATAGTGCAATGTAACAGGCTGGACAATCTTCTCTAAAGGGAACTTTGACTTTCTTGCAATATCCAGGCATGCCAAGATCCATCTACCACATTCCAAGTCTGGATCTTCAGCATACTTCATCACAGCTCAAGTTTATGGAGTGGAGAAACATAACCCCCACACCCAACAATCCTAGTCGTCTTTTATGACATGCATGACAGGGAAAGAAATTTATTGAGCGTGAACAGTTCATACAATGGCGTGGTCAGCTGCAGGCCAATGTCTTAAAAATGCAGTTTTCCTTTTATTTTTTAAGAGACACTTGTCTTGGATCTTAGGCACAGTGTTGAATTCTGTGCGCTCACTTTTCAGTTCTGCGCAGATTAGAGGGAACGTCTGTATGATTTCCAAGGTAATGAGGTCAAAAAGTGTCCTTGTTGTATGAGTCTATATATTGTCACTTCCACTGTTAAGTGTCGTGGGGGAAAGTTGTAGTCTTTATGGAATTTTACTACCAAATATTGATGAATTTAATTGGAAGATGGAGGATTCTGAGACAAGGTGCCCGCACAGAATGCAGAGAAAGTTCATTGAGGTGTTACCAGGGTCCAAACAGATAGGAAATATAGCAACACCTTGAACTGCCATGTCTGGTGGTCCAACCATCAAAGGGACATGAAATCCTGCTGAAGTCAGATGTGTCATGCTGACAGGTGCACATCGCATGTAAACCATAACACATCCAGATCTCATGCTATATCCTGCTAGCCTGCAGGAGTTTGAGAATGAACACAGAATCAGTTAGGCAGATAAAATAATCCAGTTTTGTTAATCAAGCCAGATGTAGTATATGGTAATTTGTTTCACCTTCAGAAACAAGATCACAATGTCTACAAGCACAGAAATAATGTACTGCACAAACTGAGCAGAAAGACCAGAGAACCATCTAAAGCACAAACTGAGCAGAAAGACCAGAGAAACATCTAAAGTCCACTGATGTAGGAGCGACACCAGTTTTTGTGGGGGTGGAGTAATCAGGTGCCCACATTACCCTCCAAAACCAAAAAAAGAAAGTAATAAATTTGCATAGTTGGGGAAGTAAAACACAACGAGGAAGAGAATTGACCTTCTAATAGAAAACCGATATAGTTCACACTCTGACAGAGTAAGCTAAGCAACTAATAAATGGTAATAACCAGGGGGAAAAGATGACTTGCTAAACACAATGCAAACTCTCAGAAAACTAATAAAAGGTAAAGCTAGAAGAACAATGACACAGAAACCACAGAGAAAAAGGAACCAGGGAAGACCTAATACACTGAGAAAAATCATGAAAGATTTCATAGAAATGGGAACCACATTAAATGATGATTAGAACATATCCAATGATAGAGACAACTGAAAAATCCCTTAGAGGCCCAGTGTCTAGATGTCCATGTAGATACAGTGGAATCTCCCTATAGTGCAGTCTTTTTTAACAAAGTTCCCAATATAACAACACTTTTCAAAATCCCCAATTATACTTATTCTATATTACTTGTACTGTATATAGCTAATTTCTGTTCTTACATATTTTTTGTTTCGTTGGTCCAGACCAAGTTGTTATAAAGGGATTCCACTGTGCAAAAATGATTGCTTGTTCATGTGGCAGAAATCCAGCGGAGAATGTTACCTTCCGTGCTGACATATCTAAAATATTTTGATTCTGAGCAAGTTGACCTGCATGTATCACCTTCTGTAGACTTCATGAACCTACTCCTGTATAAGGCATCCTTCTATTTTGTGAGACGCCAGTAGTCTTCTTCCAACTTATTATTGATTTCCAGTACACAAGTATTGAAAATATCGAACTTATTATTGATTTCTAGAGCACAAGTATTGAAAATATCGAACTTATTATTGATTTCTAGTGCACAAGTATTGAAAATATCGAACTTATTATTGATTTCTAGTGCACAAGTATTGAAAATATCGAACGTATTATTGATTTCCAGTACACAAGTATTGAAAATATCGAACTTATTATTGATTTCTAGAGCACAAGTATTGAAAATATCGAACTTATTATTGATTTCCAGTACACAAGTATTGTAAATATCTAACTTATTGATTTCCAGTACACAAGTATTGAAAATATCGAACGTATTATTGATTTCTAGTGCACAAGTATTGAAAATATAAACAAAATTGAAGATACTTACAAAGAGTAAAAACACAGGAGGAACGCTATAATAAAATGGTATGTCCTGACAGAAGCAACATAACATCCTTGAAAATACACATTTCTGATGAAAGATATAAGGGAGGGAGAGCAAACAAACGTTGAAGCAATCTATTTAAAATTTACTAAAGACATAGTGTAAATAAAAGTGGAGAGCATGGACAATGTAAATATTGACAAAATAATGTACACAAAAGTTTAAGTAGTGTTACGTTGAACATTTCACAGATCAACGTTTCAACCAGTCTTTATCAAGAAAGGGACTAACAAACGAATGGAATCAATTTGTCTGCCCCAACTTGAAGATCTCTATGTAAAAACATCAATCCTGTGTATTGTTCAATGTAATGTTGCTATTTAAACCTTTTCTATATATTTTTTCAATATTTACTGACCATACGGTGACCAGTTTTACTGCACTCTCCCGACCACTTAACGAAATATTGAATCAAGCCATGCAGAAATGAACAGAAAGCTTAAGTTATGTGCATTGTCTACACTAAGGACATGAATATGTACATAGTCTAGTTAGTAACAGTGCTAGAAGCAATTTTACCCAATCAATGACTTCATATACCAACTTCATCATCATAATCTCTAATCAACGACACACGAACGCCTGTTCAGGAGAAATGAAAAATATTTGTCGCTGCGGTAGCATGGAAAATGAATACACAAATTACTGTATCTAAGTAATAATAAAACTGTGGAGATTTTCTACACAATAAAGAAACAGGTTGTGTGTGGTGCGTTAGATTATGTATGATTTGTAATGATTGTGAGACACGCTAATTTAGTGGAAGTTTATCAATCCGTTGTTTTCAGCTACTTGGAGAATTTAACTGAACTTAACATCTGGTTTTAATAACAGGAGAGGAGTTGACGCCACCAGCTAAAACTTTGGTACACTGAAATATTGCAATGATCAATCAGACAGAAGAAACTTGCATGGTTTGGACATAGATGCCGACTAGAGCCCTTGTAAAAAAAAATGGTACGACAGGAAACAATGAAGAAGCGGGGGGGGGGGGGGGAGCATGGATAGACATATGAAAGGCTGGACTGGTCAAGATTTTTGCGGCATGTATCGTTGAAGATAGATATGTTGTTGAGTAAATCTTAAGATATGATACATAAAACAGTATTTACAATGAGATGATAGAGGGGAAAATTGTTACAGCTACAGTAAAATCCCTCTATAGCGTATTCTGTTATAACACATTTAACTTTATAACAACATTTTTCATAATCCCCAATTATATTTCTTCTATGTGTGTACTGTATATAGCTAATTTCTGTTATTACATACATATTTTGTCGGTGCGGACCAATTTGCTACAACAGGATTCCACTGTATTAATTTGTTGGAAAGTTGGAGTTGTCCGCCGTCAATAGGTGAAGTTATGGATGCAATCTCTCAATATTACCTTTATATTCGTACGAGGACTTGCAAGTGTTGAGGTAAATGGTTGAACTGTCGTGCATGGCCAGTGTCAATGTGTACATCAATGGATCGATCTAACACAGTTAATGCACTAAGGCATCTCACTCGATTATCACAAGATTTTCAAAAGCAAGAATTGTGGTTGCTGTCAAGACTGCATGAAATTGGTGTAAACATGACAATGAGCCAATAAGAGAAACATAAGATATATATATATAAAAAGAATTGGAACTGTCAGCAGCTACAGTCCGATTGATTTATAGAGATGGGGGATTGGAACACCTATAGGCTTGTCCGGTTATATAGATGTGTCCGATTTTGTCATCACTTCAGCAATCTTGAGTTTTAGTGTTAGAATCATCACTTGATTGACATCACATCAGCAATCTTGAGTGTTAGAATCGTCACCATCGCACGTTTAGGTCAATGAATGTTTGTTTTTCTTTGAGGAAGAGATTTTTTAGTAATTTACTTTGAAACCAGTTCTGATGTATGGAAGTGAATCATGGATAAGTGAAAGATAAGTAATAAATTATGTGGAAACAGTAGAGATGTGCTTTTACAGAAGAATGTTAAGAAGACCATGGATAGATTTAAAAAAGTTGAATGAAGACAAAGTGAACTCAAAAATAGAACTGGTAACTTGCGTCTGAAGATAAGCCCACATTGCCTAGACACATGGGAACAGGAAAGATGGGAGTATATTGTGACAACAGGAACTTTGAAAAGCAGTGGGGGGGGGGGGGGGGGAGAAAGAGAAAATGTGGGACATAGTTGCATTGGAAATAATTGTCAGTGCATGAGACAGATGACAATACCTGCAGACAGATGGGTCAACATCATCTGACAATACCTGCAGACAGAGGTGATAGTCAACATCTGACAATACCTGCAGACAGAGGTGATAGTCAACATCTGACAATACCTGCAGACAGAGGTGATAGTCAACATCTGACAATACCTGCAGACAGAGGTGATAGTCAACATCATCTGACAATACCTGCAGACACAGGTGATCATCAAAGTCTGACACGGACCATGAGAAGAGATGACTGAAGGTACAAGAGAAAAAAGGCAGTGGACTCTCAGCAGAGAAGTGCTTATTCTTCTTCTTCTTCAGTGTTCGTTCTCAAACTCCCGCTGGATCTCTCTTGTAACAGGACAATGATCATACAAGATTTCCAGTTGAATGTAATCCACAGAATGGAAATGCGTTGTGTTGCAGTCTTATTTTCGCCAATGGCCCAACACATCTGTCTTTGGTGGTAGCAGTACTTATAAAATGTAGCACTGCAACCATTCCATTGATTCCAAACATTCTTTCTCTATGACAGAAGCTGCTCAATCTTTTCTTGTTCATATCCAAACTGTGAAAAATGGTATATCCACTATTTCTTTAAAGGTATATCCACTATTTCTTTGATAAATGGTTGAATTCAACATATCCACCCAACATGTTAATTTTCATCACCTTTTTTAACACAGTATGAAAATCTTGCAGAAAACAAGAGTGACTTAAGTTTAACACTTCCGATTGGAAACTCTCGAGTTTATGATCAATTTCTAATACGACTACGCACTTGATGTTCGGGAACCACAATTACTTATTTTGCTCTATTGCTTCTGGAGGGAAAAAACTTAATATTTAAATAAAGGAACCAAAACAAAAACATGAAAATAGAAGTTTTTTTAAAACCACACACACATTTTGTGTAATAAAAAGTCAAACTTTGGAGGAGATATGTTTTGTAGTCAGATTTTTTTAGATTCCGAAAATATTTTGCAGCAATACACGATAAGTTTATAAAATCTATCTATCCTTATCTTACCAAAATCTAATCTATCCCATCTTCTAATCTATTCTATCTTATTTAACTGTCTGTCTATCCATCCAATCTAACACATTTATCCATCTGATCAATCCTATCCATCCGATATTATCCCATTGTGCCGTGCCGCGTGGGGATGACTTTATTATGTGCTTCATTCATATATGTATATTTCTACATAGCGGTAGTTTATAGAAACTGTGTGATATAACCTGATATCTTAAGAGGTTGAACATACTGGACAGTGCTTTAAATTCTTGCACTAGTAAGAAACTTGATTATGCTGTAGATGTTCAGATGCTGAAACTGTTACAAATATACGGAACAACACACACGCTGCAAATTTTACATATTAGAAGCTCGTACAACTACCACAAAAACTTGGATATTAACATAAACAGAAAGAAAATGTTATGTTAAAACAAAATCAAGAAAACATAAACAGAAAGAAAATGTTATGTTAAAACCAAATCAAGAAAACATAAACAGAAAGAAAATGTTATGTTAAAACCAAATCAAGAAAACATAAACAGAAAGAAAATGTTATGTTAAAACCAAATCAAGAAAACATAAACAGAAAGAAAATGTTATGTTAAAACAAAATCAAGAAAACAAACAGCACGCCATTCCAACAGTAGATCATGCGAAACAATCGGAGGTTACTTTTACAAAAAATTATTTACCGAGCACACCAAACAAAGATTAATACATTTTTAAAAAAAATTAGCGCAAATGGTTCAGCTGCGATACTTTAGTCAATGATACACTAATAATCTGCTACTAAAAATAGATCTAGAAATTGTGAATGCGTTTGATAATTTCTTCAATTAGTTCACGTTGTACAGAAATAATTGCGTGTAGTTTGCTGCAAACAAATATAGCCATTCTATATTAATAAATATTCCAACTGCCATTTTGAAATTTTAACCGTAAAGATGTTATTCAAGTGCTTACTCATTTCTCTAACTACCAATGATGATTTTTCTTTCTATTTCCTCACTGCTAATACTAACTACTATTGATGAATAAACCTGTTTCATTCCTTTTCAATGGCCAGGATTAAAGATCAGGGATTGAAATACGGTGTTGCTAGAAGTGAACATTTTGGAGGGCGCAGAAGAATGATGGTCAACCAGCGTAGGACTGGTACTGTCAGCAGAAGAGTAATGACGGATACACTCAAGGAGAGATCGGAGCAACTGTGGACGTGTCCAGTTTGCAGTGATGATGATCCGACGACTAACAAACAAACTAACTAACTCATTGCTATGCTATAACTAACTACCATTGATGAATAAACCTGTTTCTTTCTACCCTCTCAATGCTAAAATTAATTTCACTTTGAAACTGTCAAGCACTTGCAGCAACCACTCCTTCCATGTGCCATATATATTTCTGGTGTCAATAAAAAGTCAGGGTTGTGGAATCTCTCTTAGTTTGTTTTTTTAGGTCAAAAACAAATCAACGGGGGTGGGGGTGGTGGTGGTGGTCCTGTGTGTGTGTTTGAGAAATAATTTAGCACACCTCAAATCGGTTACGCTGTAATAATTTCATCCAGACTACCGAAATATGTAATAACAGAAATTCACTATATACAGTACAATTATATAGAATAATAAATATATTTCAATCTAATTACTTTATCTATCTATACTCTGTATCCCTTGTTTTCCTTGTAAATATAGTAAGGGTTGAAACCTGATTTTAAGAACGCCTATTCTTTGTTCGTGAAATATTACTTTTGACAGCTTGAAATATTAAAATATGCTTTCGAACATGGTATATTATTGATGAAATATTTTTTGTACGTCAAAACCTACAAGATTTT
Source organism: Meghimatium bilineatum (assembly GCA_034231615.1). Lineage (NCBI taxonomy): Eukaryota > Metazoa > Mollusca > Gastropoda > Stylommatophora > Philomycidae > Meghimatium > Meghimatium bilineatum. The sequence continues at coordinate 38,344,145 of CM067309.1, read as the reverse complement.
CTTCGTGGAATATTTTGTTTTATCCAAAAACTGCTATTTTTTTCCGCTACATTTATTTCCTACATAATAGAGTGGTACTGCAGTCTCTGTTCATCCAATTTGCCAGATTTTCTTCACATTGTTAAAATAAATTTATGACTGGTTATGGATTTATAAATGTAAATTGTCCGTTTGAGATGCCAAAATCGGAAAATAGTTTCTTTAAGTTTAGCTAGGACTGGAACCAAAATGTTTTATAATAGTTTTTTATTAGTAGTAGGTAGTCGTGTTGGAAGTTTGTTGCAGAGACGGCACTTGATGATGATTAGGTATTCCGCGGTCTTCCTGGTGTAGTGGTTTAGCTATTTGCTCAAGAGGTCATGGTTTGAATCCTCTTGCGATGTCATGTATATAAAGTGGATTTTTCCATAGATCCCTGCGAAGTTCTTCCACATCCAACCTACAGCCTGATCTATCGTCATGTGACTTTCATTTGTTTAGATTCAGAGAAAGCTCTAAAGGGACAGCAATTTCATTAAATTCTAAAAGCTACTGAATAGTGTGCTGCTATAAGTGATACTATCTGCAGACATCGTCCCGCTTTGTTGAGAAGGGCGGAGAACAGATTGGGTAACCTGACTATAATGAAGTCAATCCTCTACTCCTTTTCAACCTTTCACCCATTTATTTATTCACAATAATCACTTTGATATTTGTGTTACTTCTGCCCATATATGAATGTCGGACCTAGGTTGTCATTTTGGGTAAATTTTAAATAAAATTGACATGTTATCTTCTTGCGGTAAACATTTTGTCCATCTTCATGCAAGAATTGTCAGATTGGTATCTAAAAAACAATATATATAAATTGTAACAAACAAAAAATATCTGGAACTTTCTTTCCTCCGTACAGCATCTAACTGATAATACAAGTAATACAGCAACTTGTCACATTGACAGATAAATGGAAAATACGAGGTTGCTGCCTTTAAATAAAAATTATGCGAATACAGTGGTATCCCTCCATAGCAAATTCTTTTATAAAAAATTTCCCTTTATAACACTTTACAAAATCCCCAATTATATTTATTCTTTATTATATAACATGCTGTATAAAACGAATCTATTATAACATATTTTGTCGGTCCAGACCAAGTTGTTATAATGGGATTCCACAGTATAGATTGTATTACTAACATCTATAGGCTTTGTCCCGAACTAAATGTCTCATTGATATTATTTGAGACTGATACAAGACATATTCAAACGGAACCTCTCCAAATGGTTTTTTTTTATTAAAACAAGATTATGAAATGTACATCAGCAGTTGTGTTATAATTAAGTCGAGTCATTATTATGGAACGTTTATGCAAATATGACAATCCTTCGGCTGTAAGATACTGAATCACTCCTCAAATATATATCAAGTGACATATTCTTTCCAATTGTTGGTACTTTGAACACCTCTCTGTTCTGAAAAAGCAGGTCTGTATTGGCCAGACACGTGCATGCATTCTTCGATGTCGCTTGTCCATCGTCTTCTTGGTCTTCCTCTTCTTCTCTTACCTGGCACTCTACCCTCTAGAATCAACCATTCCATACCATCATGTTGTTTTAAGTGTCCAAAATAGTGTAGCTTCCATCTTATGATGGTATTTAGAAGCCACTCTTCATTTAATTTCAGTAATTTCAAAACTTCAATGTTCTTTTTCTCTATCCATCATATTTCTAGGATCTTTCTGTAGCACTTCATTTCAACTGATTTTTTTTACATATTGTCTTGTTTAAAGTCCAAGTCTCGTATCCACATGTTGCCACTGGGAAAACACAATCCTAAAAGGGTTACTTCAGTGTTGTTATTACTGCTTTGCCATAGCTTTCTCATTTGACTCCTCAAATGTTATGTTCCTTCAGGGCCATAGGCGGCACTTAGGGCAGAAACCATAGCCCATTTGTCTTTGTGTTGCCAGGTCTTTCAGTTGTTGGATATTGTTTGGGTTCATTGACATGATTTCTCTATTAATGGTTCTTCGTAGAGTTTCTCTAAATCTCCCTGTTCTTATTACTCTTGGTGGCACCCAATTTCCTCAAATACTATTCCTAATTTAATTGACTATCATAATTCTTAGATTTGCTTCAAACTAATCACATGTGACAAGGGAACTATAATTATTGAAACTAGCTACATGAGTACAGGCATGCTGATTGAATCAGAATGAGATATCTTACTTTAAGACAACTGCGTCAGCTATGAAGTTTAGTATGACGGGCAACAAATTGGAAACAGGGTAATGGAATTTTGTTAATTGCTAAAACACAGGGGAAAAAATTGACGTTTTGGACAAAAAGGCCTTTATCATGAACACAGCATAGCACAAGACGAATAAAGCACATCACTGTTGACGGTCATACAACACAGATAACTTATTATTGAAGAAAAGTAACATTTTCAAAATTACATGATAAACTGAGAACAGTACATGACAATGGCAGAAAACAACGAAACCAATATTAAACTATGATGACAATCACACAATGAAAATATGAAACTATGACGACAATCACACAATGAAAATATGAAACTATGACAAGGACAGAATCACACATTGAAATCGTAAACTCAATAAACTACTAATAGTCACATCTTTCATATCACAGACATTTCAATAGATACAAGACAACATTTCAATAGATACCAGACAACATTTCAATAGATACCAGACAACATTTCAATAGATATGAGACAACATCAGTGATATCATAACATTTACCTGACAAATCTACCTAATTATAGACCACACAATCAAATCTGGCCATGCTAAGAATCTTGAATCGATTTCTCTATCTGATCGCAGACAGTCCTAACTAAAAATAATTGTGACATACATTCACATCCTTCTGCGGTAAGCCTATCGGAATGTTGGAAGCCCAATTCTAATACTTGGAACAGCGACTGAGATCTCTGATTATAATGTAAAAACACCAAACAGGGACAAGACAATCTATAACATGGATTTTAGAGGGACAGAAGAATTAATCTTGATTCCTCATGATAATGCAAGCTAGAAATGTGAATTCTTCAGGAACAAGACAACCTATAATGTGAATTCTTCATGAAAAAAGCAATCAATAATGTGAATTCTTTGAGAATGAGGAAATATGTGATGTGGATTTTTTGGGAACAAGACAATTTATAATGAGGATTCTTATGGATTATGAATGATCATAAAACATTGGATACTGACCATGTGGATTATTTTGACAACTACAATCCTATTAACTTTCTGTTAATAGGATTGTGATCCTTAAATAATCCTATGATACCTAAACAAAAATATTCTGAAAAATCACATAGGGGTACTGAACGTATAGACACACATAAACCACTCAACTAAAACATATACAACTGTAGACCTTTAGCACAGGATTGTGTTCATTTTCCAAAAGGCAACATGCCCATGGCAAATAACTTTTGAGGTACAAAGATTACTGTCAAGAGCCAAAAAAAATTATGGGGTGGATTTTGCTGTTCCATCCCATATATGGCCAAAGGGGCCTAAAAGACGCAGATATCAGAGCAAACCTGTAAACCATGACAACACATTCCACTTTCCGGACTACATCCTGTGATCTGCAGGAGTTTGAGACAGAAGAAAAGAAAGAAAAAAAGGGGAACAATACGGGATCAAGGACCAATGAAGCTTTTCCTGCTTACACTTTTGTTTAAATTCGCTCCCGTCGTATTTTGTAAAACTCGCTGATGTAATCGCGGGGTGCACAATTAGTTTGCCATCACACTTCTGTTACTCCACTCTTCCACTGCATATGGTACGACAATGGCTGTCGTACGTATCCTTTACATTTGGCTCATGCCTGACAAAAACACAGACCAGTTGCTGCTGTGACGAGGAGAACTTGCGAACGGGAAAGTATGTGCACAGGTTCGTGCTGTGACAGTGAACTACTATTGTGACGAATGAATTCACTATCTGACAGAAAAAAACACCCTACTTTCAAAACCCCAGCATGTTTCCACTCATACGACCCTCCAATTAAAACCCCTCCCCCCAAATTTATTTTGACATTTAGATATGTAAAACCGTACAATAATTCTTAAATATTATCATGAGAGGTAACATAAACAAATAGTAAGCAAAAATCATTTGTCTCGGTTTCAATGTAGTTACCGATTCAATATATTAAATCGGAAAGGGGGGTCTGCGTTAGAATTAGTCCTAACACTGAGTTTAATCTCCCTCACCCCCACCCATAAACTCTAAACATTCTTGAGACTAACGGGAATTGAACCCTAAACTCTAGCAGCTCATATCTTTGAAATACAAACACCATTAACTCATTGCAAGCTTTAATCTTCACGCATCGCTACTATTGGCCATTTAAAATTCTGGCGACACGATCTGCAAATGTCATTTCATTGATCGCGCTATATGTGTGCGAATCAAAGAAAACAAATATTGACTCTGTGAAATTGTAATTTCGTTGCACATTCCACTAATTGACAGTATATACATGGAGCCTTGATCCAGTGTTGTTCAAAAAAGCATTTTAGTTGCTGTATCGATTATGGAAGATGTGATCACATCGGCAGAAAATCAATGCACTCAGCAAAAAATGAAAAATAGATTAAGTTCAGTATAGCATCATCTGTCAATCTTACCTCACACATGAGACACCACACAGGTTTGAGACACCACACAGGTATGAGACTCACCTCATAGGTATAAACACCTAACTAGACAGACATCAAGTTTTCCACACAACAGGCAGATGATGTAAGACACAAACTATGTCAATGACATACGCCAATTTCACCACAAAAATAGATCAATAACATACAAGAAACATCAAGTTCTTCACAAAACTAGAACACGAACATACGATAAATATCAAATTCTCCACAAAACTAGATCAAATACATATGAGAAGCACCTAGTTCTCAAAAAAACTAGATCAATACAAAGAAACATCAAGTTCTCCACAAACTCCAATAACACATGACAAACGCCAAATTCTCCACAAAATCTGCTATCAGAGATGAATCCCTTACTGTCTATGTTTCTCAGCACTTGGGGAAACTTGGATGCTGTACAAGAGATATATATGATTATAATCAAGAAATAAATATTTATGCACCAACATCCTGATGTGAGTATGTACATGGGAGGGAACTTTAGGAAATCAATTTAAACTAATATTAGGCTATCATAAAAGTCGCTGCAAATGTGATGGACGTTTTTGCGTGCCAGGGTAGGCTCGGCGCCTTTGCTGTTGTCTTTGGGGATTGGCTATGGGCAAAATAGCAGAGGTAGTAGTGTTAGACCTGTGGTGCTGTGTTGGGATCGCTGAAGTTGCTCCTGCTGCGCCACTAGTAGTGTCCATTTCTTCGGTTTCTAGGACATTATAGCCATTGACGACTCGTGATGAGGCCATGACAGTTGTTGGGTGGTGACTGTGAGTGCTAGCTGCACCTCTCTGCGCTGTCAGATCACTGGCGACGGCAGCGTTAGCTCGGTAAAATCCCTCTAGTCCATTGTTCAACAACAAACTGTTGAAGATAAACAACACAATTTTAATCAAAATAATTTATGAATCGATACAATGAGAAATGTGAATTTAATTGAGAGAGTTAAAAGTAATACTTAAGATAGGAGAAAGAACGAGATTAAAAAAAGGAGGAGAGCATGAGAGAAACATCAATAATGCTGGATGTATAACACAGACTTAAAAATGGAAACTTTTAAGTGAACATTGTCAATATTACACATTCATAATAACCACTGTACCTCTGTTTTATAGACTACACTAAAGCTTTTGACAAAGTTAAACATAGCGAAATTATCCCAGGAATATCAGTGGGAGGACATAACATAAATAATTTGAGATATGCGGATGACACTGTTCTGATTGCAAAAAGTGAGGAAGACCTTCAAAAATTAATTAAAGTAGTAGTCACAGAAAGCAAAGAGAAAGGCCTCTTCCTAAATATCAAGAAAACAGAAGTAATGGTTATTTCAAAGAAAGAAAATAACACACCTTGCAAGATCATAGTGAATGATATAGTATTAAAACAGGTCCACCAATTCAAATATCTAGGTACAATTATAACAGCAGATGGAAGAAGTTCAACAGAAATAAGATGCAGAATAGGACAGGCAAAAACAACATTCAGAAAAATGAAAAATATACTGTGTAATATGACCTTGTCATTAGAGGTGAGAAAGAGAGTTCTGCAGTACTATATAAACACTATACTAACATATGGGTGCGAGTCTTGGACAATAAACAAACTGGAAAGTGGGAGATTGGAGGCAACGGAGATGTGGTTCTACAGAAGAATGCTGAGAATACCATGGACTGCCAGAAAAACTAATGTATAGGTGTTAAAAGAGTTAAATGCGAAACGGACCTTAATCAACAATATAAGAAAAGGGCAATCTTCTTTTTTTGGCCACTTCATGAGACAGGCAGGTTTAGAGAACATAATCACAACAGGCAAGATTGAAGGCACCAGAGACAGAGGGCGACAACGTGAGAAAATATTAGACAGTTTGACAACCTGGCACGGCAAAGAAACAACAACGACTTTGATACATAATACTGTGGACAGAGAGCTGTGGAGAGCCATGACCGCCTACGCCACCCGGCATGGCACCTGATGATGATGATGAATAACCACAAAAAAAGCCAGATTTGTATATATATTTTTTTTAGAAATTGTTGTGGCAACTAGGGTAGATATATTATTTAACTTCCTGTTTCCATTACTGATTTGGCGATAGATGGAAAAATATTTGTAGCATTAGCCGTTTCTACCTTTTTTCTCTCCATGTTTTAGCATCAATAACATAAATGTGACGAGCATTTAATTTATTCAGCAAAGTGTTAAAATGTGTGTGTTATCATAGAGTGTGTTATCATAGAGAATATTGATGATAGCATGTATGAATAGAAGTAATTATATAAGATCTAGCAAGAGCGTAAGCAATGTGTAAGCCACAGATTAACTATATAACGAAATGTTGTTACCAAATAAAAAAGATAATGAATGATGCAATGAAAAAACTAGACTTACCTTTCTCCTTTGTAGCTTTTACGTGGAGATCTGGGCCCACGTTCTGAGATCCATGGTTGTGTGGCCATGTCTGCCAGGACAGAGGGAGCCACATATGTGAATCCCTGAAGTATGATACAAAGGGAGGCAATTAAACTTGGCAAGTAAAAGCAACACACAATTATTAAGACATACATTATTATTACTAATTGAAGTGTATTCTGTACAGGGCACTGTTATTCTAAATAAGGACTTGATATTTAATAATTGAAGTGTATCCTGTACAGGACATTGCTATTCAACTATTGTTGAATTCTGAAATGCTACTGTCTAATACATCAAATTTTATTGCCCGTACAATGTGGATGATCAGTGTTCGAACCTCCTAATTTGACAAGTTGAGTTTGTGGGATAATCTCATTATTAACCGTGCTACTACGCGGAGGAGACATATATTACAGAACTTGAATCATTATGAAGTCAGATATGTTGGGTCAAAAGATATCGATATCAAAACTAAGTTGCAAATCATGACAAAAAATAAATTTGAGTACTTAAACTATCTCCTGCTTCATTCTCAAACTCCCGCTGGATCTCTCTTGTAGCAGGACAATGGTCCTAATAGATTTTCAGCAGGATGTAGTCCAGATAATAGAAATGAGCTGTCGCCATTTTATTTGCGTCAATGACCCAAAACATGTCTGTGGCGGACTATCTACATGTGCAGGAGTTTGAGAACGCATGACTCCATAGTAATGCTTGACGTATTAAGATACAGCATGTAAAGTGTCTGATGCTTCACAGTGCTGGGGTTTTATCATACGACGTGAAGTAGTCTCTATTTTACCATCAGTTTTTCTCTCTCTGACTGCATTTCTGTAACAGCCTCAATGACTTGCATAGTACAGATTGTGCTTACAAATTTACACCTAATAATGGTCGTCTTAAATCTAGCACCTTCGTGCCTAGTTGGTTGGTTGCTGATAAAACGGCATGTGCTCATGCAGTTTTATCCAAAGCCATTGTGTGATATATGCATGTTTGTAAGCTGTTGCTTTGTGTCTTCTTTTGCGTTCGTTGTCAAACTCCTGCAGATTAGCAGGATGTAGTCCGGAGAACGGAATGCATTGTGTCATGGTTTACAGCATTGCTGCGATATCTGCACCTATCGGCCTGACACGTCCAACTTCAGCATGGCTTTGGGTCTCTCACCATATATGGGATGGGACAGCCAACTCCATCCCATAACCTCCTTTATCGCCGTTTATGACATGCGTGGAAGGTAAACAGTGTTGCTATTCTTTGCTCCCCTTTCGGGCCCTGGTAACACATACGTGTATGCTTTGTTTCATATAGGTCGTTCCTATTTTACTGACCTGGGAAGTCAATTTTTTTTCTGATATCCAGCACACAACATTACAAAGGTGGTGGCCGATAAATTACACAACCGGCTCCCTGGAGTGTGTTATAGTTGTATTCTGTTCAGGTGATTATCAAGCTGTACATGTGCGAAATGTCTAGTAGACAAGTACATTTGTTTTGGGCACCTACCGTGTGCTGGAAGCACCAATGGTGATTCAGATTATGTTTTGAATACATCATACACAACCACAACGTACTCCAGGGTGCCGGCTGTGCACTCATCGTTACAAAACTGTTGACCATCACTTTTTTTTTCAATGTCTGGTGCGGGATGATATCCAAAAATGCTTGTACATCCAGAGCCAGGTAAATGGAACAAAACCAGGCTTTCATCACAGAAAACATGGTTTTGTTGTCACTATCCAATTTCTGTTGTATAGCTCTACCTTTGGCAGCTCTTGCCAAAATAGTGTAGTCTTCTGAAGTTGACTTGCAAAAGAGATCATGGGGACAGATGGTCAACCCAATGTATAACCCTCACGATAATTTCTTAAAGAATATACACGGCAGGTCAGTGTCACTATTTTCTGCAGCACTTTCAGGGTTGTATAAATAGCCAAAATGCACGACGATATCCGACAAAATGGGGAGTGCCACAGTAACAAATAAGCGAAAAATACTATACTAAGTAATAATGTTACTGTAATAACATAGTTCGTGCTCATGTGACCTTCCAAACACACACACTACTTGGTGTGTTTAATGTGTTCAATTATCATCCTTGAAGTGAGGTATTCACTTGATTTATCACTTATGATTACTTCACTTTTGGCATATTCTTTCCTTGATCTATCGCTGTTTTCTGTCTAATGCTTATTAAACAGAATGTTTACTGTCTAATTCTGTCTACATGCTAATAGTAGGTAGGATTGTGGGTACACTCCCTAGTGCTACACAGTCCTGTACGCTCACTAATGCTACACAGTCCTGTACGCTGCCTAGTGTTACACAGTCCTGTACGCTTCCTAGTACTACACAATCCTGTACGCTCGCTAATGCTACACAGTCCTGTACGCTGCCTAGTGTTACACAGTCCTGTACGCTTCCAAGTACTACACAGTCCTGTACGCTTCCTAGTGTTACACAGTCCTGTACGCTTCCTAGTACTACACAGTCCTGTACGCTCACTAGTGCTACACAGTCCTGTACGCTCACTAGTGCTACAGTCCTGTACGCTCACTAATGCTACACAGTCCTGTACGCTCACTAATGCTACACAGTCCTGTACGCTCACTAATGCTACACAGTCCTGTACGCTCACTAATGCTACACAGTCCTGTACGCTTCCTAGTACTACACAGTCCTGTACGCTTCCTAGTACTACACAGTCCTGTACGCTCACTAATGCTACACAGTCCTGTACGCTCACTAATGCTACACAGTCCTGTACGCTCACTAGTGTTACACAGTCCTGTACGCTTCCTAGTGTTACACAGTCCTGTACGCTTCCTAGTGTTACACAGTCCTGTATGCTCCCATGCAAAATGATAGTATTCTAGCAATGTACAATATATCAAAGACATCTAAAAATCTACATGGATAAAGCATGGAAGTTACAGAAAGTTTCAATTGTTACCAAAAATAGCTGCGATTCCACTTTCTTTTTCTTCTTTACTGTTCGTTCTCAAACTCCCACCAGATCTCTCTTGTAGCAAGACAATGGTCCTACTAGATTTCCAGCGAGATGTAATCCAGATAATGGAAGTGACCCATGTCATCGTTTTATTTGTGCCACTAAAATATGTTAATACTAGGACTAAATGTATGTAATACGTACCTCAAATATGTTAATACTAGGACTAAATGTATGTAATACGTACCTCAAATATGTTAATACTAGGACTAAATATATGTAATACGTACCTCAAATATGTTAATACTAGGACTAAATGTATGTAATACGTACAACAAATATGTTAATGATAGGACTAAATGTATGTAATACGTACCTCAAATATGTTAATGCTAGGACTAAAGACAGACATGTCGACTGGAGAATCACAAGGAGTTTGCTTGGTAAACTTTGTATCAAACAGACTGACATCATAAGCACTGGTCTAGAGATAGATGTGATAGAGTGTGAGAGGGCATATATGTAAGTAAAAGAGAGAAAAAAGAAGAGAGACAAGAATGTAAGATAATATAAAGGGGAGTTAAGTATGTGAGAATGTAAGAAGTAAATAATAAGGGGAGATAATATACGGTGGTGGCAAATGAGAAGCGTAGGAATATGAGGAAAAGGTGATGTCAGGAAGAAAACATGTAATATATTTTGTAATATAGCTATTTTATAAATAATATAATATATTATATATAATATAAATATATTAAAATAAGAAATTACAGTAAAACCTATATCAAACAGAATCACAAAAGACATGATATTTTTCCACATGGTTTCCGCTCGCTGTGATTACAATTCGGGCAGTGCATTCTGTCGCCCGGTTCGCTAAAACTGAACGGAAAAATCGAGATTGGTAACTTTTTGACAGTGCTGTGGCAAAATTGAGAAGAAAATTTATTGCCATTTTATTAAATGGCGGGGATACGATTTCAAGTGATTTTCAAATGGAATCTGAACAACTGGTAGTCATCTGCATCGTGGCGACATGACAGGAATCGAGTTTATTATACTTTCCTATCATCGTAAATTCAGTGAAATCGTCATTTTTTTCAGCTGGAAAAGTAAAAACTTGATAGGTAAGTTCTTCACATTCATTATTTAATAATATCACAAGGTTTCTATTATGTAAAATATATAAGTCAACAGATTCCACATTTGTCGATCGATCAAAAATACGGTACGCCTATATCTAGATAGGTCTAAATCTGTCTTTATCACTTTCTCGTATCACACACATACAAACAAAACTTACACCAATATATGCAAATTTTATTTAAATATCTTTAACAACAAAAAAGTTATCACGATTTCAAAACAGCCACTGACGATTGTGTAACGTTTCCAAAAACCAATTTCGCGGCAGGATAGAAATTACGTAACTGTAAACACAGTTCCGGTTACAAGTTTCAAGATGACTGGCGTATGTTTCTGTTCTTGATTCCTTTGGATATGTTAATCGACAATTTAACAAATTGTCATTGTAAAACTCCCAGTGTTTCTGTAATGAATGTTATAGTTCTAAGCAAAATGAAAATGTCAATACAAGATCTGCAATCACTAGCAACTGACCGACAGGCATGGAGAACTATGATATCCGCTCTATTTGCCAAACTTGGCAAAAGAGGAACTGACTGAAATGCAGCATATCTAAGGTTAATCAATATGTGCTATGAAAATTTAACCAGAGACAAGCATGTAAGTGAGATGACATGAAATACTCTAGTCCTGTACTTATTTATAATATAATATAACAAATGCAAACAATGTAACTATTCTTTCTTTAAAAAAATTTCCAGTAGTTGTGGAAGGTTCTCTGCACACGGTGTACATTCTTGACTGGTATTTCACAAAGACTCTAACCAGAGAAATCAAATAAAATCGAATAAATTCCATGTCGAGTGGTGTAGGCGGCCATGTTTCTCCACAAACTCTCTCTTATTTTGTTATTAATTTCAGTTGGTGACTTCTTTTGTGGCCCAGTGACAACCCATCCAGAAATTTCTTTGTATTCCTGTGTCTCTTCTCCCATTGATCTTTCCAGGGGTTACAAAAATGTTCAAGTTTTACTTTTCTCATCACATACCCTAAATATCTGGAGTGTCTGCTTCTAATTTTTACTATAATTTGTCTTTTTTACTCAAGCATCTGTGAGGACTCAAGTATCTTGGCCGTCTACATTAGTTCTCTTGGCTGTCCACATTAGCTCTCTTGGCCGTCTACATTAGTTCTCTTGGCCATCTACATTAGTTCTCTTGGCTGTCCATGTAGACAAAGCATATCCAAAGTCTTCCGTTGCAGTACAAATTGTTGCGGTTCATTGAAACTTTTGGCATCATCATCATGTTACGGCATGACTCTATACTGTTCTTCTTGCAACACAATTTTATTTACCTCTCCTTCCCTCATTCTCATACTTTCCAAATCACCAAAATTCTCAATTAAGGCATTAATGTCAGTTGTGTGTGTTCTCTGGTCTTGGTCTATGTCGACGTAATCTTCGAGCATTGCAGTTTGTTGAAAAAGCTTCATTCGTGTAGTTTTGTCAATCCGTCTGGCCGTTCTCATTTTCAAGATAACATTAGCTTCACCATTAGAAAATCCTCACATTTCCATCTTTTGATATCATTTTTTCCAATAACCTTTTTCTGCGCAGCTTAGGTCCCGAACCGGTGTCATAACACCCTGCCCTGTTAAATTTCTATTCTGCCCTGTAAAATTGTCCATCTATTTGTATCAATTCATAATTGCACTGAATTCCTAAAATTCTTTTCTCTTTTCCAAGGTTATCCTCATAAATTTATTTTTTGTTTCCTTCTCCATGATGATAGACAGTTTCCACTTTTAACCTTTAGTGGCAACATTGTTTTCAGTGAATGATCCCAGCTGTGATAGACAGTTTCCACTTTTAACCTTTAGTGGCAACATTGTTTTCAGTGAATGATCCCAGCTGTGATAGACAGTTTCCACTTTTAACCTTTAGTGGCAACATTGTTTTCAGTGAATGATCCCAGCTGTGATAGACAGTTTCCACATAACCTTTTAGTGGCTACATTGCTAAGTGTTTTGAGGGTTGAACAATTGGGGGATCTCCCTAGCATAGTGGGTAAGCTGTTCGTCTTGTGTTCAAGAGATCATAGGTTTGAATCTGGCTCATGTTGTCTTGTTTACAAGGTGGAATTTTTTCGATGAATCCTGCGGATTATTGCTTGAAGCTACGGAGTTATGTGCTATGAGTGGTAATCTCAGCATACGGTGTGCCACTTTGTTGATATATACACAGACACACTAATTTATGAATAAACGTGGAAAAAAATTGTAACCATGCACTAAATATATGCAGTTAGAGTTTTCTTTCAAGTGAATAATGAATGGACACTCACCACACCGATTTTGATGGGAGGCTCTAGCCTTTTATTCAGCAAATCTTTCCAGTTTGTGTGACGGAAGAAGGCATGGCTCTACAAGAAGCATGAAATAGTGGGAAAAAATCAGAATCTTTATAGAAAATTTTAACATTCTGGATACATTAAAAACTATAAACTTTCTAGCAATAAATAAAAACATAAATTTTCTAGCAAATGTTGAACATTGTTATTTATTAATGTTTGCTTTTAGCAATATGAGAATAGTTTTCTAAACTTTTATTTAGCAATATGAGAATAGTTTTCTAAACTTTTATTTAGCAATATGAGAATAGTTTTGTTAACTTTTTTAGCAATATGAAAAGTCTAGCAATTTTCAAGTGATATGGTAGCTCATTAGAAAGCATATTGAACAATATAATATTAGCCTGTTGTTCGTCCATCACAAGTGATGATGACCATTTGTTACATCCACTTTTGAAAATTCAAATTTAATTATGTCCTTGATTATGAGTTCGTAGATGGCTAATGAGCTCTATTCAAGCTGTAAATGTCCTTGGACAGTTCGGACATGGAATGACGACTAGATGGATTTTGGTCTATCCGTGACTTTCTATCTGCTCTCCGCTGTTGAGCTGCTGCATTTTTCCTCTTTTCACAAGACGATGCGCTCTTTTTTATTTTAGAATGCCATGTAGATCAATTTTGTGCAAGTTCTTCCCATGTATCGTGGTCTATTTCAAAGGCTTTTAGTAAGTTCTTTAACAATTATAGATATCTTTAACGATTATTAGCCTATTGCACAACTAACAGTACTGAAAAATGTAAATTACATCTTGCTGGAAAACATAATAGATTGTCCACTGGAAAAAAAAATCTATTGAAATGTAACAGAAAAATATATAGTTTATTTGAAACCAAGACATTTTACTGGAAAAACAGTACAGACAGTTTATTGGAAAACAAGACATTTTAATGTAAAATAGAACAGATAGAAAAAAAAACATAGCTAATTGGAAAACAGAGTAGATGTGCTAATTGGGAAACAAAAGATAGTTTATTGGATATCTATCATAAAAAACTCTATGGAAACAAACTTCAGCCATGCAGCAAAAATACAGTGTCATCCATCAGTTTTAAAAAAATGTAGTCAAAGCAAACATTTTTTTAGATTTGAATTAAACATGTCACAACATCCTCAAACAAAAAATATATATATCAAAGGTATGCAAAATATATATATATATATAAATATATATATATATATGTATATATATATAAATGGTTTGCAAAATATATAAACGGTTTGCTGTTGTTGAAAATGACGTGTACTTCTGGGCAATCTACACAACACATTCTACAGGACTTGTCCCCACAGCACCACCCCACAAGTAGAAATAAATAATTCAAATGGGACAAAGTTCTACAGCCGGGGGTTCTGACCAAAGTACATTGAAGAAATTCAAATCAGCTGACAGGAGAATGAGGAAGAAGAGAAGAATGAGGAAGAAGAGAAAAATAAGGAATGGGGACATACAACAAAATGGAGAATAAAAGAAACATCTGCAATACAACATGTAAAAAAATTACCTTGATGGGTGCAGCATCATCAGGGCCACTACCAAGGCGGTCAGACGGGTTCTTCTTGAGAAGCTAGACAAGGATGTATGATAAATTGTTGTTAGGAAAACTAAGTAAATCTTGGTATGATAAATTAACAATGGACTCAGATATGGCAGTTCAAGGTAATTTGTTAAGAGGGTGTCATTAAAATGTCACAAGTAAATGATCAGTCTGTAGTAGAGGGGTTAGTAAATTATTCTCACCATTCCCCCTATCCTAAACGTGCTCAGGGTTCAAGGTAAAGAGAAGTCATTAACCTTTAGCAAGCCAGATTTAAAAAATACAAAACGTCTCCCTGCCACCAGTTTCTTTTTTGAAAATTTGCATTATTGACGGTGACTGTTTTGAAAATGTGATAATTTTTTTGGTTGTTAGAGATATTTAAATAATATTTGCACATATAAATAAAGAATTGAATTATGCATATATTGGTGTAATTTATGTACATGTGTTTGTAATACCAGACATATGAGAAAGTGGTAAAGACGTTTTTCACAAAAAACATATATTTTATAACAAATAAAGAGGAAAAAAAATAAATAAAAAATAACTTACCTTATTTATCGAATTCCTTGGCAACACTGTAAACTAAATCACGCAAATCTGTTGTATTTATGTTCTTTCACTTCGAAATTATCAAAATATAGCCGGAGTAACTGGATAAAACATGTAGATTTGCAGTAAAATCCTTCTTTGAGCTTAGGTCTAGTCATTTTTGGTTCCACTTTAACATATTCGATATCAAACGTCTGTCTCCAAACCAACGCGGCATTCTGTATATTCACTGCTGTGAAACTAAACTCAATAATTCATGATTCAAGCTACGATTCAATGTTATTTTATTCAAAATACGATGAAAGATATGTCTATAAAACCGGTCACAACATGGCATCGGACCGGTATGCAGATGTGGTCAGATTAATTGCTATAAAATTTGTATCTTCTGGCTAGCCATTGTTACAACGATCATGTCGGACGTAGGAATGAACCGACTTCAATAGCGCATGTTCCCGAGTAACCAATCAGGCTGTGGGGCGTCTATTATAACGATATCTCATTGGATGGGGTATGTCGCCAACGGCGCAAGACGCCATTTTGTTTTTCGGCGGCCAGAGTTGATATAGGCGTGGTGACGGTTAACTCCCATTGTAGTGCACAGCAATTGGACATATGAGTAGGGCCAAAAAATTCAACAAGCATCTTTGTTTGTTCTCAAAATCCTGCAGATTAATAGGAGGCAGTCTAGAGAACGGAAAGAGTTGTATCATGACATACAATATATGTCCCTTTCTGCCTGACACCCAACTTCAGTATGGCTTCTGGGTCACTCTGACACTCTATGGCAGGGCTATTCAATTGGCAGCCCGCTGATGCCTAGTAAGTGGCCTGCGGATCATTGCTAAAATAGTGAAATCAAGTTATAAAAAATGAACCTCTGGCCCGTGATGATCCCCATTTTCTACATTTTGGCCCGAGTAAATATAATTGAAGAGCCATGCTCTATGGGATGCCAAATCCACCCCCAGTGGATACGCAGCAGTGCACCAATGAGTGTACATTACAAGGGGCCTACAGGCACAATCGTGCGCCTGTTGTTATTGCCCGATTCCAGAACTTCACGAAGTAAAGCTTACATGACGTAGAATTCCTGCCACACGAAGCTAGGATACGTCATAGTCTAAAGGTCAAATTCCTTTACACATTATGGTAGTAAGAAGGGAGAAAGCCAGCTGATTTTGTCAACCAATTTCTGGAACGACTTTGTCCATTTTCAATGTCATATTTTACTATCAAATAAAGTACAGCGTCACATGGTAAGTGAACATCGTGGATGAAATAAAGTACCGCGTCACATGGTAAGTGACTCATCGTAGAAAGTAATATCTACATATTTTAATTGTTGTTATATTTTAAAAATATTTATTCATTGAAAAACACAAAAACCATATATAAAAGGGGTGCCATGTGATCGCATGGAATATTATTACGTTGCATATAGTTCTAGACCTAGTGTTGGACGTATGGACATTGTATGTGATTTCATCACATTTTATTAGTTTGTTCAGTCCATATTATATTAGTTTGGATAAGAAACAACATACACACAACAGGAATATGTATTTAGGAGGATTTTATCAATGCCGCCACATGTTGCTCAAGTATTAGGACTATCAAGAAATTTTATGTGATTTTTTTAAATGGCGTTTTGAGATTTCCCCCCTCCCCCCCAATTTTCAACTTCACAACTGTCATATTACACAAACAACAACAACCAAAAAACGATTATATTCATTATTCCCTCCTTTATTTACATGTGCAAAAATTATTTTGATATCTATACAAACAAAAAAGTTATCGCATTTACCAAACACTCACCATAAATAACTCATTGTCAAAAAAGGAATCTTGCCCCAGGGGGAATTGTGTAATTTAATCTAAAGGTTAATGTCCCTTTGTACCCTAGTTTCAGGCAAATGTAATTGAAGTTCGTTTCACTAATTTTGTTCCGTGTAATATATGTTGGTTTCTACTGGGATAGTACCAGGTAATCTCCTACACAGTGCATAATGTGTCATTTATTACTTAACCTTAAATTGTCTATATGGGTCATTTAATTCTTAATAAATGAAGCCTGTCTAGGGCAGTTATGTTTTTGGTTGGTATGTCGAATTAAGGTTAGTCAAACTACAACGGTGGCCAAAATATCCAAACAAAAAGCTTTGTTTTAACATTTTTTAATCGCTCATGATATCACTGACATTATTAATTCAAATCATTCAATGGTATCAAAAGAAGTCTCTCCCCTAGTATCATTTTCATTTGTTCTGAGGTCATGGTGCACCTGCAGTTTTCATGTAATCATTTCCACGGAAATCCTGTGATGCCATATTCGGAACTCCATGGCGAATATATATAGCGATAGTAAATTAGTCTAATGGGCCAGTGAAATGGCTTGCTGTGCTTTATTCTGCCAGCATTTCTGTTTTGAGGACTAGGTTATGCTAGAAACCTAGTAGGAACATCTTGTTACAGGAGAGATCTGATGGGAGTGGGAGTTTGAGAACCAAACACACACAAAAGCATTTGTGATGAACAAACCATTAGGCCTCCGTGTTACGTGGACAATTAAACCTTTGTACTGTGGCAAACATATAATGTATCTCTCAGATTTAATGTGCATGCATATGCCTTTCTAATTTTCTCTGCATGTGTCTCTCCTATTTTCTGTGGTCCTATCACTATTTCCATTTATATACGTCTATAGCCAATACATATCTGCCTACATGCAACTGGGACCTCTAGTTCGGCAAAGAATAAGGCCATGTCTTTCCAGACATGGAGTCGACTACAGAAGGTTGGAGGGGAAGATACTGATAACCTGTCACCCGTGAAATAATCATTGCTCATTATCAAGTGACGTCTCCGCAACGAAGGTTGGCCGCAGCGTATCTCCAACATCTCCTGTCTCAGTGGCACACTTTGCTAGACTGTAACCTGTCCATCGTGTGATGTTACTCTCCCACTTGTATCTCTGCTCGCTTCCCTTTGACTTTACCATCAAGTAAGGCCTTCAACAAGTTGTCGTGTCTTTTACTGTGTCCAAAATATTTTATTTGCCTGATCTTTATTTCTCTTAGTAGTTCCTTCTTCATATATTACTTCATATTTTGCCCGGGTGTTGTCGGGGCCCTAAAGGGGAGCAAAGAATAACAACACTGTTTACCTTCCACGCATGTCGTAAAAGGCGACTAAGGAGGTTATGGGATGGAGTTGGCTGTCCCATCCCATATAGGGTCAGTGACACAAAGCCATTCTGAAGTCGGATGTCAGGCCGAAAGGCGCAGATATCACAGCAATGCTGTAAACTATGACACAACGCATTCCGTTCTCCGGACTACATCCTGCTACTCTGCAGGAGTTTGAGAATGAACGCAGAAGACTTCATATTTAATAAATTCATTGCTGCATGTCGTCTAAATGTCTCATTTGGTCCCTATTGATGACAACAGATCAAATGGTTTGCATACATCAGCAGACTACCATCAGACGGCATACCACAGTAAGCTATTCTACACAGATACAGTGAAAGCAGATCTAGAGGTTGACCACAAAAACCATGGACCGCAGAAATAAAAAAGGTGACAAATTCCACAATATACGCAGGGTAGAGGAAGCTCTTCTACCCCTGATGCTGAAAGGCAACAAAGATATGCAGAAAAGTGGACCCCTTGTGTCATCACAGAATATGGGCTGACAGATCTGAAAGAACAATAATAAACTAGTTGGTCCAGAAATATATGTTACATTCCTGGCAGGATGCAATGATCCTGCATATACTGGAATGCCTTCATTCAGGGGATAAACATCGGGTCATTAACCCTCTAATACACTTTTGTCTTTCAGACCTATCCAAGTGTGGGTGTCACCTCAGTTGCTCAACTGAGACAAACCTGGGCTTGTATCAGAAAGGCTATCTGCTGTCAAGAGCTACACGCTCACAGCGAAAGGAATTACATCATCACCATCACAAGTGTCCATCTTAAGTTATACGTCTGCAAGTAATACACAACACAAACCAACAACAATGCAAGATAAAAACAATACAAATTATTTGCACACGTCTGACCTTTTTTAAGAGACCCCGAGCTTCATTCGTTAAGTACGGGGGAAGGCTGAGTTTTGCTCGCAGAATCTGTTAGGGAGATAAAAGTTCATTGTGACATGCAGCATTATGAATCCTTAAAAACAAGGACTGGACTCCACCAGACATTTAACGATACAATACATGGAAACAATGGGTTAAATTATGTATGAAAAAATATGTGAATTATTAATGTTAACAATATTTCCAATGTGCAGAAATAAGCAATTGAGAAATAAAATGAAAACAATGCAGAAGATGCTATCTTTTACTACAGATTGTCTTTTATGTGATGCAACGTCACAGACTTTCTGCTTTGTGTGTCATTTTCTGTATGTTCTTCTATTCTCAAACTTCTGTAGATTAGCAGGATGTAGTCTGGAGAACAGAATGTGTTGTCATGGTTTACAGCACTGCTGCAATTTCTGCCTTACACCCCCCCCCCCCCCCGACTTCAGCATGGTTTTGGGTCACTGACACTAAATGGGATGGGACAGCCAACTTCACACCATAACCTCCTTAGTCGCCTCTTACTTTGTATGGAAGGTAAACAGTGTTGATATTCTTTGCTCCCCTCTTGAGCCTTGGCCACACACTGGTGATTTTCTATCTGTGTATTAATCAACATAATGATTCTGAAAGAAATATGTCTTGTATGATTTTAATGTCTTATGTTAATTTTGTGAGTTATTTAACATATGTGTGGGTTATTTAACATATGTGTGGGTTATTTAACATATTTGTGGGTTATTTAACATATTTGTGGGTTATTTAACATATTTGTGGGTTATCTAACATATTTGTGGGTTATCTAACATATTTGTGGGTTATTTATCATATTTGTGGGTTATTTATCATATTTGTGGGTTATTTATCATATTTGTGGGTTATCTATCATATTTGTGAGTTATTTATCATATTTGCACGTACAGTACAGGATACTATATTATTTTCCACGAGAGCACTTATGTTGCTTGTGCAAATGATTTTTTTCAATCAAGAAATTGCTTATTTTGGAAGCATCATATCATCAAATGGAAAAATCAACAAAGAAATCAAACATAGCACATCAGATCTCAGTGCATATGTTTCCCATTTTCAAAAACAAATATCTGAGCATGAACACCAAAACTGCACTAAATAAAACGATCATTGCTATGCTTCCAATGTCAAACATGGACACTAACAACAAAATACAAAAGAAAACATGCTGCAACAGAAATGAATTGTCTATATAGAATTCTTTGAGTAACAATAAGAGATAGAATCAGAAATAAAAACAGAAGATTAAACAGACAATATAAATCCTGGACTACATCAGAAGACAACAGATTAAGTGCAATTCTCATGCTTCCAGACTACTATCAGATACAATGGATACAAAGCGAAGGGCAGATTATGCAAAAGATGGATTACAGAAACAAGAGTCCACAGACAGACACAAGCCAATAACACCTCCAAATCATATCCAGCATCCATTTATCGATATTGTCTCCGAATTTGTAATAAATAACTCAAGAAATAACATTATGCCAAAAAAGCAAAATGTGTAGAAAAACAGGAAAACCTTTTTAAAAAATGGTCAGGTGTCAGAGAAGTATGTGTTATTTTTATTTGGGCTGCAATTGGTTAAGCAGACAATAAGGCAATCTCCAGAGAGTTCTACCACTAATGCAGCAAGACATAAAGAGGTATAGAACAAAAAGAAAATATAAAGCATGTATTATAAAGCATATAACAACATTAGTTCTGTCAGATAAGTAGCATTAGTTCTGTCAGATGTTCCGTTCCTACTAGTTGTCTGTCATACACCAACATTAGTTCTGTCAGATAACTAGCATTAGTTCTGTCAGATAACTAGCATTAGTTCTGTCAGATAACTAGCATTAGTTCTGTCAGATAACTAGCATTAGTTCTGTCAGATAACTAGCATTAGTTCTGTCAGATAACTAGCATTAGTTCTGTCAGATAACTAGCATTAGTTCTGTCAGATAACTAGCATTAGTTCTGTCAGATAACTAGCATTAGTTCTGTCAGATAACTAGCATTAGTTCTGTCAGATAACTAGCATTAGTTCTGTCAGATGTTCTTGCTAGTTCTGTCTGCCATACACCAACATTAGTTCTATTTTTCTCTCTCACCTTGTCAATGGTCTTCTTCCTGTTTTCACCAGAGAAGGGAGGCTAGAATGAAAAATTAATTTATAAATCAAGAAATGCATGAAATTTCTATTAATTAAAATTATAATGCTTTGATCAATTGTAAAATGCGCATGTCCATCTTTGAAAAATAAATCTAAGACAAAGTCAATACTCAGTTTTAGAAAATTAATGGTTATCTCAATAAAATAAATATAAGATCGATACTGGCAATGATATATGTTACACAGCTGAGAGTTAAAACGGGGAAGCGCAACAATTTCAAACTGGAAGACAGAAATTGTGGTAGTAATTAAATAACTTATGTTTAGGTTTTTTTTTATCAGTTGTTTCAACTGAGATATACACATGTGGTTGCGCCTGTGGGTCTCACCAATGGCCCACTTGACAAACCACCCATGCAACAGAAAACCGTAGTAGATGACATGCTGTTATATTGAGGTTATCTTCTTATAGAATCTTCATGGCACGTCATCTATACAATTATGCTCCTTGTGCTATTATTTTGTTGTTGAATTGTGTTTCTTGTTTACTTGAATGTATCTATGCACCGGAGGAAGAAACTGACATCACTGTTTTTACCTATGGCTGAGACCCATCATAGAGGCACAGTGACTCAGGACTTGACAATCCTTTTGACTTGAACATTTTGTTGCATGCCTGGAGCAATAAAGAAATTCGGCATAGCCAGTAGTCCTTTGATGGTGGGGAATGAGCACAGTGAAGCCTATCTTGGCTACAGTGGCTCGGAGCAGTGCATAGGTTGAAACCTACCTACCTGGAGGTGTGATAAATATTCTCTGCACTAAATCCCTTTGTCAGGCTAAGTCCCTGGGTGGGCCGAAAATCCACAGACTTCCCAGCATTATAATGTCATTTAATGGCATTGGGTCAAAGGGCATGAGCCCATAGACTGCTGGATCAGCAACCAACCAACATATAGTATGGTGAAAAGTATGAGAAGCTTGGTGAAAATACTATGGACAGCCATGAAAACTAATTTTAGAAGTCCTCAGAGAAGTTGGAGTAAATAGACAAAATTATAGCAAAAATTAGAAGCAGATTTTTAGAGTATGTGATGAGAAAAGCAAAATGTGAACATTTAGTAACCCCCACAAAAATCAAGGGGAAGAAGAGACAGGAAGACAAAGATTGTTGTTTGCATTGTGACATTGACAAAAATATCTATATCTGCATCCTCTTACCCCCTATGACATTGCTTCTCAACCTTTGTCAGACTGAGACCCAGCAAAAATATCTATATCTGCATCCTCTTACCCTTTATGACATTGCTTCTCAACCTTTGTCAGACTGAGACCCAGCAAAAATATCTATATCTGCATCCTCTTACCCTTTATGACATTGCTACTCAACCTTTGTTAGAATGAGACCAAGCAAAAATATCTATATCCTCTTACCCCCTATGACATTGCTTCTCAACCTTTGTTAGACTGAGACCCAGCAAAAATATCTATATCCTCTTACCCTTTATGACATTGCTTCTCAACCTTTGTTAGACTGAGACCCAGCAAAAATATCAATATCCTCTTACCCTTTATGACATTGCTTCTCAACCTTTGTCAGACTGAGACCCAGCAAAAATATCTATATCTGCATCCTCTTACCTTCTGTGACATTGCTTCTCAACCTTTGTTAGACTGAGACCCAGCAAAAATATCAATATCCTCTTACCCTTTATGACATTGCTTCTCAACCTTTGTCAGACTGAGACCCAGCAAAAATATCTATATCTGCATCCTCTTACCTTCTGTGACATTGCTTCTCAACCTTTGTCAGACTGAGACCAAGCAAAAATATCAATATCCTCTTACCCTTTATGACATTGCTTCTCAACCTTTGTCAGACTGAGACCCAGCAAAAATATCTATATCTGCATCCTCTTACCTTCTGTGACATTGCTTCTCAACCTTTGTCAGACTGAGACCCAGCAAAAATATCTATATCTGCATCCTCTTACCTTCTGTGACATTGCTTCTCAACCTTTGTTAGACGGAGACCCAGCAAAAATATCTATATCTGCATCCTCTTACCTTCTATGACATTGCTTCTCAACCTTTGTCTGACTGAGACCAAGCAAAAATATCTATACCCTCTTACCTTCTATGACATTGCTTCTCAACCTTTGTCAGACTGAGACCAAGCAGAAATATCTATACCCTCTTACCTTCTGTGACATTGCTTCTCAACCTTTGTTAGACTGAGACCCAGCAAAAATATCTATTTTCTCTTACCTTCTGTGACATTGCTTCTCAATCTTTGTTAGACTGAGACCCAGCAAAAATATATATATCCTCCTTCTGTGACATTGCTTCTCAACCTTTGTCAGACTGAGACCCAGCAAATATATCTATATCCTCTTACCCCCTATGACATTGCTTCTCAACCTTTGTCAGACTGAGACCAAGCAAAAATATCTATATCCTCTTACCCCCTATGACATCGCTTCTCAACCTTTGTTAGACTGAGACCCAGCAAAAATATCTATATCCTCTTACCTTCTATGACATTGCTTCTCAACCTTTGTCAGACTGAGACCAAGCAAAAATATCTATACCCTCTTACCTTCTATGACATTGCTTCTCAACCTTTGTTAGACTGAGACCCAGCAAAAATATCTATATCCTCTTACCTTCTATGACATTGCTTCTCAACCTTTGTCAGACTGAGACCAAGCAAAAATATCTATACCCTCTTACCTTCTGTGACATTGCTTCTCAACCTTTGTTAGACTGAGACCCAGCAAAAATATCTATATCTGCATCCTCTTACCTTCTATGACATTGCTTCTCAACCTTTGTCAGACTGAGACCAAGCAAAAATATCTATATCTGCATCCTCTTACCCTTTATGACATTGCTTCTCAACCTTTGTCAGACTGAGACCCAGGAAAAATATCTATATCTACATCCTCTTACCCTTTATGACATTGCTTCTCAACCTTTGTCAGACTGAGACCAAGCAAAAATATCTATATCTGCATCCTCTTACCCTTTATGACATTGCTTCTCAACCTTTGTCAGACTGAGACCCAGGAAAAATATCTATATCTGCATCCTCTTACCCTTTATGACATTGCTTCTCAACCTTTGTCAGACTGAGACCAAGCAAAAATATCTATATCCTCTTACCCCCTATGACATTGCTTCTCAACCTTTGTTAGACTGAGACCCAGCAAAAATATCTATATCCCCTTACCTTCTATGACATTGCTTCTCAACCTTTGTTAGACTGAGACCCAGCAAAAATATCTATATCTGCATCCTCTTACCCTTTATGACATTGCTTCTCAACCTTTGTCAGACTGAGACCCAGCAAAAATATCTATATCCTCTTACCCCCTATGACATTGCTTCTCAACCTTTGTCAGACTGAGACCCAGCAAATATATATATATCCTCTTACCCCCTATGACATTGCTTCTCAACCTTTGTCAGACTGAGAACCAGCAAAAATATCTATATCCTCTTACCCCCTATGACATTGCTTCTCAACCTTTGTTAGACTGAGACCCAGCAAAAATATCTATATCCCCTTACCTTCTATGACATTGCTTCTCAACCTTTGTTAGACTGAGACCCAGCAAAAATATCTATATCTGCATCCTCTTACCCTTTATGACATTGCTTCTCAACCTTTGTCAGACTGAGACCCAGCAAATATATATATATCCTCTTACCCCCTATGACATTGCTTCTCAACCTTTGTCAGACTGAGAACCAGCAAAAATATCTATATCTGCATCTTACCCTTTATGACATTGCTTCTCAACCTTTGTCAGACTGAGACCAAGCAAAAATATCTATATCCTCTTACCCCCTATGACATTGCTTCTCAACCTTTGTCAGACTGAGACCCAGCAAAAATATCTATATCTGCATCCTCTTACCCTTTATGACATTGCTTCTCAACCTTTGTCAGACTGAGACCCAGCAAAAATATCTATATCTGCATCTTACCCTTTATGACATTGCTTCTCAACCTTTGTCAGACTGAGACCAAGCAAAAATATCTATATCCTCTTACCCCCTATGACATTGCTTCTCAACCTTTGTCAGACTGAGAACCAGCAAAAATATCTATATCTGCATCTTACCCTTTGTGACATTGCTTCTCAACCTTTGTCAGACTGAGACCAAGCAAAAATATCTATATCCTCTTACCCCCTATGACATTGCTTCTCAACCTTTGTCAGACTGAGAACCAGCAAAAATATCTATATCTGCATCTTACCCTTTATGACATTGCTTCTCAACCTTTGTCAGACTGAGACCAAGCAAAAATATCTATATCCTCTTACCCCCTATGACATTGCTTCTCAACCTTTGTCAGACTGAGACCCAGCAAAAATATCTATATCTGCATCCTCTTACCCTTTATGACATTGCTTCTCAACCTTTGTCAGACTGAGACCCAGCAAAAATATCTATATCCTCTTACCCCCTATGACATTGCTTCTCAACCTTTGTCAGACTGAGACCCAGCAAAAATATCTATATCTGCATCCTCTTACCCTTTATGACATTGCTTCTCAACCTTTGTCAGACTCAGACCCAGCAAATATATATATATCCTCTTACCCCCTATGACATTGCTTCTCAACCTTTGTCAGACAGAGAACCAGCAAAAATATCTATATCCTCTTACCCCCTATGACATTGCTTCTCAACCTTTGTCAGACTGAGACCCAGCAAAAATATCTATATCTGGATCCTCTTACCCTTTATGACATTGCTTCTCAACCTTTGTCAGACTGAGACCCAGCAAAAATATCTATATCTGCATCCTCTTACCCTTTATGACATTGCTTCTCAACCTTTGTCAGACTGAGACCCAGCAAAAATATCTATATCCTCTTACCCCCTATGACATTGCTTCTCAACCTTTGTCAGACTGAGACCCAGCAAAAATATCTATATCTGCATCCTCTTACCCTTTATGACATTGCTTCTCAACCTTTGTTAGACTGAGACCCAACAAAAATATCTATATCCTCTTACCCTTTATGACATTGCTTCTCAACCTTTGTCAGACTGAGACCAAGCAAAAATATCTATACACTCTTACCTTCTGTGACATTGTTTATCAACCTTTGTTAGACTGAGACCCAGCAAAAATATCTATATCCTCTTACCTTCTGTGACATTGCTTCTCAACCTTTGTCAGACTGAGACCCAGCAAAAATATCTATATCCTCTTACCCCCTATGACATTGCTTCTCAACCTTTGTTAGACTGAGACCCAGCAAAAATATCTATATCCTCTTACCCCCTATGACATTGCTTCTCAACCTTTGTCAGACTGAGACCCAGCAAAAATATCTATATCTGCATCCTCTTACCCTTTATGACATTGCTACTCAACCTTTGTCAGACTGAGACCCAGCAAAAATATCTATATCTGCATCCTCTTACCCTTTATGACATTGCTTCTCAACCTTTGTCAGACTGAGACCCAGCAAAAATATCTATATCTGCATCCTCTTACCCTTTATGACATTGCTACTCAACCTTTGTCAGACTGAGACCCAGCAAAAATATCTATATCCTCTTACCCTTTATGACATTGCTTCTCAACCTTTGTCAGACTGAGACCCAGCAAAAATATCTATATCTGCATCCTCTTACCCTATATGACATTGCTTCTCAACCTTTGTCAGACTGAGACCAAGCAAAAATATCTATATCCTCTTACCCCCCATGACATTGCTTCTCAACCTTTGTTAGACTGAGACCCAGCAAAAATATCTATATCCCCTTACCTTCTATGACATTGCTTCTCAACCTTTGTTAGACTGAGACCCAGCAAAAATATCTATATCTGCATTCTCTTACCCTTTATGACATTGCTTCTCAACCTTTGTCAGACTGAGACCCAGCAAATATATATATATCCTCTTACCCCCTATGACATTGCTTCTCAACCTTTGTCAGACTGAGAACCAGCAAAAATATCTATATCCTCTTACCCCCTATGACATTGCTTCTCAACCTTTGTCAGACTGAGACCCAGCAAAAATATCTATATCTGCATCCTCTTACCCTTTATGACATTGCTTCTCAACCTTTGTCAGACTGAGACCCAGCAAAAATATCTATATCCTCTTACCCCTTATGACATTGCTTCTCAACCTTTGTCAGACTGAGACCAAGCAAAAATATCTATATCCTCTTACCCCCTATGACATTGCTTCTCAACCTTTGTTAGACTGAGACCCAGCAAAAATATCTATATCCCCTTACCTTCTATGACATTGCTTCTCAACCTTTGTTAGACTGAGACCCAGCAAAAATATCTATATCTGCATCCTCTTACCTTCTATGACATTGCTTCTCAACCTTTGTTAGACTGAGACCCAGCAAAAATATCTATATCTGCATCCTCTTACCTTCTATGACATTGCTTCTCAACCTTTGTTAGACTAAGACCCAGATAAAATATCTATATCCTCTTACCTTCTATGACATTGCTTCTCAACCTTTGTTAGACTAAGACCCAGCAAAAATATCTATACACTCTTACCTTCTGTGACATTGTTTCTCAACCTTTGTCAGACTGAGACCAAGCAAAAATATCTATACACTCTTACCTTCTGTGACATTGTTTCTCAACCTTTGTTAGACTGAGACCCAGCAAAAATATCTATATCCTCTTACCTTCTGTGACATTGTTTCTCAACCTTTGTTAGACTAAGACCCAGCAAAAATATCTATATCTGCATCCTCTTACCCTTTATGACATTGCTTCTCAACCTTTGTCAGACTGAGACCCAGCAAAAATATCTATATCTGCATCCTCTTACCCTTTATGACATTGCTACTCAACCTTTGTCAGACTGAGACCCAGCAAAAATATCTATATCTGCATCCTCTTACCCTTTATGACATTGCTTCTCAACCTTTGTCAGACTGAGACCCAGCAAAAATATCTATATCCTCTTACCCCTTATGACATTGCTTCTCAACCTTTGTTAGACTGAGACCCAGCAAAAATATCTATATCCTCTTACCCTTTATGACATTGCTTCTCAACCTTTGTTAGACTGAGACCCAGCAAAAATATCTATATCCTCTTACCCCCTATGACATTGCTTCTCAACCTTTGTTAGACTGAGACCCAGCAAAAATATCTATATCCCCTTACCTTCTATGACATTGCTTCTCAACCTTTGTTAGACTGAGACCCAGCAAAAATATCTATATCTGCATCCTCTTACCTTCTATGACATTGCTTCTCAACCTTTGTTAGACTGAGACCCAGCAAAAATATCTATATCTGCATCCTCTTACCTTCTATGACATTGCTTCTCAACCTTTGTTAGACTAAGACCCAGCAAAAATATCTATATCCTCTTACCTTCTATGACATTGCTTCTCAACCTTTGTCAGACTGAGACCAAGCAAAAATATCTATACACTCTTACCTTCTGTGACATTGTTTCTCAACCTTTGTTAGACTGAGACCCAGCAAAAATATCTATATCTGCATCCTCTTACCTTCTATGACATTGCTTCTCAACCTTTGTCAGACTGAGACCCAGCAAAAATATCTATATCTGCATCCTCTTACCTTCTATGACATTGCTTCTCAACCTTTGTTAGACTAAGACCCAGCAAAAATATCTATATCCTCTTACCTTCTATGACATTGCTTCTCAACCTTTGTCAGACTGAGACCAAGCAAAAATATCTATACACTCTTACCTTCTGTGACATTGTTTCTCAACCTTTGTCAGACAGAGAACCAGCAAAAATATCTATATCCTCTTACCCCCTATGACATTGCTTCTCAACCTTTGTCAGACTGAGACCCAGCAAAAATATCTATATCTGCATCCTCTTACCCTTTATGACATTGCTTCTCAACCTTTGTCAGACTGAGACCCAGCAAAAATATCTATATCTGCATCCTCTTACCCTTTATGACATTGCTACTCAACCTTTGTCAGACTGAGACCCAGCAAAAATATCTATATCTGCATCCTCTTACCCTTTATGACATTGCTTCTCAACCTTTGTCAGACTGAGACCCAGCAAAAATATCTATATCCTCTTACCCCTTATGACATTGCTTCTCAACCTTTGTTAGACTGAGACCCAGCAAAAATATCTATATCCTCTTACCCTTTATGACATTGCTTCTCAACCTTTGTCAGACTGAGACCCAGCAAAAATATCTATATCTGCATCCTCTTACCCTTTATGACATTGCTTCTCAACCTTTGTCAGACTGAGACCAAGCAAAAATATCTATATCCTCTTACCCCCTATGACATTGCTTCTCAACCTTTGTTAGACTGAGACCCAGCAAAAATATCTATATCCCCTTACCTTCTATGACATTGCTTCTCAACGTTTGTTAGACTGAGACCCAGCAAAAATATCTATATCTGCATCCTCTTACCCTTTATGACATTGCTTCTCAACCTTTGTCAGACTGAGACCCAGCAAATATATATATATCCTCTTACCCCCTATGACATTGCTTCTCAACCTTTGTCAGACTGAGACCCAGCAAAAATATCTATATCCTCTTACCCCCTATGACATTGCTTCTCAACCTTTGTCAGACTGAGACCCAGCAAAAATATCTATATCTGCATCCTCTTACCCTTTATGACATTGCTTCTCAACCTTTGTCAGACTGAGACCCAGCAAAAATATCTATATCTGCATCCTCTTACCCTTTATGACATTGCTTCTCAACCTTTGTCAGACTGAGACCCAGCAAAAATATCTATATCTGCATCCTCTTACCCTTTATGACATTGCTTCTCAACCTTTGTCAGACTGAGACCCAGCAAAAATATCTATATCTGCATCCTCTTACCCTTTATGACATTGCTTCTCAACCTTTGTCAGACTGAGACCCAGCAAAAATATCTATATCCTCTTACCCCTTATGACATTGCTTCTCAACCTTTGTTAGACTGAGACCCAGCAAAAATATCTATATCCTCTTACCCTTTATGACATTGCTTCTCAACCTTTGTCAGACTGAGACCCAGCAAAAATATCTATATCTGCATCCTCTTACCCTTTATGACATTGCTTCTCAACCTTTGTTAGACTGAGACCCAGCAAAAATATCTATATCTGCATCCTCTTACCTTCTATGACATTGCTTCTCAACCTTTGTCAGACTGAGACCCAGCAAAAATATCTATATCTGCATCCTCTTACCCTTTATGACATTGCTTCTCAACCTTTGTCAGACTGAGACCCAGCAAAAATATCTATATCCTCTTACCCCCTATGACATTGCTTCTCAACCTTTGTTAGACTGAGACCCAGCAAAAATATATATATCCCCTTACCTTCTATGACATTGCTTCTCAACCTTTGTTAGACTGAGACCCAGCAAAAATATCTAATCTTCTTACCTTCTATGACATTGCTTCTCAACCTTTGTTAGACTGAGACCCAGCAAAAATATCTATATCTGCATCCTCTTACCTTCTATGACATTGCTTCTCAACCTTTGTTAGACTAAGACCCAGCAAAAATATCTATATCCTCTTACCTTCTATGACATTGCTTCTCAACCTTTGTCAGACTGAGACCAAGCAAAAATATCTATACACTCTTACCTTCTGTGACATTGTTTCTCAACCTTTGTTAGACTGAGACCAAGCAAAAATATCTATATCTGCATCCTCTTACCCTTTATGACATTGCTTCTCAACCTTTGTCAGACTGAGACCCAGCAAAAATATCTATATCCTCTTACCTTCTGTGACATTGCTTCTCAACCTTTGTCAGACTGAGACCCAGCAAAAATATCTATATCCTCTTACCCCACTATGACATTGCTTCTCAACCTTTGTTAGACTGAGACCCAGCAAAAATATCTATATCTGCATCCTCTTACCCTTTATGACATTGCTTCTCAACCTTTGTCAGACTGAGACCCAGCAAAAATATCTATATCTGCATCCTCTTACCCTTTATGACATTGCTACTCAACCTTTGTCAGACTGAGACCCAGCAAAAATATCTATATCTGCATCCTCTTACCCTTTATGACATTGCTTCTCAACCTTTGTCAGACTGAGACCCAGCAAAAATATCTATATCCTCTTACCCTTTATGACATTGCTTCTCAACCTTTGTCAGACTGAGACCCAGCAAAAATATCTATATCTGCATCCTCTTACCCTTTATGACATTGCTTCTCAACCTTTGTCAGACTGAGACCAAGCAAAAATATCTATATCCTCTTACCCCCTATGACATTGCTTCTCAACCTTTGTTAGACTGAGACCCAGCAAAAATATCTATATCTGCATCCTCTTACCCTTTATGACATTGCTTCTCAATCTTTGTTAGACTGAGACCCAGCAAAAATATCTATATCCTCTTACCCTTTATGACATTGCTTCTCAACCTTTGTCAGACTGAGACCCAGCAAAAATATCTATATCTGCATCCTCTTACCCTTTATGACATTGCTTCTCAACCTTTGTCAGACTGAGACCAAGCAAAAATATCTATATCCTCTTACCCCCTATGACATTGCTTCTCAACCTTTGTTAGACTGAGACCCAGCAAAAATATCTATATCCCCTTACCTTCTATGACATTGCTTCTCAACCTTTGTTAGACTGAGACCCAGCAAAAATATCTATATCTGCATCCTCTTACCCTTTATGACATTGCTTCTCAACCTTTGTCAGACTGAGACCCAGCAAATATATATATATCCTCTTACCCCCTATGACATTGCTTCTCAACCTTTGTCAGACTGAGACCCAGCAAAAATATCTATATCCTCTTACCCCCTATGACATTGCTTCTCAACCTTTGTCAGACTGAGACCCAGCAAAAATATCTATATCTGCATCCTCTTACCCTTTATGACATTGCTTCTCAACCTTTGTCAGACTGAGACCCAGCAAAAATATCTATATCTGCATCCTCTTACCCTTTATGACATTGCTTCTCAACCTTTGTCAGACTGAGACCCAGCAAAAATATCTATATCTGCATCCTCTTACCCTTTATGACATTGCTTCTCAACCTTTGTCAGACTGAGACCCAGCAAAAATATCTATATCCTCTTACCCCTTATGACATTGCTTCTCAACCTTTGTCAGACTGAGACCAAGCAAAAATATCTATATCCTCTTACCCCCTATGACATTGCTTCTCAACCTTTGTTAGACTGAGACCCAGCAAAAATATCTATATCTGCATCCTCTTACCTTCTATGACATTGCTTCTCAACCTTTGTCAGACTGAGACCCAGCAAAAATATCTATATCTGCATCCTCTTACCCTTTATGACATTGCTTCTCAACCTTTGTCAGACTGAGACCCAGCAAAAATATCTATATCCTCTTACCCCCTATGACATTGCTTCTCAACCTTTGTTAGACTGAGACCCAGCAAAAATATCTATATCCCCTTACCTTCTATGACATTGCTTCTCAACCTTTGTTAGACTGAGACCCAGCAAAAATATCTAATCTTCTTACCTTCTATGACATTGCTTCTCAACCTTTGTTAGACTGAGACCCAGCAAAAATATCTATATCTGCATCCTCTTACCTTCTATGACATTGCTTCTCAACCTTTGTTAGACTAAGACCCAGCAAAAATATCTATATCCTCTTACCTTCTATGACATTGCTTCTCAACCTTTGTCAGACTGAGACCAAGCAAAAATATCTATACACTCTTACCTTCTGTGACATTGTTTCTCAACCTTTGTCAGACAGAGAACCAGCAAAAATATCTATATCCTCTTACCCCCTATGACATTGCTTCTCAACCTTTGTCAGACTGAGACCCAGCAAAAATATCTATATCTGCATCCTCTTACCCTTTATGACATTGCTTCTCAACCTTTGTCAGACTGAGACCCAGCAAAAATATCTATATCTGCATCCTCTTACCCTTTATGACATTGCTACTCAACCTTTGTCAGACTGAGACCCAGCAAAAATATCTATATCTGCATCCTCTTACCCTTTATGACATTGCTTCTCAACCTTTGTCAGACTGAGACCCAGCAAAAATATCTATATCCTCTTACCCCTTATGACATTGCTTCTCAACCTTTGTTAGACTGAGACCCAGCAAAAATATCTATATCCTCTTACCCTTTATGACATTGCTTCTCAACCTTTGTCAGACTGAGACCCAGCAAAAATATCTATATCTGCATCCTCTTACCCTTTATGACATTGCTTCTCAACCTTTGTCAGACTGAGACCAAGCAAAAATATCTATATCCTCTTACCCCCTATGACATTGCTTCTCAACCTTTGTCAGACTGAGACCCAGCAAATATATATATATCCTCTTACCCCCTATGACATTGCTTCTCAACCTTTGTCAGACTGAGACCCAGCAAAAATATCTATATCCTCTTACCCCCTATGACATTGCTTCTCAACCTTTGTCAGACTGAGACCCAGCAAAAATATCTATATCTGCATCCTCTTACCCTTTATGACATTGCTTCTCAACCTTTGTCAGACTGAGACCCAGCAAAAATATCTATATCTGCATCCTCTTACCCTTTATGACATTGCTTCTCAACCTTTGTCAGACTGAGACCCAGCAAAAATATCTATATCTGCATCCTCTTACCCTTTATGACATTGCTTCTCAACCTTTGTCAGACTGAGACCCAGCAAAAATATCTATATCTGCATCCTCTTACCCTTTATGACATTGCTTCTCAACCTTTGTCAGACTGAGACCCAGCAAAAATATCTATATCCTCTTACCCCTTATGACATTGCTTCTCAACCTTTGTTAGACTGAGACCCAGCAAAAATATCTATATCCTCTTACCCTTTATGACATTGCTTCTCAACCTTTGTCAGACTGAGACCCAGCAAAAATATCTATATCTGCATCCTCTTACCCTTTATGACATTGCTTCTCAACCTTTGTTAGACTGAGACCCAGCAAAAATATCTATATCTGCATCCTCTTACCTTCTATGACATTGCTTCTCAACCTTTGTCAGACTGAGACCCAGCAAAAATATCTATATCTGCATCCTCTTACCCTTTATGACATTGCTTCTCAACCTTTGTCAGACTGAGACCCAGCAAAAATATCTATATCCTCTTACCCCCTATGACATTGCTTCTCAACCTTTGTTAGACTGAGACCCAGCAAAAATATATATATCCCCTTACCTTCTATGACATTGCTTCTCAACCTTTGTTAGACTGAGACCCAGCAAAAATATCTAATCTTCTTACCTTCTATGACATTGCTTCTCAACCTTTGTTAGACTGAGACCCAGCAAAAATATCTATATCTGCATCCTCTTACCTTCTATGACATTGCTTCTCAACCTTTGTTAGACTAAGACCCAGCAAAAATATCTATATCCTCTTACCTTCTATGACATTGCTTCTCAACCTTTGTCAGACTGAGACCAAGCAAAAATATCTATACACTCTTACCTTCTGTGACATTGTTTCTCAACCTTTGTTAGACTGAGACCAAGCAAAAATATCTATATCTGCATCCTCTTACCCTTTATGACATTGCTTCTCAACCTTTGTCAGACTGAGACCCAGCAAAAATATCTATATCCTCTTACCTTCTGTGACATTGCTTCTCAACCTTTGTCAGACTGAGACCCAGCAAAAATATCTATATCCTCTTACCCCACTATGACATTGCTTCTCAACCTTTGTTAGACTGAGACCCAGCAAAAATATCTATATCTGCATCCTCTTACCCTTTATGACATTGCTTCTCAACCTTTGTCAGACTGAGACCCAGCAAAAATATCTATATCTGCATCCTCTTACCCTTTATGACATTGCTTCTCAACCTTTGTCAGACTGAGACCCAGCAAAAATATCTATATCCTCTTACCCTTTATGACATTGCTTCTCAACCTTTGTCAGACTGAGACCCAGCAAAAATATCTATATCTGCATCCTCTTACCCTTTATGACATTGCTTCTCAACCTTTGTCAGACTGAGACCAAGCAAAAATATCTATATCCTCTTACCCCCTATGACATTGCTTCTCAACCTTTGTTAGACTGAGACCCAGCAAAAATATCTATATCCCCTTACCTTCTATGACATTTCTTCTCAACGTTTGTTAGACTGAGACCCAGCAAAAATATCTATATCTGCATCCTCTTACCCTTTATGACATTGCTTCTCAACCTTTGTCAGACTGAGACCCAGCAAATATATATATATCCTCTTACCCCCTATGACATTGCTTCTCAACCTTTGTCAGACTGAGACCCAGCAAAAATATCTATATCCTCTTACCCCCTATGACATTGCTTCTCAACCTTTGTCAGACTGAGACCCAGCAAAAATATCTATATCTGCATCCTCTTACCCTCTATGACATTGCTTCTCAACCTTTGTCAGACTGAGACCAAGCAAAAATATCTATACACTCTTACCTTCTGTGACATTGTTTCTCAACCTTTGTTAGACTGAGACCAAGCAAAAATATCTATATCCTCTTACCTTCTGTGACATTGCTTCTCAACCTTTGTCAGACTGAGACCCAGCAAAAATATCTATATCCTCTTACCCCCTATGACATTGCTTCTCAACCTTTGTCAGACTGAGACCCAGCAAAAATATCTATATCTGCATCCTCTTACCCTTTATGACATTGCTTCTCAACCTTTGTCAGACTGAGACCCAGCAAAAATATCTATATCTGCATCCTCTTACCCTTTATGACATTGCTACTCAACCTTTGTCAGACTGAGACCCAGCAAAAATATCTATATCTGCATCCTCTTACCCTTTATGACATTGCTTCTCAACCTTTGTCAGACTGAGACCCAGCAAAAATATCTATATCCTCTTACCCCTTATGACATTGCTTCTCAACCTTTGTTAGACTGAGACCCAGCAAAAATATCTATATCTGCATCCTCTTACCCTTTATGACATTGCTTCTCAACCTTTGTCAGACTGAGACCAAGCAAAAATATCTATATCCTCTTACCCCCTATGACATTGCTTCTCAACCTTTGTTAGACTGAGACCCAGCAAAAATATCTATATCTGCATCCTCTTACCTTCTATGACATTGCTTCTCAACCTTTGTCAGACTGAGACCCAGCAAAAATATCTATATCTGCATCCTCTTACCCTTTATGACATTGCTTCTCAACCTTTGTCAGACTGAGACCCAGCAAAAATATCTATATCCTCTTACCCCCTATGACATTGCTTCTCAACCTTTGTTAGACTGAGACCCAGCAAAAATATCTATATCCCCTT
Organism: Meghimatium bilineatum; assembly: GCA_034231615.1. Classification (NCBI taxonomy): domain Eukaryota; kingdom Metazoa; phylum Mollusca; class Gastropoda; order Stylommatophora; family Philomycidae; genus Meghimatium; species Meghimatium bilineatum. Next base: position 38,307,002 of record CM067309.1, on the reverse strand, counting down.
ACCTTCTATGACATTGCTTCTCAACCTTTGTTAGACTGAGACCCAGCAAAAATATCTATATCTGCATCCTCTTACCTTCTATGACATTGCTTCTCAACCTTTGTTAGACTGAGACCCAGCAAAAATATCTATATCCCCTTACCTTCTATGACATTGCTTCTCAACCTTTGTTAGACTGAGACCCAGCAAAAATATCTATATCCTCTTACCCTTTATGACATTGCTTCTCAACCTTTGTCAGACTGAGACCCAGCAAAAATATCTATATCTGCATCCTCTTACCTTCTGTGACATTGCTTCTCAACCTTTGTCAGACTGAGACCAAGCAAAAATATTTTTATAAGACATGGGCTCGGTACAAACAAATTATATATGCACATAATAAACTGTACAATTAAAAGAAAAGCTACTGCGGCATGGCAAGCATGTTCTATGGAATGGAACAGCCAACTTCCCCAAACCGTACAACCTGCATAGCACATTTAAGTGTTGATACTCGTCACTAGACACCTCCTATGGAAGAGAACACCCTGAATACAAATTACTACCGTGCAGGTACTATCAGGAGATGGAAAGGATATGGGAGAAAACACAGCCTGCCTAAGAGTGTGTTAGCCAGCGATGGCACTTATACTGACACAATTTAGGGCACACACGTTATTACAAAAATTTAGCTATGTCACAATCAAACCTGTCACATAGGTGTCGCTCTGAGGCAATACAGCTTGCCTGAGATGAAGTGCATTTGCCAGCAATGGCGCAGATACTGACAGTCAAACATGTCACCATGGTATCGTTCCTATCAGCATACGTTCTTCGCTACCAGTTCTTAACCTAACTTTGACCCGTTAATACGGTCAAAACAGTAAGCTATAAATAACATGTCACATGGCGTTAGATTGCAAGACACAGTAAATCTAGTTTAAAAAAAATTACATGACAAACTTGTCATATGACAATGGACAACAAATGACACAAAACAGGCCAGCACATGGAGTACAGATGGAAATAAGCTTACCTGGCCCGTTAACATGTCATACATCAGTGCACCAAGACTCCACCAATCCACTGCCTTCCCATGACCCAACCTCTGCACAATTTCTGGGGCCCTGTCAATGATATAAAAAAGGTTTTGCGAGACCAATAGAAGCTCCATGTATTTGGCACAAGTCTCAAGGGGCATAAAGATTAATGTATGTCCTTTAACTCGTATGAAACGATAAACAACAGGAAGGCCTTATGTATCATTAGAGAAGCTGCTTTTAACATGTTTTTTCACCTGTAGTCCTGCTGGGACCTACAAAAACAAGACAGATTTCCTCAAATCATTGTCATACCAGATGCTTATTCCTCAGTGTTAATTCTCAAACTCCCACTGGATCTCTCTTGTAGCAGGACAATGGCCCTACTAGATTTCCAGCAGATTGTAGTCCAGAGAAAGGATATGCGCTGTATCATGATTTTATTTGCTCCAATGGCCCGACACATCCATCTTAGGCAGTATTATCAGATACAGAAATGATATTTTCATGGCCTCTCACTTTTAAAAACTCCTCCAACCAAGTCCATCTACAACAAGCTAGACAAAAATTCCTCCCATGTCCATCAACAAAAACACTTTATATGGAAGCCTATCACAACTCTGGCAAAAAATACAGTTGGGTTATCAGTGGGTAAATTAAATCTACAGGAGGTAAAAATCATACACAAACAAGGGCAGCAACATTTTCTAAGAGAAGGGTAGGGGAACAGACAGATGTCAGGATGTATAGATATTGTGCCGAAAATGCATGCAATGAAATGTACTTACATGTACTCAATGATACCACAAAATGTGCGAGTGATAAGAAATGTACTTACATGTACTCAATGGTACCACAAAATGTGCGAGTGATAAGAAATGTACTTACATGTACTCAATGGTACCACAAAATGTGCGTTTGATAAGAAATGTACTTATATGGTACCACAAAATGTGCGAGTGATAAGAAATGTAATTACATGTACTCAATGATACCACAAAATGTGCGAGTGATAAGAAATGTACTTACATGTACTCAATGATACCACAAAATGTGCGAGTGATAAGAAATATAATTACATGTACTCAATGATACCACAAAATGTGCGAGTGATAAGAAATGTACTTACATGTACTCAATGGTACCACAAAATGTGCGAGTGATAAGAAATGTACTTACATGTACTCAATGGTACCACAAAATGTGCGAGTGATAAGAAATGTACTTACATGTACTCAATGGTACCACAAAATGTGCGAGTGATAAGAAATGTACTTACATGTACTCAATGGTACCACAAAATGTGCGTTTGATAAGAAATGTACTTATATGGTACCACAAAATGTGCGAGTGATAAGAAATGTAATTACATGTACTCAATGATACCACAAAATGTGCGAGTGATAAGAAATGTACTTACATGTACTCAATGATACCACAAAATGTGCGAGTGATAAGAAATGTAATTACATGTACTCAATGATACCACAAAATGTGCGAGTGATAAGAAATGTACTTACATGTACTCAATGATACCACAAAATGTGCGGGTGATAAAAAATGTACTTATATGTACTCAATGGTACCACAAAATGTGCGGGTGATAAGAAATGTACTTACATGTACTCAATGATACCACAAAATGTGCGAGTGATAAGAAATGTACTTATATGGTACCACAAAATGTGCGAGTGATAAGAAATGTACTTACATGTACTCAATGATACCACAAAATGTGCGAGTGATAAGAAATGTAATTACATGTACTCAATGATACCACAAAATGTGCGAGTGATAAGAAATGTACTTATATGGTACCAGAAAATGTGCGAGTGATAAGAAATGTACTTACATGTACTCAATGGTACCACAAAATGTGTGAGTGATATCTCCCAGGGAAATACTTTCCTTGCACAAGCCAAAGTCTGTCAATTTGATATGACCTGTAGATAGATAATCAAATAATACTTGTAACTTGATAATCAAATAATACTTGTAACTTGATAATCAAATAATACTTGTAACTTGATAATCAAATAATACTTGTAACTTGTAATGGTCTTCAACATTGGAGATATCACAGATAGTCTACCAAACATCCCTAATTGTAAAGATATGTCCAGTGACAGCAACATGGCATTGAGAATGAAGTTAACTCTTCATGCACTAGGACGCAGCAACTATTACTTGGAGCGACCAAGTTCTCTTCTTTGCTAATATTTACCGTATCTAACTCATGCGCCAAGTAACAATTTACAGCTGGGTTGATTGGAGGATGCATATCAGGTGAGACATCACGACCCAGATTGTAAAAAACCTGGACGTGGTTTCAAACCTAGTACGCTGTAACCCGGTGATAGTAAGCATGCTCACTAGCAACTAGGCCACCATACTCCTCTAAACATCCTTATCCCAAGTTATACAGATTTCTATCCATCTAACGATTGTCTTTTCTCTGCTTTTGCTGTAACGTGTTGCAGGATTGAATAGCGATTAGATGTCGGGCAATGGCACGTTTGGTTACTTGATATGCAGTAATATTGCGACATCTCAGAATGTTGGTAACTCCTTCAATCCTCTTTCTTCTTGGTCTTCCTCTTGCTGTTTCCATTTTCGTGTTGTATGCTCTTGCTGCTGGCCAATAAGAGTTAATTCTTATTAATTGGTTGTATTTTATTTCAGTCTCTTGTAATCTCTTCATTCCTCACATGATCTCTTCTTGTTCCAACAGTTCTTGTAATCTCTTCATTCCTCACATGATCTCTTCTTGTTCCAACAGTTCTTGTAATCTCTTCATTCCTCACATGATCTCTTCTTGTTCCAACAGTTCTTGTAATCTCTTCATTCCTCACATGATCTCTTCTTGTTCCAACAGTTCTTGTAATCTCTTCATTCCTCACATGATCTCTTCTTGTTCCAACAGTTCTTGTAATCTCTTCATTCCTCACATGATCTCTTCTTGTTCCAACAGTTCTTGTAATCTCTTCATTCCTCACATGATCTCTTCTTGTTCCAACAGTTCTTGTAATCTCTTCATTCCTCACATGATCTCTATGATCTCTTCTTGATCTGTTTGCTGCTTTTCTTAAACATTTCATTTCACACATAGTAAGTTTTCTCTCTCGACCTTTCATTTGTGCCCATGCCCGACATTGATAACACAATGCTGGTATCACGGTTGAATTTATAATTTGCATAAAGGTTTCAATCGGAATATATTTGTGGTTCCAAAGTATATCCCGATGGAAGCCAAAAGGTACATCATAAATTCAATTCCATACAGATGAACATGGAAAAATCAAGCCCTGGATGATGTTCATTACTGAAAGATGTCAAGCCAGCATTTTCTTTGTCACTTCTATTCCTTCCACTTTCAACTGTTATGTGCAGGGTATTCTGTGAAAGTGAACACTGTCTTGCTAAATGTGCAAAACTACATTACTCAAATTACATCAAAGGAGGACCACATCACTCAAAGTATATCAATCAATGCTGGACCACATTGCTCATATTATATCAATCAAAGCAGGACCACATTACTCAATGTATATTGATTAAAAGCAGGTACTGAACATTAGTCATTGTAGAACCACTCCTAAATGGAAAACAACACTAGCGAGTGCAGAAGATATCTGGATCAATAGATCAAGGCTAGAGAGCAACACAAACGTATGCTATCAGCAAATTTTATCTGATAACTTATTTCATTGATAACAAATCCACTCAAGTACAATCATCAATGTCAATCTGGATTACAAGTTGTTAACCTTCACCGCGCCGTTGTTAAATCTGTTTGACAAAAAAAAGATGGCTGCTGTTTACCGTTGTCAAGTGCACTCACTCAATGAGACATTGTGCCAAATAGGCTTACAACAGCCAAATCACAGCATGTATGTAGTTCAGGGCATGCGCAATCGAAGCCGGTACCAGTTCACGTCCGCCCTGTCTATTTTATATAATTTATAGTAGCGTCCAGACATTGTTCCATCGCATTTTCCGACAGCAACCCAGGCCTACAATGGATACAATTTATTTTGCGTTCGTAATGGATCCCGATTCGGATGAGGAGGTAAGTGTGCCGTTAACAGATGCAGATATCGCTCCAATAGATGATGTGTTGTTAGATAGAGATAATAGTGATACTGATTCAGTTCGCAGCGTGGCCGATGACGACATATTGGAAGAAGAAATTGTTGGAAATTCTAGTGTTCCTTCGGGGTATAGCCATGATTGGCTTAGCAACTTCGATGAAGTTGTTGGACCTATAGGCTTAGCTGATGACATTAGTGCGGTAGACGTGTTTCGTCTGTTTATTACAGATGATATTGTGAACATGTTGGTAACTGAAACTAATCGTTACGCTAAGCAGGTTAGTGATTCGAAGGGACAGGCCGCCGGCAATGCATCTCGTGTGAAGATGTGGAAGGAAGTCACAGCTGATGAGATGACAGCTTTTGTTGCTTTGGTGCTCTTGATGGGACTGACCAAACGTTCCTCCTTTGAATTGTATTGGTCTAATGATGGTCTCATCAAGATGCATGGGTTCAGGAATATCATGAGTAGGAATAGATTTTTAGCTATTCTTTCATTCCTGCACCTTGTAGACAACACAACAGCTGTTGCACGAGGGCAACCGGGTCACAGCAAGGCGTTCAGGATACAGGGGTTTGTTGACAAACTTATTCCTCTGTTCCAACAGTATTATGGCCTCTCCAAAGAAATCAGTATCGATGAAAGCATGATTGGCAATAGGACCAACACACCATATTGCTATAAATCCTAAACGGTTGTCCAGTGGCAAGCCTGCGCTTCCTGACTGTGTAGTCTGTTCAGATCGGTCAAAGAAGCGTCACCAGACTCAGTACGTGTGCGCAGCATGTCAGGTCACTCTGTGCCCCTACCCCTGCTTCCATAGATACCACACATTGGTACATTTCAAAATTGATTGTTCCTCTGAGCTGCACAGCATGTAGGAGAGCAGCACAGCCTGTAGGTTTACTCCAGAGCTGCATGGCCAGTGGGTAAGTCATTTGTGTTGTTTGTTTTTATGTAATTTTAAAATAAAAATTGTCTTCACCTCTTGCGCAAACCTCGGGTAGGATACATAAAAAAAAAACCAATTACACACCCATTTGTAGTATTCAATTCTGCATTTACATGTGTTGATATTATTTTAAAAGTTCTAATAACAAAAATGTTATTGAGTTTTCCGAACACCCGTGTCTTTTTTGCATATATTTTGTTTTTTCGAGAAAATGTCTTCACCTCTTGCGCAAAACTCGAGTAAGATACATTTTAAAAAAACAATTACACACCCATTTGCAGTATTCAATTCTGCATTTAAATCTGTTGAAATTATTTTAAAATCTCTAATAGCAAAAATGTTATTGAGTTTTCCGAACACCCATGTCTTGTTGTTTCTGTTGGTTTTTTGCGCAAAAAATGTGTTCACTTCCTGCGCAAACCCCGGGTATGTTACATAAAAATTTTAAAAATATACATACATTTGTGGTATTCAATTCTGCATTTGCACGGACAATTTTTTTTTTTTAATCACGAATAACAAAAAAGTTATTGCATTTCCGTAACACCAACCAGAAAAGATGAAAATTCTCAAAAAAGAATCCGGTGGCAGGAAGAGGTTTTGTATTTTTTAATCCGGCTTGCTAAAGGTTAAACTGCAGAAACAGGTTCATGGTCAGGAACAAATAAACATATGATTATTATTTATAAACCAGGTGTGGAAGATAGAGTTCCCATTCAAATCTTGCACACCAAGCCATTGTGACAGGCCAGCCGGGCTTATATAAAAATATTATTTGCATTTGTTCCTGAGATCAATGGAACTATAAGGAACGTTTAATAGCTTGTGGTCAAAAGAAAATGGTCAATCGGCTTAAAGACCCAAAACAGTGTATTAAAACCCGCTCACAAATCTAGGGAAATGAGATTTGCAAAAAATGTTAAGTAACTGACAACAACAGATAAGACTCATTTCCAGAAATGAAGTCCATTGTCAAATGTTCCCCAAACATGGAATGGAACTCAATGTTCCCCAAACACAGAATGGAACTCAATGTTCCATAAACATGGAATATGGTACTCCATGCCCCATAAACATGGAATGGAACTCAATGCCCCATAAACATGGAATGGCACTTACTTTACCCACACCGCCAAAAAGATGAAGAGAATGAATGCAGAAAAAGAGGACATGACATTTGTGACATAACATGACATGGAAAGATGTCAAGCCAGCATTTTCTTTGTCACTTCTATTCCTTCCACTTTCAACTGTTATGTGCAGGGTATTCTGTGAAAGTGAACACTGTCTTGCTAAATGTGCAAAACTACATTACTCAAATTACATCAAAGGAGGACCACATTACTCAATGTATATTGATTAAAAGCAGGTACTGAACATTAGTCATTGTAGAACCACTCCTAAATGGAAAACAACACTAGCGAGTGCAGAAGATATTTTGATAACATACCTTTGGAGTCCAGTAGAACATTCTCTGGTTTCAGATCTCTATAAATGACCCCAAGTGTATGTAGGTGCTCTATGGCCAGTAGTATCTCTCCCAGGTAGAAGCTAAAGTACATGACGACATACCAATATTACAACATGCACAAATACATAAATATTTCAAGAAATATGTATACAATTTATATTTTGTTTAAAAATGGTAGCATAAACTATTCAGGACAAAGCCGCCAACCCAGCATTTTTGAGCTGAGCTGATTTTATTGGCAATATAAATACATTCAGTAGTTTGCCATTGCGTTGTGAATAATCTGGATGCACAATTGAATCCAGTAACTTGGCCGTCACAGACGAGCTCTATGCCACCACGTTAGAAAAGCAGACAACAGCAGTCTTGCGTTGGATAATACGCAGGATCAATGTGCCAACAAAAAGAAAGGTCTTCATCAAGAAAGGGGCAAAAGAAACACAGAATTAGACCACAACTACATGCAACAGTAATCTGATAGAGTATACAGCTATATACATGTCAATGCTGGAGGCATTAAGACTGATTTTGTGGTTTCATTCTGTGTTTGTTAGTCCATTTTTTGATAAAGACCTTTTGGTCAAAACATCTATCGAGTGTTGTTTAAAGTTAAACTGATATTTAACCATTTTTATATATTTTGTTTTCAATATTGACTTATGGTTGCAGTTTTACTGCAGTCTCCTGATCACCCAGAATACACAAATATGATCTACAATGCAACATCTACATTACAACATAGACTCAACATCTACCACGACTCATGCAAACATCTACAGTAGTGGTTCTCAAGTTATGTTGTCCCATATGAGACACATTATTTTTGTGTGTGTGGCCACCCGTGTCAAATTTAAGACTTATTAGCTTGAAAAGTTGGAGATGTAGATGAATGATTTCATTGTAGTTCAGCCATATGCACACCATCCGTCGCAAAGAAACTGTAAACTGCCTGCCACGAGTACTACTTCTCCTACGTTCGCTCTATGATAACCAACAAGAAAGTTTGTGTGATTTTTGTAAGGGAGCGTGAATTGCTGTGTGCTGCCAGTTTACAGCATAGCTGCAATATTTGCACCGTAGAAGGTTCAGCATGTCTTAAATTCGGGTTGTTTTCCTTAGCCTGTGACAGTCTACCTATCTGTCGCCAAACGATGAATGTGTATCGACTCTGCGCAGTGACGGTTTATCACCCAGTGTCCATGACCTTTACAGGCCACAACATGTCATTGGGTGGTCACGAGTACCACGAACAGAAACTCTGTAACTTCAAACCCCAGAAATCTCCAAACAAATCCACTTTGTACACATGGTGTCAGGAGTGAGATTCAAACTAGTGAGCTCTTGAGCATAAAGCGAACATATTTATCATGCCGTGCTATTACATATCGTCCAAACAATTTACATTTCTCATTCTCTAGATTTTATTTTAGTATAAAGGTTTTTCATGCACAGGAAGGCGTGCAGTAACGAAAGTTTAAAGAGACACAATGGTTGAGAAAGATTAATCATGGAGAGAAAAATTCCAGGAAATAATGAGGAGAAAAATTCCAGGAAAGAGAACAAGAGGCAGATGGAGACTATGATGAACACATGACATTGAAGATCTTATGAATACTGGAAGAAATTGGACAACTTGCACAGAACTGAGAGACTTACAGGATTGGCAGCGAGGACAACACTTTGTAAAGGACATGTCACAGAGAGAGTAAAGTTTTTCAACATAATTACACATTAGGAACCAGGTCATGTGTACCATCTAAGGATCACACACACAAACAAATTGTCATGCATATCCAGAATTCAAACCTCTCAACACATACTTCAGGAACATACAAAGAGCAAAGATGGTGGATCTGGCCAGAGAATGCAGAGCTGAGACAAAAGCTATGGGGTGGTCATTTGTTCTGGCCTGGAGAAGAAATCAGATTTGGAGCTAGAGACAGGACTGACAATGAGCTGACCACAGAATTAAGAAGATGGAAGGAACCTACCTGGCCACTGACAACAAAATTAAGAAGATGGAAGGAACCTACCTGGCCACTGACAACAAAATTAAGAAGATGGAAGGGGAACCTACCTGGCCACTGACAACAAAATTAAGAAGATGGAAGGGGAACCTACCTGGCCATATCCTCCATGAAAATCCCCTCCCTCTCCAAATGAGTGAAGAGTTCTCCTCCAGGCAGATACTCCAGGATGAGGTACAATTTTCCATCAGTTTGGAAAGCATAGTGCAGATCTACGATAAATGGATGCTAGAGAGAAAGAAAGTATATGTTAGCTTCATGCAATAAATATATGATTTATATATTATTCAGATGATAGTGTTGTTAAAATGGAAGACAAATGATTAACAGTATATTCCTACCAACACTGTGTTACCACTGCCAAACCTGGTCTCTCTCATCTTCACATTACACAAAGATAGTGACGTGAGATGAAATGCTCGAAAGCTGCAAGGATCAACAGGCTCGATAGATTATGAAATGAAGATAACAGGAAAAGAATAGGTATAACTCCATGCACAGTTTACATAGAAAGACAGCAGATCAAGTGGTTTGGCCACATTATGAGAATGCATCACAAGTTGCCAGCAAAGGCATATAGCCAAATGATATCAGGGTACAGAGCCACAGGAAGACCACAAAGAAGATGGATGGAAAATGTCAGGGACATCTAGAACAAACACGGTCATAGCACAGTCGAGGTCACACATCTGGCCTTGGAACAAAAGCTCGAGCTCCAATCACTGCTACGCTTAACGGCAAGAGTGGATAATAAACCACCTGGGGAATGACAATAGTGTTGAATGTACTTCAATCAACCCAATGTAACATGACATTCCACCATGACAATGTAACATGACATTCCACCATGACAATGTGACATGACATTCCACCATGACAATGTGACATGACATTCCACCATGACAATGTAACATGACATTCCACCATGACATTCCACCATGACAATGTGACATGACATTCCACCATGACAATGTGACATGACATTCCACCATGACAATGTGACATGACATTCCACCATGACAATGTGACATGACATTCCACCATGACAATGTAACATGACATTCCACCATGACAATGTAACATGACATTCCCCCATGACAATGTAACATGACATTCCACCATGACAATGTAACATGACATTCCACCATGACAATGTAACATGACATTCCACCATGACATTCCACCATGACAATGTGAAAAAATGAATGAATAACAGTTGACGTGACATTTTCCCATACTAACCTTGACAGCTTCCAAAATGTTACGCTCCGCCCGAGTGTGAGCTGTGTCTTTCTGGTTTCTAGCTATGGTTGCCTGTACGTTGAAAGACAAGATACATTGAATTCAGATAATGCCAAGAACTGATAGTATCAAAGGTGAGACAGGTATACCACATTTAAAGTGTGACAGGTAGACATCAAAGGTGAGACAGGTATACCACATTTAAAGTGTGACAGGTAGACATCAAAGGTGAGACAGGTATACCACATTTAAAGTGTGACAGGTAGACATCAAAGGTGAGACAGGTATACCACATTTAAAGTGTGACAGGTAGACATCAAAGGTGAGACAGGTACACATCAAAGGTTTGAGACAGGTACAAAATCAAAAGTGAGACAAGTACCACATGACAATGTACATATGCAGAGAATGGTAGAAATGGGAGTGACTAGAGGTGATGGGAGAAAGTACTCCCTCCCCGGAAAGATCAGAAGAACGCGTAATCAGCAACTGACTGTGGCACTGAGCTTATACACTTTTAGATGGCTGACGGAACGGCAAGCAGAGGATATATGGGAATGTATCAACCAAATTCTTGCTGGTTTAGTTGCTAATTGGGCTTTGAATCATACAAATTGATTGCAAATTGTATTTTTTAATTCATTTTCATAATCACTACTTGTTTTACAGAGTTAATCCACTTGCCCTAGAAACTGAGCATGAAATTTTTCTTGATTGGCAAAGACTGAAAGAGTTAAACCCCATTAGACGCCTCCCCGATATGTTCTGTTCAGCAAGTCTACTGCACAACAATAAAAACAAATATTTAAGCAGAGGAATGATACTGGACACTGTCTGGGAATGGAATCAAAAGGGAAAGAGGATAAAAAGAACATAAGGTACAGGGTTAGAAAAAGCTAAAAGAGGGATTGTGTATGCAATTATAATGAAGTTTTGGAAACTATAACTCTACAGCTACAACAGATCACACATATGGTTCACCTTCTTCAGGACCTTCATGGCATACAGTCTCGGCGGCTCATACTTCTTTCTATTCTCATCCAACATTTCAGCCAGCAGTACCTGTACACATAACAAGCCATTTAACAACAACTAGCAATTGTAAGCAACCTAGACTTCTTCTTCTTCTTCTTTCGTTCGCTAATAATGTCTATATCTGCAGTGTTGTTTCTTGTATAAATTGAACAGTGTTTTCCATTTCTTGTTTTGTACCATAAAGTTTAACATTCATTGGTGTATCAGAAGGCCAGTATGTGCATCTTAATGTGTCATAGTTTGCACATTCTTGAAGGATATGTTCTGAAGTCTGGTTGACTTGTCCACAATTACACTTTGCTGTTGTGCCAATTTTAAATTTTGTATACATATGGCTGTTTAGTCTATTGTGTCCAGTTCTCAGTCGAAATATGATGACCTGTTCTTGTCTGTTAAGTAGGTGGTAGTCATCCCGTGGAGGTAAGTTAGGCTTTCGTTGTGCCTTTATCATGGATTTCTTTTGGTGATAGCTGATTGGTATATCCGGTTGCTGCATGTTAGCACCTTCCTTGGCGAGTTGATCAGCTCTCTCATTTCCTGCTATTCCACAGTGTGATGGAATCCATTGCAGTATAACTCTACACCTATTTTGTACTATGGACAATACCTCTTTTAACTCTGGAAGTTTATTGGATTGTAATGCCTCTAGTACTGACCTTGCATCTGTAAGTATTACAATAGGGTGTGAGGTCCTGTCCAATGTTAACAGTTTCTCTGCAGCTGTATAAATAGCTTTGACTTCAGAGTCATAGTTGTTGCAGTAATTCCCTGTTGGTATACAAGTGGTATCAGTGGTGCCATCTGGGTATTCTACATATACACCACTTCCTCCATTTTTTACTGCATTCTGTGCTGATCCATCTGTATATACTCTGGTCCATAGATCACTTGGGTAAACATCATCAAGGAAACTTAGAGCTGCTACTCTTTTCTGCAGATTATTCTGATGTTCATCCCCATGCACACCTGCTACTGTTGTTTGGATGGTCACTGGTAGGCATGTCCGTTTTTCCCATGGGGTGTGTTCTGGTTGAGATGTCAGTGGTATTGTTACCTCTGGTAGATCCGATACCTGTCTACGTAGACGCTTGGCCTGGTGTATGAAGCTGCTTCTTTTAAGCCGTCCTTGTGATAGATTCTGGAATCTTTCCTTCATTGGGTGACTATGGTGGGAAAGAAACTTTTCTCCATGAATTATAATTTTAGTATCTCTACGCTCTTTCAATGACTGCATCCCTTCGATATTCTGCATTTCTATGATTGGTGTGGATCTCATTGCACCTGTAATGATTCTAAGTGCTTGGTTCTGTACTCTATCTAGGTTTTGTAGTGTAGTGTTTGATGATGAACTCCATGCTGTAGAACCATATTCCAAGTGTGGTCGAATGGCTTGTTGGTATACATTTTTTAGAATTCTTTCATTAGCTCCCCAAGTTGTCCCACTCAGTTTTCTTAGTATAGCTATCTTCCTTCTAGCCTTTGTTTCTGCTTTGCTGATATGATGTTTCCATGTCATTTTGGCATCAAATGTTACACCAAGATATGTGGGTTGGTCATCTACCTTTAAGATAGTTTTATTTACATAGATGTTTCCTGCTCTTTGTTTTGGTGAAAGTTTAAAAAGCGTTGTTGCTGACTTCTCTATATTGATACTTACACACCATTTGTCAGCCCAATTAGTCAAAATGTCCATGGCTCTCTGAAGCATTTTTGTGGTAACCATGGCGCTCTCATGTGTGCACCAGAGAACCAAGTCATCTGCATATAGTGCTGCCTTAGTTCCACAGGGTATTTCTTCAATTAGATCATTGATAAATATGAGAAAAAGAGTGGGTGATAGAACTCCTCCCTGAGGCACTCCATGGCGTAGTAATACTTTCCTACTTTTTTTTGCCATTTACTTGTACTCTGGCTCTTCTATTGTGAAGAAAGGCTTTCGTCCATCTATACATATTTCCACATATCTTGTAGTTTCTCATTTTTTGAAGCAATCCTTCTTTCCATACTTTATCAAAGGCCTTCTGTAAATCAATCCATGCCACTAAAACTGATTTTTTGTCTTGGAAAGCATCCTCAATTTCCTGTGAGAGGTATGTGGTTTGATCCTCTGTGGAGTAGCATTGCCTGAAACCTGCCTGCTGTGGTGCAATGAATTTTCTACTTTCCAGGTGAAATTTTAGTCTTAGGTTTATGATGCGCTCCATTGTTTTGCACAGGCAACTTGTAAGACTAATTGGTCTGTAGCTAGTTGGTGTTGTTCCATCTTTTCCAGGTTTAAGCAAAGGGACCATAATTGATTCTCTCCAGATTTGTGGTATTTTCCCAGTAGACCAGCTAATATTTAGGATGTCCAATAGTTTCCTTCTGGCTGTTGTTCCTAGATTCTTTATCATTTCATTTGATATTTCATCAATTCCTGGAGACTTATTTAGCTTTAGTTTAGAGACTGCTAATTCCAATTCACTATATGTGAACAATGTATCCATAATTTCATCTGCACTGTTTTCATCACTGATTCTAGTCTGAGCATGTTCCAATTTACTTTTTTGGTCGCTCCGCACTGTATGCTGTTTCTCTGGACTAATTTCAATATTGCAGTCTTGAGCAAATATCCTAGCGAAATTATCTACTGCTTGCTTTCCTGTAATCATTTTGCCATTCTGTACGAGTGTTATGTTTGTGCTTCTTCCTGTTCCCTCATCATTTAGTTGTTTGACCAGTTTCCACAGTTTTCTTCCATCCTTTTCAAAATTTAAGGATTCTGTTTTCTCTTTCCAGCTCTTTCTTCTAGCTTCTAGTTTGGCTCTTTGGAATTTAGCTTTTGCGTGTTGATGTTTGTTGTGATGTTCCTGGCTTGGGTTATTTTCCACTTCCGTCCGTGCTTTTTCTAATTCCTCTTGCAGCAGTTCTAGTTGTTCACTCCAGTATGGCTTGTATTGTTTGCGTGCTCCTCTTGGTATTGCTTCCTTAGCAGCTTGATGAATACATTTATTGAACTCTTTGACTATGGCGTTTATGTCTTTTCCTTCCATGTCTATTTGTCCAGCTAAAACACTACTGCGGTGTTTAAATAGTCCCCAATTTGCTTTTTTATAATTCCATCTTGGAAGGCTACATGCATTTCCTGTGAGTTCATTTTTAATACTAAGGAGGACTGGTCGATGGTCGCTACCTCCAAGTTGCTTCCCCACTGTTCTATTGATTTCCCAGTTTAGGTCTGCTGAGTACAATGCCAAGTCTGGCGTGGAAGTGGTTTGCCATGCTCTTGAGTAGTATGTTGGAGGATCTTTTGGCTTATTAAGCAATAGAAGACATTTATCGTCTTGCCAGCTTTCAAGTTCTTCTCCTCTTTTATCCATGTGGTCATAACCCCAGCTTTGTGAGTGACTATTAAAATCTCCACATACTATCAGTCTTCCTCTGTACGGTATTGTGTCCAGGGAAAGGGACTGGTCATTTGGACAATAATAATTTAATAGGTTGAAGTTTGTGTTCTTGGTCTTTAGTTGAAGGACCTGATATTCTGCTCCTTCCATGTATAGCTCAGTTTGATGTGCGCTGATATTATTTTTGACTAGAGTTAGTATACCTCCTTTTCTTCTGTCTACTCGATCAGCTCTAAAGCACTGATAACCTGCAATTTTAAAGGCTACATCTTTGCTGAGGTGTGTCTCTTGTATGCAACAAATGCTGACCTGTTCCTTGTGAAGGGTGTTTTCTAATTCTAATTTCTTGCTAAAGCCATCTTTTTTGCTATTTACACCCTCAGCATTCCAGTGCATTATTGTAAGTGATGTCTCATTGGTTGGTAATATTTGTTGGTCAGTGATATTACTCTTGTGCCTCCTGGCTCCACAAGGCAATCGAAGAGGACCTCCAGTCGTATGGGGTGGGCCCTTTCGAGGTATAGGGCCCGGTGCTACTCCTGCCTGGTGAGTCGTCACAGGGTTAGCACCATAACGGGGTAATGCAGACATAGACATTCATGTGCGATAATGCATGACATTCTGATTGTTGCGGTGCGCCTTCTGGCCAAATGTCGCTGACTTCAGCACCTTTACTTGCTAGGCAAGACTGTGGTCCTGCCCGAATGTGGGAGGGCCCGGCCAGTCTTAGTTTCCAGCCTCTGCTGGCTGGACTAAGCCCCATCTCCACGCCAAGGAGCTGGCCTCGATGGGGGCAACCTAGACAATTACATAAAGGTTATGTGTAAATAAAATACAGACCTAGCCTTGTGCACAATCTCCTTTGCTATAATCTATACTTGTATACAATCCCCCTTGCTGTAATCTATACTGGTACACAATCTCCCTTGCTGCAATCTATGCTTGTACACAATTCCCCATGCTGTAATCTATATTTTTACACAATCCTCAAATTGCTGTAATATATGCTTGTACACACTCTCCCAAGATATAATCTATGCTTGTACACACTCTCCCAAGATATAATCTATGCTTGTACACACTCTCCCAAGATATAATCTATGCTTGTACACACTCTCCCAAGATATAATCTATGCTTGTGCACAATTGCCCAAGCTGTAATATTTACTTGTACACAATCTCCCTCACTACATTTGTACACAATCTCACTCGCTGTAATCTACATTTGTACACAATCTCACTCGCTGTAATCTACATTTGTACACAATCTCCCTCGCTATAATCTACATTTATACACAATCTCCCTTGCTATAATATATGTTTATACACAATCTCCCTTGCTATAATATATGTTTATACACAATCTCCCTTGCTATAATCTATACTTATATACAATCTTCCATATAATCTAAGCTTGCAGGAAAATTTAAACAAATACGCCTACCTTGCCATAGCCCCCTTTACCCAAAAGGCTTATAATCTCAAAACTCTCTCTGCCAATCTTGCGGACATTGCTTGGGTTGACTGTTTGAGCTGAGAGTTCCAATGTCTCCATAATCTCCTCACTGGAACACATGATAAACAAATAACACATTAAAAAGCAATCATTTATAAAAACCAGGGACGTACAATACACGATCCAAGAGCTAGACCAGACCTGACATACTAATTTACCATGCCCATATAAGATATTGAAAAATTGAAATGGCTAGATATTTTATTTTCATTCTGGCCCACCTTCTGCATCTTAATCTTCTGCTCAAACTTCAACATTAATTGCCTAGCTAAAACTTGTTGGTACCTTCTACTTACGTAATTACATGAATCAGTTACTTATGTTAGAGGTTGATATTGGTCACAGATGTATAAAACTACAAGTCCACCCCGTAACATCCTGGCAATCGCGGATGGAATTGTTATATAACCTTTATGTCCTCGAATAAGTTAATGTTTGAATTCATTAAAATTGATTAATAATTAATACATTTTATATGGCTACCAGTACTTTTTTTATTATTAGCATTGTTCTGCAGTGTGCTATTCATAATCAAGTAATGCACCACCATTGTTGTATGCACCATGGGTTAGTTAAAGTTATCATACCATGCCACGTCTGTCTAAAAAACTTTGTGGCCAGCAAAAAGCTTATTAACCATCTACGAACTCATAGACAGAAACACAACACTAACTGATCTTCATAAAAGTGGATGTAAAAAATGGCCGCTGTCATCATCACCACGCGATAGACGAACAAATTCATAATAATTGTTTTTTTAAATACATATACAATAGCTATGATTCCAATACCAACAAATGAGCAAAGAAACTATGTTTTCCCACAATGCTTCATTGTAAAAAATAGTTTAGTAAAACAAAACAAGACACAATGAAGATATGAAACAAAATGGACACAGTAAAAAAACAAAAAACTGACACAATGAGGATATGAAATGAAAAGAAACAAATGGACACAATGAAGATGTTAAACAAAATACTTACTTGGGTAATCCATCACCATCATATTCCTGAAAAGACAACAGTAAATATTTTATTTGCACATTGCTAACCTAACAATGTGATTTGGGGTAAAGTGTCACATGTTTATTGGGATAACTATCACACCTCCAGGAAGGTAGGCTTCAACTTATGCACTGCGCCTATGCCACTGTAGCCAAGATAGGGTTCACTGAGCTCATTCCTCGCCACCAATTGACTACTGGTTATGCTGAACATCTCTATTGCTCGAGGCATGCAACCAACCGTTCAAGTCAAAAGGATTGTCACGTCCTGAGTCACTGTGCCTCTATGATGGGCCTCAGCCATAGGAAAAACAGTGATGTCAGTTTCCTCCTCCTCAGTGCTGCACAATACATCTCTGGCTCCCTCCCAACCACAGTGGGTGCACACATATATATTCAGGCAAACATGAAAAACATTCAACAAAAAAACCATAACTGTATAGATGACATGTCATGAAGCTTCTATAAGAAGGTAACCTCAATATAACGGCATGTCATCCACTAAGGTTTTCTGTTGCATGGATGGTATGCAGTGGGCCATTGGTGAGACCCACAGACGCAACCACATGCGTAAGGAAAATGAATGAATTAAATCAGTCCTGTGTCTTTTCAGTGCAGGTTATCAATGTGAGGTTTCCCTCCTCCCAATGTTATTTTGTTGCTTCTAGCCCAAGCCAGACAACAGCAGAATATAATGTAATACTTTATCCACAACGTGTATCAAGATGTTCAAATAATTCCTCTAGTTGTGAACAGGTAGCTTTTTACACATGATAATGATGAAATAATACTTCTAGCTGTGAACAGGTATGTATCCCATAACCTATTTGTTAAAAGCAAGTAACCGAGGCGACACCTGGACTCGTATACGGTTTGTTCACTCTACCAAGGAGAAAATATGTCGTATTGAGACGGTACTATTTCCAGACCTGATGTATTCCATAAATGACCTGAAGTGAATCACACAATTCATTGAAGCTATTAGCGCTGTAACCTGATATCTGACCGAAGAATGATGAAGAAGATAAGGTTTGTTGTCTCAGGCATGTTTGTGTTGGGAGTTTTTAGATGCACATTTAGTACTGTAGTATCCCAGGATCATCCCGACCTGCTAAGTGCAGCATACATTTCTAGGCCAGCTATCCCATCATTCTTCTGTCAGATATGTTGACACATCTAGCATTATCCCCACCTAGAAGTCTGTCACAAAAGAACGAAGGCACAAAGCTGCCTGCATTGTATCCTCCATGGGGATTTTGATAGAAGACAAAAATAATAAATGTAGACAAGACTAGGTGACAATTTTATTTCACTTCTGACAAGCTGTCAGTCCATCCCCAACTTTCCTTAGTAGTCACCAATGCCATGCATGAAAAGATGTGACAGTAGCCCTATTATTTTATGTTTGTATCTTTAGTGACAGTCTTCAGCAGCTGATCATTATGTTTGGTCTGGGCAACTATGCTGCTGCCAGCTTTCATAGTCCCACCTTCAATCCTATTACTTACATTTACATTTCAAACAAGGAAACCAGTCCCACCATCACCATCTGTAATCGAACCAATCAGCTTTTTGCTGATTGGATGATGACTAAAAACATGATAGATCATCATCAAGTACTGTCTCTGCAACGAAGGTTGCCTGTAAGGGCCTCCAACATTCTGTCTCTTGTCTGGTGCACTCTGGCAGACTGTATCCTACACATCTCATGATGATGATGACTATTTGTTACAATCACATTCTTCTTCTGCGATCAGTTTCCTATTTTCATAAGTCTATACAGGAAGGTGGGCCGCCTCCATGAATTCAGTCATCGGCAGGAAGTCCTCACATTCACGTTTGAAACTCAGTTACTTATGCCCTTGAGTATGAATTCGTAATCTTTTTTGTGTCTGTTGTCAATGGTCCTACCATTTCATTTCTGTTCAGCACAGTACAGTACAGTGAATTGCTTATATTCTACACTTCTCCAAATGACTACGGATAGAGTTATTTTTGGGGGGAACTTTTTGTGCTGTCTCCAGTGTAACACCCCTATGACACTGACAGGTTATGGGCATTATTATTATTCTCTTGTATATATGTGTGGCGCATAGCAGAGGTTTGGTCTCACACCCATCAGGTTCACAGTTCGATCCTATCTAAGACTGGTTTGTTTCTGTGAAGTGTAAATGAAAAAACTCATCCTGAGCATGATGCGGAAGCAGCAAGGACATGCAGCCTGTGACGCGTGCCCCTTGAAACCTCCCTTCGGCGCCCCTCACTCCTGCTCTCTAATGAACAATGCGGTATTAATTTACAATTTTTGGTATTGATATCTAAACCAAGCTAATAGTAATATTAATAGGTTTATTTTTGTAATTAGTTGTAACAATGTCTGTTACAAAAACTTAGGCCTAGGCTAGCCCCTATGTTTTTCCCTTGGTCTCTGATTTAATTTAACTGAGTTTAAAATTTAAAAAAACCCACAGCTGTACTCAAATCAAATGTATTGTAATTAAGTGCTGTAGAATGAGTCAGTCTGCCAAATGACTAGGATTAAATTTAATAGCCTAGCCCTAATAAATACTGGTAATAATATACTAAATGATCTAAAAATAGATAGTAGTAAGTGGGCCTAATTCAGTAAGACTAAGTAATAGACTAGTAATAATAGAATAGGCCTGGATTTTAAGTCTAGACTATTATGTTGCAACTCACTTAGAAACCACTTCAAACAACAAAATACACAAAAGCAGTATAGTTAGTTAGTATGTGCGTGCCCCACAACTAATAACTAATTGTAGGCTAAACTTTTTGTTAAGTAGGGGTTTGTGCCTCATATGGTCGAGGCCCGCCTCTTTCAACCTAGGACTGGTGTCCATATTGGTTATATCGAGGCATATTGTAGGCTAAACTAATGTGGGTTTAGTATTTATATAACTAAGATTACAATGACTGATCACTAGCCTTTCAGTGAGTGACAGGTAATGTAATGGGCGCTGGCTGAAAACTACTCATCATAGATTATAAACGCAAGTTTAATTTAGTTAATGTGACGATGTTTACGGCGATGAAGGTAGTAATGACACTCTAATAAATAGTTAATTAGTTCTATGGTTCATTAGATATGCTGGATATAAATTTAATACATATATCCAAAAATGGAAATCTTGCCCATTCATGATAACCCATTCACAATGGTGGAAGCGGGGGTAAAATCACTTATGACTCGACAAAGGCGACTCACAAAAACCGACTAACCTGTTGTCGTCCACTCTCATCGGCCTCAAAATACTCTTCATCAGACAACTCCTCTGTCCGTCCACCATCTTCGGTGAGTTCTAGGTCGAAGACACCAGCCATGTTTCACATTGAAGGATCTTTGAGAAGTCATAAAACATTGGAAATTCGGCGACGAATAAGAGTAGGTTCTGAGCTGGATGACGACTTTCCCTCACGCAATTTCAGGGATTCCTTCTTACGTAATGATCACGTGCTTCCGGAACATACAGTAACCAACCAATGTCTTTAAAATATTACATCCGGAAGTACTTATTGGCCAATAAAACTTCTCTAATATGAAGCTGTATGGGGATTCACAATCTGTTTTTATAAATAGCTCCCAATTTGTTCTAATAATAGACATTGACAAAAACTAAACTCATATCAAATTCAATATAAACTATAAACATTTAAATATAGTGGTTCTTGATTACAAACAAGCATCATAGCACCGGGTACATTTCCATAAGCGCTACTCTTCCCGTTTCATCAGCGATCTAATAACTCAAGATCCAGTCAAATGATGAGTACGTGAACTTTCAAGTGAGGACACTCTTTCTCCCCATGATCAACATAGTGTCTACACCTTATGATAAAAATGTGTATTGGAAACAACCAGCTGCAATGAGGCTGCCTGTCCATCCATTGGTGTGGGACAAAGTACCAGACTACGAGGTCTTGAAAAAAATCAACCCTAATAAGCATCCACACACTACTTATGAAGGCGCAAGCACGCTGGGCAGGCCATCTTGTGCGTATAGAGAACTCGCGTTTGCCAAAACAAATATATTATGGAGCACTCAAGGCAGGATTTCGAAAAGCTGGAGGACAGAAAAACACGCTCAAGTCATCACTGAAACATCTTAAAATTGACGTAGGCGCTTGGGAGAGTCTCGCCCAGGATAGAACAGCATGGTGTTACAGCATTAGAACGGGAGACTAGCGGCGGAAGAGTCCAGACAAGAAACTGCAAGTCAGAAACGGGCACGTAGAAAAGAAAAAAACATCTCAACCTCACATAGACACCCTCTATTGTTGTCAATTCTGTAAAAGAACATTTTGTGCGCGCATTGGATTTGTTAGTCATTTAAAAACGCACTATTAACTTTATTTTTTTTTATTACTTATTGTGGTTATTATTATCGTTGAGTTTTTGGTCATCGCCGATTACGACGGACAAACATCATCATCAAGAGAATTCGAAAAGATAGAAATGTGCGTCATGTAATGTCACCAGATATTTTTTATACCCGTATAAAGTCTGGGTATACGGGTCCAAGATAAAATCGAGGAAGACCAATAGAAACTTTACGTAGAATATTACGAGAGAACGTTTCACAATCGGTATCAGAAACAATGAAGATCTAAAGCAAAATGCAATGAAACGAGAGACATAGAAATCTATGACATCCGCCCTATGGCTCACTATTAGCAGTCTGTGGCCCTAGAGGAATAACTTTAAAAAATACAGTCCGACTGAAGGGCGGACCACAGACTGCTAATCTCCAAAATGAATTGATTCTTGATTAGAAACTAGCATCACGGCACGTGGTGCTTCACCATAAGTGCGCAACCCTCCGTTCCAGCAGCCATCCCAGTATATGTAGACTTAGAGTCTCGGTCAGGTGTTGATTGTGGGATCTTCGGGGCCTTTAAAAAAACAAACTTTTCCCTCACCTCCATTTCGGACATTCTCTGTATGTGTGCGTTCTCAGCCTCATTGATATCATCTTCATCTTGAAATTAATTTATTACTGCCCTGATCAAGTCTGCCGTATCTCTACCCCCCCCCCCCCAGCATTGTGCCGTATATCGCCAATACCTGCCAATAATACGGCTCTTTCGTTTCGCCTGACCCCAGCATGATCAGAGCAGCACATCCATGTAATGCTCTGGACAACCGAGTTTCCCAAGTCCCACCACTCCTCTCTCAGCATACACCTTTCCATCCCGCGCAGCACGCTTCGAGAGTCCGCGAGTATCACCGAGTGTGTTGATGCATCGGTTATCAACCAATTAAGTGCTGCTATAACTCCCACTATCTTCATCGAATGTGATAGTTTAAATTGCTTTAGTTTGGTGTTTGTCCCTAGATCTTTTGATTTCCAGATATTAGTTAATTTAACAAATGTGCTACATGCCACAGCTATACGTGTGTTTATTTCTTTCATTTAGTCTCCATCAACAAACATTCGGCTGCCCAAGTAGTTAAAGCTGGAGACTTTTTCCAGTATTTGGTTATTTACTAAGATGGTATTTGTTGAACTGTTAGGTTCCATGATATTTGATTTGGACGTGTTGATCTGAAGGCCAATTTGTTCTACGAGTGTGCATAGTTTGTTGGTTATATCTTGTGTCTGTTGATGAGTAGAGTTTAATAATGCGATGTCATCTGTAAAAACAAGGTCAGTTTAAGTGCTGGTTTTGAGCGATTGTATACCCGCTTTTTCATCTTGAATGGTTTTACGCATGATCCAGTCGATGGCTATTCCAAATAGCATTGGTGATAATACGCAGCCCTGTTTCACTCCTGTGTTGACATTGAACCATTCTGAATTTCCTGTATCTGTTCTTACGCAACATGTTGCTTCATGGTAAAGGGCTTTTATGATGTTTATATATTTTAACTGGAATCCATAGATTTTAAGGATCTCCCATAGTGCCGGGCGATGTATAATGTCGAATACCATTCGAAAGTCTATAAAGTTAAAGGGGAATTGGAGGTGACAAAATGTTAGGTCAACAATACCTCTATTATTGCACAAATTAAATTATTTGAATGTATTTCTGTAAGTAAGAAAAGAATTATGTTATTTTCGCACTTTCCCTGCAAAAACTATTTTTAAGAATAAAGGGGGGGGGGAGAACATTTATAATTTTATTTTTACATAATATAGCGAGGTTTGGGTGGGGATCCCTGATTTCTCAACAGTTGTTGACCAGGGAGGAGGGGGTAAAAACATTGTCGCACTAAGCATTCTATATGAACATTTTATCTCTGCTGCTATTTTACGTCTATCTCGCGATGCCATTGCCGTGTTCTGACATTGACACTATGACACCATGATGTTGGTTGGTGGACAGTATTGAGCAGTACTGGTTTTTGTGTGTCTAGTCTCACTTCCTTGTTCTTGATAATAGTGACATCTGGCGGTAGATTAGACGTTCTCTGATACATCTATGCATAAATTAATCGATAATTCTGCCATATCATGAAATCAAGCCTTCATGAGTGTTCATTCATTCATTCATTTTCCTTTTGCGCTGAAGTTAGCGCATAGGGCAGAGGTCAGATCTCTCCAATTCTGTCTGTTCAAAGCTATTCTGTGCAGTTCTTGAATAGTATGGATATTGATTGTTTTACTTTCTCTAATTATTGTTCTTCTGGGCGTTTCTTTTGGTCTACCCCTTGTGTGTTACGTTTTCCATAGTCTTTGGAGTGTCAGTTAGATTTTAAGTAGCAGCATCATTTTCTTCTTCTTCTTCTTCTTCTTTCGTTCACTTGAAACATGTCTATATCTGTAATTCTGTCTCCTTAATAAAACTCACTGTCTTTTGTAGTTCATACAGTGTCCCATAGAGCTTTGATTCCAGTGTTGTTTCCTCTGGCCAATGTGTCTGCCTCAGCGTTTCATGCTCAGAACACTCTTGAAGTATATGTTTGGCACTCTGTGCTGCCTGTCCACATGTACACATGGCCGTGTTGCCAATCTTGAACTAGCAGCATCATAAAGTGCCGACTCCGCATTGAAGGTGTGTTGAAACAGACCTACAACATTTTCTGCCTCTTGCTGTAATGCTCTCAAACATTCTTACTGTTTATTCACTGTTGTGCACTTTCTTTAAAAAAGACATTAAGATTGACTCTGTCTTGTATACTCTTATTTGTGTTCACACTGATAATATATATTGACTCTGTCTCGTATACTCTTATTTGTGTTCACACTGATAATATATATTGACTCTGTCTCGTATACTCTTATTTGTGTTCACACTGATAATATATATTGACTCTGTCTTGTATACTCTTATTTGTGTTCACACTGATAATATATATTGACTCTGTCTCGTATACTCTTATTTGTGTTCACACTGATAATATATATTGACTCTGTCTTGTATACTCTTATTTGTGTTCACACTGATAATATATATTGACTCTGTCTTGTATACTCTTATTTGTGTTCACACTGATAATATATAGTCTGATTGTACGTTCACTGTAACACTGACCAGCCGTGCGTTTTACGTAAGTGTTATTGTCTTGGTAGTGCACATGTCTAGACTAACTTCTCTATCTCGTGATGCAGCTCACCCACTTGTATTTCTGCCTACCTTTTGATCGTCACCCATCCAATCTTTTATGTGTATCTTTGCGTGTATGTCTGTTGTTATGGAGCCGCGTAGCGCAGTGGTTAGCGCACTGGCTTCGCATATGAGCGGTCCTGGGTTCATTCCCCAGTTGAGGCGGAAATGTTTCTCAGATCGCAACGGGGTACCGGATCTTTTCTGTTTATTGTATATTTATTTAGGACATTCGTTGTTCATGGTCGTGGTTGATTACTGATCAAGCATCTTGCCATTTGATCCAATGTCAAGCTGTTTCAATGTCCATCATGTGCTGCCAAATCGCGAAATGGAATAAAAGATTAGCAATAATGTAATCTGTCATTCATGTCGTAAGAAGCAACAGTTTTTGTTACGCTGTAAGCTGGTAGTGACGAACAGTAATTCTGATGTTGTAAGCTTGCAATGACGAACAGTCTGTTTTACGTTGTAAGCTTGAAGTGACCAATTTTTTTAATTGTTTTACGTTGTAAGATTGCAGTGACGAACAGTCTGTTTTACGTTGTAAGCTTGAAGTGACCAATTTTTATTGTTTTACGTTGTAAGATTGCAGTGACGAACAGCTTTTATTACGTTGTAATCTTTCAGTGACGAACAGTCATTTAAACGTGTACGCCTACAGTGACGAATTCATTTTTAAATGTAAGCTTACAGTGACGAACAGCCTTTGTTAGGTTGTAAGCTTACAGTGACAAACAATCATTGTTATGTTGTAATCTTGTAGTAATAAACAGTTTTTGTTACGCTGTAAGCTTGCAGTGACGAACAGTCATTTTTACTTTGTACACTTGCAGTGTCGAACAGTCATTGTTACGTTGTATGGTTTCAGTGACGAAAAGTCATTGTTACGTTGTAAGCTTGCAGTGATGAACACTTTGTGTTACTTTGTAAGCAGGCTGTGGCGTACAGTCATTGTTACGTTGTAAGTTTGCAGTGACGTACAGTAATTTTTACGTGTAAGCTTGCAGTCACGAACAGTCATTTTTACGTGTAAGCTTGCAGTGATGAACAGTCAATTTTACTTGTAACATTGCAATGATAAACAGTCATTTTTACGTGTAAGCTTGCAGTGACGAGCAGTGATTGTTACGTTGCAAGCTTGCAGTGACGAACCACATAAGATGTACCACAAGAGCAAGGGCACACTTGTAACCTGACCAATCGTCAAATAAGGAATACTAGCAGAATCAGAACAAGCCTTCTTACGTGACGATTTTGATTACTGCCGTACGATTCATTGCTCACTATTTTTATACTTTGTATAGCCCGGATGTGACCGAACAAGGATATAAAGCATGACGTAATAAAGGCTTGTTTTGATTCTGCTGGCAGCGTTATTTGGCGATTGGTCACACATGTTACTTAGTGTGTACAACACGGAACAACTATTTCGTGTCTTGGTTTTTTCTGCTAACCCTGGGAATTTCACCAGAACAATAGCACAACCACTCCCTCTATGAGCAAGGAAGGTAACTGGCCACCTGCCTATTAGTGCTACAGCTTAGTACATGAAGAGTTATCTTCATTCCCAAAGGCAGGTTGCTGTCATGGGGACTACATTTACCTCCATGGAGTAGATTAAGACATGGTACTGATTTGGGTTATATTTTCACAGACATTTACACAGTTAAAGATAAGATTTGTAACACAATAAAAGTATTGAAATATTGCCATGTTTATTGATCTTAACTGTGACATCCCACCGATTCTATCTTTTTTCTATTTTCGAGTTTACATCTTTGAAATGACAAACCGTTGTCTAAGATATAATCATCTGTCTCAATCTATGAGTCGTGGAGCCAGTCATTTGTCTTCATATGGGAACGCATCTTGTAATTCAGTCATAAACACTGCGTGTGAGACGTTTAGTGCAGTTGAGAAACAAGGCATGCTGTTTATTGCAACACAATAGTTAATGTTCTGTATGCCAGCAAAGTCGATGGAACCATTTGCGGTGTTACAGTTTTTGACATCCTTGTTACACTTCTTTTCCACACTCTTCAAACACGGGCAGTATGTAGAACTACAAATTGCGTTGCATGATGCATTAAAATTGTCACAGAGAGCGCCGTACATAGCTATCTGGTATCTGCTTTGGCAGTACGCCGTCAAGACGCCACACTCAGAGGCGCATATGTCTCCACACTTAGCATTTCCTCCAACCGTAAAACCAAGTAAGAGAAGGATGATGCTGATGAATGCTGAAACAGATATAGTTTTCTTTTAAATTTGCAATACAACTGTTCAACTTACAATAAACATAGACAGACCACGAACAGAAATATTGATTAGCAGCATAATAAAACAGATAGAACACACTAAAACGCTCTCACCGGGAAGTTAAAGTCATCTGTATCTGGCCGTTTGGATCGCATTGACCATGGTCAGTCTGTGTCTCTTTACGGTTTCTTTGATTGTCACCTAGTTCTTGGTCTTCCTCAGGCATTGTATTCCTATATCCTGCAGTTGTATGTACGAAGGATTGGTTGTACCTAGTTCTTGGTCTTCCTCAGGCATTGTATTCCTATATCCTGCAGTTGTATGTACGAAGGATTGGTTGTACCTAGTTCTTGGTCTTCCTCAGGCATTGTATTCCTATATCCTGCAGTTGTATGTACGAAGGATTGGTTGTACCTAGTTCTTGGTCTTCCTCAGGCATTGTATTCCTATATCCTGCAGTTGTATGTACGAAGGATTGGTTGTATCGGTTTCATTCTCATGTCTTGTCCTGGGGTGCAAAGGGAACACATTGCTCTAGGCGGACCCAGGGTTAGCAGATAACCAGGATCCCAAATGTACCTCCTCGCGGTGCACCCTGGAAACAGAAATACAGCAGCTCGAGCTGATTCTGGCCAAATCATTTGGGGATCGTGTCCGAGAATGTGGAGGTAGCAGATGGAAAGAGATTTGACTGCATAAGAGACATATAATATCTCCGACACCACCAGCATCACCACATATAGCGACACTGTCGACATGTATGAAGCTAGTCAGTCCAGTCCGAATATTGGAGGGTCGGCGAATGTAAAATGCACGTAAAGGTAGATGCATGGCGAGAGACAAATAGATTTCATACTGAGTACAATGAAACAATGAAAGGGCAGAACAGTGCTAGAGGGAAGCGCGAACTGCAAATAGAAAGTGAAAAGTTCCTAGGAAAGGGGAACTACAAGCTCCGCCAGCTCGAGACAGCTTCTAGTTACCTGTGCTCCTTACAGACAGAGACCCACACCCAATCATTGGCGTTCGGAAAAGCAAGAAGACCTAACCCAACTCTAATGTCAAGCCTTCCTAAACCGGAAATATGCTCGCGAAGAGAAAGGGTCCCGTACCCGATGGGCTTAGGCAAGAA
This sequence comes from Meghimatium bilineatum, assembly GCA_034231615.1. NCBI lineage: Eukaryota > Metazoa > Mollusca > Gastropoda > Stylommatophora > Philomycidae > Meghimatium > Meghimatium bilineatum. Next base: position 38,278,293 of record CM067309.1, on the reverse strand, counting down.
AGGGACAACGATGGCAGTCCTGGCCAAATCTACTGTCAAGTTTTCCTATACCGGAAATACACTTGCAGAGAGAAAGGGTTCCGTACCCGATGGGCTTAGGCACAAAAGAAACAACGATTCTAGCCCTGGCCCAACTCTAATGTCAGGTTTTCCTATACCGGAAATACACATGCAGAGAGAAAGGGTTCAGTACCTGATTGGCTCAGGCGCTATTGGGACAATGTCGCTCAGCTCGAGAACGCCTTGCTCTCAAACGCGTGGTGTGAGACTCGAACTTGGACAAGGGGTACACGATGTCGGTGAATGACACATCGGCTACGAGGGCGAAAGAGCCAGGGTTCAACTCTTCCGATGAGTTCTTCCCCTTAAGGAACCAGGCTCACCGATGAGAAACGGTTCAGTACCCGATGGGCACTGGAACAGTACGTCCAATTACACGAGGCAAGTTCATAGATAGTGGAACACCTCGTGCGAGACAGACGAGAGCAAAAATCGTCTGGGCGAAGAGTCACCACATACACGTGAGCCTGGAGACCGAAATGGAAGCTGTCACAGGCTACGGTAGCCCACCCTAATTGTCAAGGCATGCCGAAATCGGATGTGCTACGCCTACAAGTCGCATAACTGTGGCACAACGTAATCACGCTCCCGGCGGAAATCGCACGGATATCCGTGCTGGTTAAAATGGAGCGAACGCAAAACAAACAAAACAATATATCTTGTCCTATCCATATGTAGGTCTACAGATAGGCGTCATGGGGAACCAAAGTTTTCTTGATTTTTCTAGTGGTTATGCCTGTGACATAGTACTAATGTGCTAACATAGTACTGTGCAAATGTGACAGATATAATGCAAAAATCACAGAAATATGTCATTTTCTGGGTAGAAAATCACACATGTACAAATGAAGACTATACTAACAGTTATTTCCATTGATGCCGCTACCAATTTGCCGCTCCTTGCTTATTTTAGGGTTAATTAATCTAAATATTATATAAATATGTATCCACAATAAATGTAAATATTTATTTTTTATGGCTAGTTAGGGTTAAGTGTTAGGGTTAGTTATGCTTTAAATAACTAATCCTAACCCTAACCCTAAATAAATTTATATTTAAATTAATAAACGATAAACATAAACTGATAAAAATAGTCAAAGGAATGAATCAATAGGGGGAGAAGAGTTCCAAAACAGAGCCGAAAATAGATCAGCGATAATAAGGTCTGCAGAGTAGTCGGAGCAGAAGATTCCAGTTGGTGTCAGAGCAGAAGATTCCAGTTGGTGAACATGTGGATTTCTTTTTTCTTTTCTGGTTATTTATTTCTTAAATTTTTATTTATATAAACTTCGTTACCTCCATTCCTCACTGCTCTGTTTGCTCATCCATTGATATATATATATATGTATGCACTGTTCTATAATATTTATGGTATCTGGTTCTAATAATATCAGAAGTTCTAATAAGCGGGGAGGGGGTCCTGACCAGCCGTGGGCGGTGCGGGGGGGGGAGGTAAACAAAAGGCTCCCCCAAACACCTCCCATAGCAATTTTTGTGTGTGCAAAAAAGGTCTTCAAATTAACCGTCAAACAGTGAAATTTTCTGCATGAAAACTTTCAAAAAATATTTTTACGGTAAAAACTCTTTCTTAAGGTAATCATAATTACGGTCACAGGCCTGGCTACTATGTTAAGCGGAACGGTGTGAAACATCCTTAAAGTGATGTCATTCTCAACGTCATTTGATCAATTTATTAATGATGAAAGAGAAATGAAAGACACACTGTAGTCATACTACAATGTGGTAAATAAGACAAATTTAAAAACAAAACCGTGAGAATTAAGTTTTACAAGAGAGACAAATACATACAGTCAACGTTTCGACCCACACGGACTTTGTCAAGATAAAGACTACCACAAAGACTGGAAATATAATTACATTTAAATAAAAGTACGGAGACATCTACGCTACTATAGGAGAATCAGAACAGAGCAAAGTAAAATAGCACAGATAATGAAACCAGGTGGTAATGATGGTGATGACGATAATGACAGAGATTGTGATAATGTTGGTGATAATGATGGATATGCTGATAATTATGATAATGACGGTAATGATGAAACACAGAACTATGACAAAATAAATAAATATTTACTGCTTAGATTCATCTCTTTTTCCTGAACAATTTTTGAACAGTCTGCCCTATAGTAAACAGACGTCAACAGTGCTGAAGGTGATGTGACGGTAATTCTCTGCAGTAGCTTATATTCATATCCAGTTGCAAAACTCTTCGGACAAGGTGTTCAATTTCATTTGAAAGTTTCACTGCAAAAAATACCTTGAATTTTGTATTTTATGAAAGATATTTACGATGCCCGCCAAAACATGAAATACAAAATTATCAATATTGTCACATGATCGTCTGTAACATGATTCATAATTTATGTACGGACGTTGTTATACTCGATACTGACATACATTTGATTTATTACACGATACCTTGGATATTCAATACCCAGTTTTACATTTGATGTTACAGTTGGATAAATACAGTAAATCATTGCTTTGTATTGGGGGTTTTGCAGCCACCTTCGTGGTGGAGACGGCACTTAATGATGATGATTGGGGTGGAGTTTTCTGTCGCATACCACAGCTTGTTCAAGTAACCCGGAAGCCGTCTCCTATTAATTTGAACGAGTTTGAAATACCGCAGAAATAGAAGGATTATCAATGTCAGAAGTAACCAAACGTCTAAGTAACCACAGCAGCTGGAAAATGGGGGGGGGGGGGTGGGGGCTGAGTGAGTAAAGTAAAGGCAACCCATAGCATTTATTAACGCCATAGAGGTGTGAGAAGTTAACGATCTTACATTTCAGTGGCTGTGCTATATGTCGGCGGTAGCCATCGCCTCTCCTCCGTAGTCTTTACTTCACGGATTAAACCGGTACTCAATTAAGGCTGGGTCGACCCGGGATCCATTGCGATCTGAAAAGCATTTCCGCCTCAACTGAAGAATGAAACCAGGAAATGCAAGGAAATAATTAAAAAATCAACATTTCCAGTCATGTTTACTTTCTGTCATATATACTTACTTTCTGTCATATATACTTACTTTCTGTCATACATACTTATTTTCTGTCATATATACTTACTTTCTGTCATACATACTTACTTTCTGTCATATATACTTACTTTCTGTCATACATACTTACTTTCTGTCATACATACTTACTTTCTGTCATACATACTTACTTTCTGTCAGACATACTTACTTTCTGTCATACATACTTACTTTCTGTCATATATACTTACTTTCTGTCATACATACTTACTTTCTGTCATATATACTTACTTTCTGTCATATATACTTACTTTCTGTCATATGTACTTACTTTCTGTCATACATACTTACTTTCTGTCATACACACTTACTTTCTGTCATACATACTTACTTTCTGTCATACATACTTACTTTCTGTCATATATACTTACTTTCTGTCATATATACTTACTTTCTGTCATACATACTTACTTTCTGTCATACATACTTACTTTCTGTCATACATACTTACTTTCTGTCATACATACTTACTTCCTGGGAACCAGAGATAGTATCCAACTGTTGATGAAAAGATATCAGATTTATTAGAAATATATATATTGGGAATAGACTGCATCAATAAGGTGTGAAAACAGCTACTCGCCATACATAGAAATAAGAAGAGGGGAAAGACAAGGATTTTATCACCAAGCCTTTTTAATATCTACACAGATAATATCTTTAAAAATATAGAAGAAATACCAGGACTCAAGATCATTGGGAAAATAATAAACAACCTGAGATATGCAGATGACACTGTTCTTTTAGCAGAAAGTGAACATGAACTACAAAGACTAATAGATCAAGTCAATAAATCAAGTAAAGAATATGGACTGGATATAAATATCTAAAAATAAACCATGATAATCAACAAAGACACATAAGAACAGGCGCTAAACATAAACATACATGGAGAGAAACTACAACAAGTAAAACTTTATCAATATCTTGGATACATAGTCACAATTGATGGCAGATGTGAAACAGAAGTTGAAAGGAAAATAGGAATGGCTAAAAGTGCTTTCAATGACATGAGGAAAATATTAACATCTAAACAAATTACAAACAAGTTAAAAATGAGAATTATAAAATGCTACATCTATTCTATATTAATGTATGGATCAGAAACATGGACAATGAACAAACAATTAGAAGATAGAATTGATGCTTTTTTAGATGTGGGTATATAGAAGAATAGGGAGAACATCATGGAAGGAGAAGAAAACAAACAAAAAGGTTCTAACAATACTTAATACGAATACAGAATTATTAAAGGAAATAAAGATCAGGCAAATAAAATATTTTGGACATATTAAAAGACATGATATCTTGTTTAAGACCTTACTTGAGGGTAAAGTCTAAGGGCATCGAGCAAGAGGTAGACAGAGCTACAAGTGGGAGAGTAACATCACAAGATGGACAGGTTACAGTCTAGCAGAGTGCACCACCAAGACAAGAGACAGGGGATGTTGGATGTCTGTTGCAGCCAACCTTCGTTGCTGAGACGGTACTTGATGATGATGATTACTATCTGTACAGAGGTCTTTACTGTCAACGGTCGTAGTACGAAAAGTGTAAACTCCGGTCATTCTGACCTAGAGATGTACCATGACCGTTTGATATAGAAGATCTCTGCGCATAATTAATTAGGACTTCATTAATTACGTTTTTGATTATTATCGTTATTTTAATCGACCACTGTTTGTATACAAGCAATCACATGAAAAAAACGGCGATTCCAAGTATATAAATTGTGACCAATGAAATCACGACAATAATAAAAAAACGTAATGAATTTAGCCTTGTTTACTTTCAGTACAGAGGTCTTCTTTTCAACGTATGGTCATGGGGGAACCATGAGTTAATTTTTTGTTTTAACTGCGAGTTGACACGGAACCTGGTCAATCTGACCGGCGGTCCAGTGACATTTCTTGTAAATCACTGTCAGATATTACAAAACAATTTCTAACCAATAACTTCATATAATGTACAATGAGTTTTTTCTCCCCAGTAATTTAGACGTAAAGTGATATGCGATCATTTACTGACAAAATCGTCACATAAACACACGATCTGTCAAGGAAGTTTGTGGGACGTGATACTAAATACGCATGGGTGGTAGACATTATTCTCATCTGTTGGTATAAGAAGAACAGGTATCTGAATGGGGTTCTGATTGGCCAGCGTGACTATCTAATTTGCGTAACTTCTGTTTTAGAGTGTTGTATGCGAACTGTGTTAGTACCATCTCTTTAGTAACAGATAACCATGTCTTGTAAGTATGAAGCCGTTATGTTTGTTGTCGTCAGACTTCTTCGTTTGTTCTCAAACTCCTGCAGATTAGCAGGATGTAACCGGAGAACGGAACGCGTTGTCCAAGGTTTACATCTTAGCTGTGACATATGCACATGTCGGTCTGTCATATCCGACTTCAGAATGTCTTCTGTGTCATTTGGCCCTCTATGAGATGGAAAAGCTAACCTCACCCCCAAAACCTCCCTAGTCGCTTCTTACGAGATGTATGGAAGGTACAATGTGTTGACATTCTTTTCTCCACCAACTGGCCCTGAGAATACATAGGCGCTCATCAGAGTACCATACTCACTCGTACGTTGCCGGGGCCCAAGATGAGAGCGAAAACTAGCAGCATTGTTTACTTGCCAAGTACATTATAAGAGGCGACTAAGGAGGTTTTGGGGGACTTCTACTTCTTCTTCTTTCGTTCGCCTGCAACGTGCCTATATATGAAGTTTTGCTTATTGTATAAACTTGACTGTTCTGTAACTTGTATAGAGATTCTGGAACGTGCCTATATCTGAACGTTTGCTTCTTTTATAAACTTGACTGTTCTGTAACTTGTACAGAGTTCCTAGAACGTGCCTATATCTGAACTTTTGCTTCTTTTATAAACTTGACTGTTCTAAAAAGAAGAATTAGAAGCTCTGGGATTATGAGATTATGACATTGAAGTTATCACCAAATTCTTAAATGACATCTACAACAATGGCTATATTCCATCTGATTTGCTACAATCAATTTTCATAGTCCTACCAAAGAAACCTGGTACTGCCATGACCACAGAACAATCAGCCTTATGAGTCAGATGACCAAGATTCTACTGCGCATAATAATGAGGCGTATACGAGGTAAAAATATCAGAAGAACAATGCAGATTCGCAGAAGAAAAAGGCACAAGAAATGCCATATATATATATATATATATATATATATATATATATATATATATATATATATATATATATATATATAAAGAACATTAATGGAGAGGGCCATAGAAGTACAACAAGACCTTTATCTGTGCTTCATAGATTACAGCAAAGTATTTGACAAGGTGAAGCATTCAGAGATTATATTAAACTGCTAGAAAATCTTAACGTTGATGGGAAAGATCTAAGAATAGTAAGAGATATGTATTGGAAACAAATGGCTGCGATGAGAGTTAGCAACACAATAGGTAGATTTCAAAAGATAGAAATGGGTGTCAGGAAAGGTTGTGTAATGTCACCAGACCTTTTCTCCCTGTATACAGAATACATTATGCGAAATATAGAAGATATGCCAGGATTTAAAAGTGGGAGGATACAATATATATAACTTCAGATATGATGACGACACAATATTGATCACAGAAAGCGAACAGAAACTACAAGCCCTTTTAAATAAAGTAGTGAAAGAAAGTGAAAACAAAGGCCTAAGTTTAAACAATAAGAAAACAGAAATAATGGTTGTCTCGAAGAGACATACACCACCAAGATGCAACATAATAATCCATGACACAAAATTAACCCAAGTTGAAAAAGTGAAATATCCTGACACCTTGTTAACATCTCAAGATTTTCTAAGGTGAAGACTTGAGCACAGTGCCGCATTTACCTATAAGCTAAACAAGCTATAGCTTATGGCCCCCATTTTGTTGGGGGGTACCCCCCATTTTTTAAATTTCACTATCTATATATTCTTAATCATTAAAGGCCCCCATATCTCAAATAGCTTAGGGCCCTATCAAATCTAAATCGGGCCCTGCTTGAGCCCCCAACCCCCCTCTCTTAGATGATTTGCCTGCCATCTGTACTATTGTAGGGAGGAGCTGAATTATGAATGAAGAGGAGATATACCTCTCTAGGCTGACTGTCTCTTTATTCCACTGTCAGATTTATTAACCCACCTACAGTGATGGCACATCTAGCATTCCACGCCACCATAGAAGTCTTCTACAAAATAACGATGGTGGAATGTCATCTGACTTCTATCTCTTTGTCATCCACGGGGACCAATGTCATCTGGCTTCTATCTCTTTGTTATCCACGGGGACCAATGTCATCTGGCTTCTATCTCTTTGTCATCCACGGGGACCAATGTCATCTGGCTTCTATCTCTTTGTTATTCACGGGGACCAATGTCATCTGGCTTCTATCTCTTTGTCATCCACGGGGACCAATGTCATCTGGCTTCTATCTCTTTGTCATCCATGGGGACCAATGTCCTCTGGTTCCCATCTCTTCGTCATCCATGGGGACCAATGTCCATTAGCTCGCATCTCTCGTTATCCATGGGGACCAATGTCCACTAGCTCGCATCTCTCGTTATCCATGGGGACCAATGTCCATTAGCTCGCATCTCTCGTTATTCATTGGGACCAATGTCCATTAGCTCGCATCTCTCGTCATCCATGGGGACCAATGTACACTAGCTCGCATCTCTCGTTATCCATGGGGGACCAATGTCCACTAGCTCGCATCTCTCGTTATCCATGGGGACCATGTGATAGAAGATGAAAGTAATACATTGAGAAAATATATTTTAAAAAAAAACCAATGATTTATTTCACAGGTGACAAGTTGTCAAACTGCTCGCCAGCTTACCTTAGTCACCTCCTGTAGTATGCATGGAAAGGAGACAGTGATTCTATTCAATACGGAATGAACTAGAAGTTCAGACGCCGGTTGTTACACGAGTGATACATACAGATTGAATGGCGTCATGAGAAACGAAATGGACTACCAAACTGATACATTGTAGTACTGTTAGGTCTGTCACCGTCATCTTCCTAAAAACTACCAAATTATATTTTTTAAATTTATTGTTATCTTTTATCCCAGCAATGCTAATTTGTTTCTTGTCTACTGGGTAGTTTTTTAAAATTATTTATGCAAGACTGTGTGTGTTGATGCTTCCAATGTGGTACCAATACAATCTGGACGGCTTATGCAGAACTCTGTGTGTGGATGCTTCCAATGTGGTACCACTATGGTCTAGACGGGTTATAGAGGACTCTGTGTATTGATGCATGAAAGGTTGTACTTGATGATGATGTTCGTCCACCACAAGTGATGATAAACATTTGTTGCATCCACTTTTGAAAATTCAATTAGAGTTATGTCCTTGATTATGAGTTCGTAGATGGCTAATGAGCCCTATTCGAGCTGTAAATGTCATTGGACAGTTCAGACATGGAATGACAATTGTAGACGGATCTTGGTCTATCCGTGACTTTCTAGCTGCTCTCCGCTGTTGACCAGCTGCATTTCTCTTCTTTTCACAAGATGATGCGCTCTTTTTTTATTTAATGTTGTCTATTGTCTTTCCCCAGGTGTATGATTGTTGATCGCATTCACACTTGCAGTTAAGCGTAGGGATGGGAGTTTAAGCTGTCGTTCCAAGGTCAGATGTGTCGCCATGGTTGCACTTAGTCCATGTTTGTTCAAGGTTATCTTGACGTTTTCTATCCACCGTTTTCTTGGTCTACCTTTGGCTTTACGCCCGGATATTCTTGTATTATATGCTGTTATTGGTATTTGGTTGGGCTTCATTCTCATAAGGTGACCGAACCATTTTACTTGCTGTCTCTCAATATGTTCGATACATGATATTATACCAACTCTTTTCCTAATTTCTTCATTTCTTATTTTATCTAGTTTGGTAACCATTGCAGCTTTTCTCAGACACTTCATTTTACGTGTGACGATTAATGTTGTACCACTACGATCTAGACGGGTCATGGAGGATTGTGTGTTGATGCAGTCAATGTGGTGCCAAAACGACCCAAAATGGTTATGGAATACTGTGTATTGATGCATCCAATATGGTACCTCAGCGACGCAGATGGTTTATGGGTTAATGGATATAGATTTACTATTTAATTTTCATAGTACCGGCACACTACAAACGTCTATTTTTTTTCTCAATTAATTTTACCCTCTATTCCAGCAACGCTAGGTGTTTTTCTGGTCTTCTTGTGCGGTCTGTTTACTGCCGGACAAGCCGACTGTTTGGCTCTCTGTAACGCCGAGTGCCTTGTTGTGGAGGCTGTGTGTCAGGACAGTCTCCTGAACAATTGTCTCCACATCTCATGTGACTCCAGCTCCTGCAATGCAACCTGTAATATACTGTGTACCTGCTTACACATGTATGAAACAAACTGCAATGCTATGAAGAAAAGCTGTTCAATGACTATAAAGAACAAAGCCGGATGTACAGAAGAGTACAGTGTTTGCATGAAGATGTCCATCACACATTGTTCCTCTACATTCATCGCAAATATAGGTTTCAGTTTCCTGTCCACAATCTATCCTCAAATCCACAAGAGTTAAATCACGAGACGAGATTTGATGAGAAATACAGACACCGAGAAAGGTTTATTGATTAAGACTTAACTGAGTCAGACTGCTGTGTCTTACCAATTAGTGAACAATAAAAGTAGATGTGATTAACACTTTGATATGTTATATTCGTTGATTTTTAACGATGTCAATGTTTTGTTCTGTAATAATTAACAATTTTCAATGTAATTTTTTTTTGATGGTGTGAACGTATTTTTCTTTGTCTATACGTTCTTTCTGACAAAGTAATGCAATGTAGTATACAAAGTATATCAGGCGACAGTCATTTCAAAAACGAACAAATATTGTCAATATTAATATTTAAGTAATTACTCAAACGCACGAGGGAATAAAATAACGAAAAAAGGCTATGAGAAATTATCTTATTTGTAAGCATTATCGCCGACCGCTGGCAACTTGCCGTAGTACAATGTATTACTTTGAGAATTCTTCAATAGAATAGTTTCCATACTTATTTGCTAAGGCTAGATGTAAGCAGTTCTGGAAACCATTACTTAGTGGCAAGTCACTCTTAATTTGAAAAATTTGTAGCTAATCAGGGCTTCGTCTTCACCGTTTCAACCTATTGCAGCTTTATAGTTTCAACCTATTGCAGCTTTATAGTTACAACCTATTGCAGCTTTATAGTTTCAACCTATTGCAACGTTATACAGAAAATATAATTATGTTATGGAAGATTTGTTATTCGTTAAATATTTTGGTGCCAAGACTTTCATAGATAAATTAATATTACTTATTGCTTAAATAGGAATATTACATATTACTAATTGCTTAAATTGGAATATTACATATTACGTATTGCTTAAATTGGAATATTACATATTGCTTATTGCTTAAATTGGAATATTACATATTACTAATTGCTTAAATTGGAATATTACATATTGCTTATTGCTTAAATTGGAATATTGCATATTGCTTATTGCTTAAATTGGAATATTACATATTACTTATTGCTTAAATTGGAATAAACATTAGCAGATTAAGAAAAAAGTTACATGTCTTCGAGAACAAAATGTTTTATTACGAAAGGGGAATAACTCCACGACTATGGTAGAGAGATCGTTCTATACGACTATACTGGAAGATGTGCACAGCTTTCAGACTAGATTCATGTGCACAGCTTTCAACTAGATTCATGTGCACAGCTTTCAGACAAGATTCATATGCACTAAGGTGTACGCCAGGGATGTGTATTGTCACCAGATTTATTTTCTCTTTACAGCGAGATATCTTGAGATCAATTAAGAATATGCCAGGCATTGAAATAGGACACAATATCAATAATCTACGATATGCAGATGATACAGTGATCAGACCAAGAACATCTCCAAGATCTGTTAAACAGGACGGTGATAGAAAGTGAACAAAAAAGTCTTAGTTTAAACATAAAAAGACGAGACAATGATTATATCAGTAAATAGTACCCCACCAAATAGTAAAATATTATTAAATGAGAAAAACTTAAAGCAGGTGAATAGTTTCAAATATTTAGGAGCATTAATAACTTCAGATGGTAAATGCAAGACCGAAATTATAAGCAGAATAGGACAAGCAAAAGCAGCATTCCATAAAATGAAAAACATCATGTGCAACAATTCCATATCGATGGATACTAGAAAACGTGTCCTCAAATGCTTCATTGAACCAATGCTACTCTATGGAAGTGAAGCATGGGCAATAAATAAGATATCACAAAAATCATTTAAGGCAGCGGAAATGTGGTTTATTCGAAAAATGTTACGCATTCCTTGGATAGCAAAGATTACAAATGAATAATGTCTTAAAAGGATGGATGTGAAAAGATGCATTATTGATAATATAAGGAAAAAGTCAGTCAACATTTATTGGGCACACAATGAGAAGAGGAGGCACTGAGAATATAGTGACAACAGGAAAGCTAGAAGAGAAATATCAAGGGGAAGAGCCAGAGAAAAGATATTGGACAGTTTGACTAAACGGCTTCGATTGACGACACCAACGGAGATGATGACATATATGAGAGATCGATGTACATGGAGAAATATGATCGCCAACGACATTCTGCACGGCACTTGATGATGATGTGCACTGTGCAACACCGGTGCGGTCTGACTCCGCACTACATTCCTGTTCACATGACTTCCTTTTTGTAGTAATCAACATCCGCAGTTTCTTCAAAGAAAAGTGAGTTTACAATATAGATGTATCTTAATCAACAGTATGTTTATGATAATAATGAGGATTTTTGAAAATGATGCGGCCCCGAAGGAGTACGGGTCTGTCACTGTTGTTCCTTATACTAGACTGCACTGTGTTATTTTCAGCCCCATATTCCTATTTATATGGTTTTGAGTACAATTGTCAATCCTGGATTTGAGTTCACTTATCAATCCTGGATTTGAGTTCACTTGTCAATCTTGGATTTGAGTTCACTTATCAATCCTGGATTTGAGTTCACTTGTCAATCCTGGATTTGAGTTCACTTATCAATCTTGGATTTGAGTTCACTTATCAATCCTGGATTTGAGTTCACTTGTCAATCCTGGATTTGAGTTCACTTATCAATCCTGGATTTGAGTTCACTTGTCAATCCTGGATTTGAGTTCACTTATCAATCCTGGATTTGAGTTCACTTATCAATCCTGGATTTGAGTTCACTTGTCAATCCTGGATTTGAGTTCACTAGTCACTCCTGATTTTGAGTTCACTTATCAATCCTGGATTTGAGTTCACTTATCAATCCTGGATTTGAGTTCACTTATCAATCCTGGATTTGAGTTCACTTGTCACTTCTGATTTTGAGTTCACTAGTCAATCCTGGATTTGAGTTCACTTATCAATCCTGGATTTGAGTTCACTTGTCAATCCTGGATTTGAGTTCACTTATCAATCCTGGATTTGAGTTCACTTGTCAATCCTGGATTTGAGTTCACTTATCAATCCTGGATTTGAGTTCACTTATCAATCCTGGATTTGAGTTCACTTGTCAATCCTGGATTTGAGTTCACTTATCAATCCTGGATTTGAGTTCACTTGTCAATTCTGGATTTGAGTTCACTTGTCAATCCTGGATTTGAGTTCACTTGTCAATCCTGGATTTGAGTTCACTTATCAATCCTGGATTTGAGTTCACTTGTCAATCCTGGATTTGAGTTCACTTATCAATCCTGGATTTGAGTTCACTTATCAATCCTGGATTTGAGTTCACCTGTCACTCCTTATTTGGAGTTCACTTGTAACTTCTGGGTTTAAGGAAAAAAACAACAGCTCTAGTGGTTTACCAAACCACAAGAAAATAGGTACCAGTGGTCATGCTGTTGGAATGTTGAGGAATATCCTTATTGCTTCCGGGAACATGCTGAAGACGAGACTTTTTAGTTGGTTTCTAGTTAACCACTGGTTAGGCAGCTGATAACTTATTGGGAAAAAATGTGTTTCTAGTTAACCACTGGTTAGGCAGCTGATAACTTATTGGGAAAAAATGTGTTTCTAGTTAACCACTGGTTAGGCAGCTTATTGGAAAAAAATGTGTTCTATATTAGTGGTTCCTAACTCAATTATTTTTACCTGTCAATCAAAGGTGCTACCACATCATCATCATCATCATCATCATCAAGTTTCAACTCCGCAATGAAAATTGACAGCAACGTATTTCTAACATCCTCTCTATCTTGCCTTGGTGGTGCACTCTGGTCGATTGCACATGTCCATCTCTTGATGCCCCCCCCCCCACGTGTATCTCTGCCTACATCATTCAACATACTAATACAAAAATTGTAGTCTGCGAATTGTGTCACTAATATTAAACGACACTATTTATCCCTGGTTTTAATTGGTGGGAGACAAGAAGTATACACGAAGTAACCAATACAAATCAGGGTTTAGTTGAGTCGGCTACATAGGAATGACACATTCCGCAAGTGTATAATATCTGAAGTAAGATGTGATTTATCTAAAATAGCTAGTATTATAAGATTGAGACCAACAAGAAAATAGGCAAGACATCATGAAAGATGACCAACAAGAAAATAGGTAGACAACATGAAAGAAGATCACGAAGAAAATTTACGGAAAACACGAAGAAAGACCAAAAAATGGATGGGCAACATAAAGAAAGACCTACAAGAACTAGGGATCAGTAATTGAAGAACATGGACAAGGGACAGAGTTGAGTAGAGAGGAAATATCTTTGTAGCAATACGCTTTATTGTCCAGCAACGCTAGGATAATGATTATTATGGCTTAGTATTACAAGCAAACACAAATTATTACGTAATTTATCAGAAGTTTTTTTGGGTGAAATAATAAAGTTATACGTCGTGAAAGTTATTATCTCAATATTATTCATTTATCATATTTTCATTAAACAATAAGATATTAGTAGGAATCTAAGACTTATAATTAAAATGTATGGATTCTGTTTAGATATTATTTGCAACTTTCTGTGGGTTTTTTTTTTACAATGACCAGTCAGAGCATCGTACTAAAATTGTTGTGTTGTTGAATCCACAGACTAAACACAGACGTAACAACAGAGCTTATTGGCTAACGATGTAAGCAAAGAAAAACTTGTGAAACATATTGAATTAACGTGAGAAAATTTGAGGAGATTACACAAGAATTGGATGTTGTAAGATTTGGAGATGATGTTCACGAAGTGTTATCAGAACTGCAAGAAATAACAATGCAGGTTCCAACTATTAAATTATACAAATGATAATGGCTGTAAAGAAATCACAACCAACCGTATGCGGTTCATCTGATCACGTCACTGTTTTTTTTCTATGAATCTCAACGAGTGAAGTAATGGTGACCTCCGATGAACCACAAAACTAAAACATAATTTTAGTAGTAAATTTATACTAAAAAAACTTCAAAACATTTCAATGTTTAATACCATTTATTCTGGCAGTTCATCCAATATTGAAAAAATACCCACATGCACTGTACAACGTTAATTATGAAACTTCCAAAATTCGTCTGGGCTTTGACCTGCAATCAATCTAAAGAAATTCATAAAGCTGTGTAAACGAACAAAATCAGAATTGTACTCTGTTCACTTATCCATTTTGTCGAATTGTACCGTGCCCAAATTCATCATATAAATTTTTTGTGAAACTTTTGAATAGTAGATGGCTGAATACTGTCATGTGATTTCTGACATCCCATCAAAGGGATGGGTTACATGACTAAACCATTCTTAATTATAATTGCAAATAAAACTACAAAGTCAAAGCGAGAGGCTTATTCGGAAAATGACATGAGTGGTTGGTTAAGCATGCTACAACAGTAATGCAGGTATCAGTCCTAGCCGATCAGAAGCCTCTGATGTTGACAGATGCCGCAGTAGAATATACAAAGGAAATTCGCGGTAACAGGCAATCTCTGGACGAGTGCATGCTAGATTTTCCAGAAGAACCAGACAACTTCAGATCTTTAAATGTTGGATTTGAACCCGGAACACACGGTGAAACTGCCTTGATGTTAGCTGCTGAGAATGAACATATTGAGGTAATAGAGGAGCTTTTGCATTCCGGAAGAAATGATTCTGTGAACTTAGTGGATGAGTATGGCGAAACTGCATTAATGAAAGCTGCTAGGAATGGCAACATCCATATTGTAAAGCTGCTTGTTCAAAACGGAGCTGACGATAACATGGTGACGAAAGAAAGATTGAACGCTCTAATGATGGCTGCAAGGCATAGCCACACACAAGTAGTAGAGTTTCTTCAAAGAAATGGCAGCGATGTCTCGGCCTCGGCTGAAAATGGTTGGAATGCCCTGATGATTGCAGCATTTTATGGTCACCTCGATGTCATCCATCTTCTCTGTGATTCCTTGACTCCTGAAATCATAAATTCATCAGAAAAATCTGGGTACACCGCTCTAATGTTCGCGGCTACCAATGGGCATTTTCCGGTTGTCCGTCTACTAGTACAGTACGGGTCGGACATTAATGCTACGCAGAACGATAAATATACACCTCTGATCATGGCCTCCATGAAAGGCCACAGCCATATTGTTGAATATTTGGTCACGAAAGGAGCGGATATTAATGCAGTTCAGAAAAATGGGCTTAACGCCGTTATGCTTGCAGCTCAAAATGGGCACAAACAAGTTCTAGAGTACCTGCATACGAAAGGAGCTAGCTTAAAAGAAATTCAAGAACACGGATGTAATGCTTTGATGTTAGCGGCAGGAAATGGTTACTTAGATATTGTCAAGTTCTTGCATGAGTGCAGTCTAGACATTCACGCTGTGCAAATCGATGGTTGCAATGCTCTAATGATGGCCGCACAACAAGGGCATTTGGATGTTGTTCATTACTTACAAACATGCGGAGTTGATATCAACGCAAGAGAAAAAAGCGGATGGACAGCGCTTATGATTGCCGCTGATAAAGGACATAAAGATGTTGTTGAGTATCTGTACTGTAAGGGAGGGGATTTGAAAGCCACACAACTGGATGGTTGGAATTCTTTTATGCTTGCTACGCAGAACGGTCATTTGAATGTCGTAAAATACATCCGCGATGTATTAGGTAGTGCTTGGATTGATAAAGCTAATTCTGAATGGAGCGCTTTGACTGTTGCAGCTCAGAACGGCCACCGAGAGGTGGTTGAATATTTTCTTGCGACAGGAAGTGACGTGAATTCGGTAGCGGAAGACGGATGGACATCTCTCATGCTAGCTGCTCACAACGGCCATGTTGGAGTGATACAGTTGCTGTGTAAATTTGGAGCTAATGTCGATGCGCTAGAAACATACGGCGGTTGGAACGCGGTGCTTCTTGCAGCAGAAGGTGGTCACGTAGACATTGTACATTTTCTGCATGCTGTTGGTGCTAAAATGAAAGCCGTTGACCGCGATGGAAGAAATGCTTTAATGATCGCTGCAGCAAACGGTCACACAGAAACTGTTGCATATTTACGAGAAAGCTGTTTTCAATTATCGTCTGCAGATAACGCCGGACACAGCGCCCTGATGCTTGCTGCAATCAACGGCCACCTGGCCACTGTTGTGTATCTATGCCAATCTGGAGCTCAACTTAACGCCGTTGATAAAAAAGGCTGGACTGCTTTAGTGCTGGCTGCTATAAATGGGCATAAAGAGATTGTTATGTACCTAAATGCCTGTGGGGCTGATCCATGCACTGTTAATAAAACGGGTTGTAACGGCCTTATGGTTTCTGCACAAAGTGGCAACGTTGATCTTGTAAGGTTCTTCCTTAACAGTTTAATCAACATTAACGCTGTTGACAGGAAAGGATACAGTGCTCTGATGCTTGCGGTTATTAGTGGGCACAACGACGTGGTCGATCTGTTGGTCAAACACAAAGCGGACATCAACATCACCAACAAAGACGGAAACACGGCTATAATGCTAGCTGCTCAGAACCGCAATGTCGTTCTAACCAATTTTCTGTGCGATATGGGAGCTAATGTCAAAACTCAGAACTCGAAAGGATGGACAGCGTTAATGATCGCAAAAGTCATGGGGGATGTAGATGTTATGAGCTGTCTGTCTGTGCGTGGGGAACTCGACAGAATCAATGACAGCTTTATTAACCGTGTCGAAATCGTTGGGTTGGATGAATGAGAACAGTATGGGCGAGAGGTCTGAAGTTTGAGGTTTGTTTTTCTTCTTCTGCGTCCGTTCTCAAACTCCTTAAGATTAACAGAATGGGGTCCAGAGAATAAAATGTGTTCTGCTGTGGGGGTTTACAGCTTCGCTGCGATATCTGCGCATTTCGGCCTGACACATCTGGTGTAAGCATTGGTTCTGGGCCACTTTGACTAGATGTTGGATGAGACAACCAGCACCAACTCAAAACTTTCTTAGTCATCTTGTGCGACATGCATCAACGGTAAACAGTGGTGCTATTCTTTGCCTCCTTTCGGTCCCCTTCAATAGACGTGCTGCTTGTTTGTTTGGATATCCATAATCTAACAAACACGTGGATAGGGTGAGGGTTCAATAGAATAGAGGAACAAACTCTTCTTCAGATATAGATCCTGCGGACTGACTGACTCAATCACACATCTTGGCTGTTCAGACACAACTGAGATTTTGATTGGTCAATTTGCGTATACTTCGTGTCACCCAACCAATGAAATGTACCAATGAAATGAGTCATTGGTCAAACAACTGGTTTGATCAGTTCAAATGAACCATATTTGGAGAAGGACTTGAGAGGAGTGACGTAGTTCTATTCCGGATTCTCCATGTGCACTCCAACTTTTTTTTTTAACCAGATCAGCCCGTTGCTAGCATGGAGAGAATGCCACTCAGAGTTAACAACTCTATCTTAGACCGATAATCCACAGGAGCCTCAGAAAAATGCACCTGTAAACAAGCAGTTGCAGACCGGTATAAACATGCATCCTCGTGAAGACAAAACAAATGGCTCAACCGTGACCATCGATCGTATAAGACCTGTTGGCTAACGTAAAAACAAGATTTCTAAAATGATTTACTTGATTACTCCGTCAATTTTCATTGGTTGTCACACAAAGTATAATCAAAGTCACCAATAAAAATTACGAAAATATTCAAATAAGTCATTAAGAAGGCTTGATTTCTCATTAAGTATTAGGCCTTATATTGTGACGGCACGGCTCAAGCGTGACCGTCGGCGGTAAGAAGTTCTATGTCCAGAATTAATTAGGACATCATTTGCTACGTTTTTGACTGTTGTCGTGGTTTTGGTTGCTCACTATTTATATACTTGGAGTTGCATGCCAAAAATAGCCCACCAATAAATTTCACGGAAATAATCAAAATGGGCCTTTCATGCCATATTTACATTTTAGGTGCACAGGTCTTATACACTGGAAATAAGACGGCCATGTTAACCATTACACTACGGGGAATTCCCCAGAAATTACGACAGATATTGCTCTGGTCTACTAAGTGACTTGTTGTTGGGGTCTTGGGATGGTGGGGAGGGGGGGGGGTTCCTCCTTCAGATCTTTTCTTTCATACCCAGAAGAACCCAACTTCCAGCTATATACAGTGCACATGGATGAAGATCAAGCCTCCTGCTCAGAGGAGGTATACATTTATGAGACAAATTTCACAATTTTTAATTCACACCAAGTAAATGATGAACCCGTTGAGTGGCGACCATGTTGGCCACATTTAAACACACTGCCTATATGGATTTTATATAGACCTGCAGTATAAAAGACCTTACAACATAATTAATTAGGACTTCATTCGTTATGCTTTTAATTATTGTTTGGTGTCCGGTTGGTCACTATTTATATACTCGGAGTCGCCTTGACTATTTTTGGCATGCGATTTTGAAGTATGTAAATAATGACTAACCAAAAGCCAAACAATAATCAAAAACGTAACCGATGGGCGTCTTAATAAATCCTGTTGGAAGGTCTCTATTGGCGACAGTCATTATTTAATACTGAAAAAAACAACACATTATACGTTAGGGGTACTTAACTCTGAAACACCATAAAAGGAAGATCTGAAGGATCCATCGATGATCAACAACGTCAACCAATAGACAACAAGAAACATTAATTGGTTGGTTGCTGATCCAACGGTCCATGGGCTCATACCCTTTGACCTAATCCCATTAAATGGCATTATATTGCTGGGAAGTCTGTGGATTTTCGGCCCACCCCAGGACAGAGCCAGAGAATAACGATCACACCTCCAGAAAGGTAGGTTTCAACCTAGGCACTGCTCTGAGCCACTGTAGCCAAGATAGGGTTCACTGTGCTCATTCCCCGCCACCAATTGACTACTGGTTATGTAGAATTTCTCTATTGCTCCAGGCATGCAACCAAATGTTCAAGTCAAAAGGATTGTCACGTCCTGAATCACTGTGACTCTATGATGGGTCTCAGCCATAGGAAAAAACAGTGCTGTCTGTTTCGCCCTCCTCATGCTCCTGTGAGCCAGAGATGCACAGTACATCTCTGGCTCCCTCTCAACCACAGAGAGTGCATACATATATTCAGCTAAACATGAAACACATTTCAACAACAAAATAAAAGCACAATTGTATAGATGACGTGACATGAAGCTTCTCTTAGAAGATATCCTCAATATAACCATGTCATCTACTAAGGTTTTCTGTTGCATGGGTGGTTTGTCTTGTGTGCCATTGCTGCGACCCACAGACGCAAGCGCATGCGTAGAAACATTCGCGGATAACATGCGTATATAGTTAAGTTTTTCCTCTTGTCGAATATGGCCTGACTCATGGTTTGTTTTCGACACTGACGAGAAACAAGTTTTAGATAGTATGTATAAATTTCATGATATGATGGTCAATATAACCAACTGTTTCTCAGAAGTCAGTCATCGGGTTATATCACCAAAAACTTCAATGAACTGCATGATTCCCGTCTTGATCGTTCTTCAGTCAGTCATCAGGTTACAACATCAATCATTTTCAAATGCTGTGGGATTCACTTCTTCATTGTTATTCACTCAGTCAACAAGTCACAACACCAACAGCGTGGAAAGTCACAACACCAACAGCTTGGAAAGTCACAACACCAACAGCGTGGAAAATCACAACACCAACAGAATGGAAAGTCACAACACCAACTGCGTGGAAAGTCACAACACCAACTGCGTGGAAAATCACAACACCAATAGAATGGAAAGTCACAACACCAACTGCGTGGAAAGTCACAACACCAACTGCGTGGAAAATCACACTGCTACTATTGTTTACTCCTATTTCATGCCTCCAGAACATTGGAACTAGCCTGCCCCGAGAACACACGAACTAACTGTCCCGAGAACATTGGAACTAGCCTGCCCCGAGAACACACGAACTAACTACCCCGAGAACATTGGAACTAACCTGCCCCGAGAACACACGAACTAACTACCCCGAGAACATTGGAACTAACCTGCCCCGAGAACACGCGAACTAACCTGCCTGAACTAACTAATCTTTCTGCAAAGCCTGTATGGCAACCAGGGCCTGAACTTCTAGTTGAGGGTGCATAGAATAGAACCAATGTCTTCTTTCCAGACATATCGCCGTAGTAGACTTAGGAAAGTTGGAGAATAGGCAGATGACCTGTCATCTGTGAAATAATCATTACTGTCGTTGCATGTCTTGTCTCGATTTTTTTACTGTTATCTTCTGTCAAATAGTCAGTCCACATGGGCGACGAGTAGACGCAGGCCGGTGACAATTGAACCCTTTGTTCTCTTGTGACAAGCTCCTAGAGGGCGGATAATGCAAGATGTGACATCGTTGCAGGTGGGTCATATGTCTGACGGAAGAATGATCAACTGGGTGGTCAAAATGTGTATGCTGGACTCCAGACAAAGCGTAGCAATCCTGGGATACTGTTACACTGAATTGCTTCCCTTCAGGGAATAAATGTGCATCCACAAACTCAACACAACCATGCATTTGAGACAGCAAACCTTATACAAACTGAGATGTCACCTCGGTTACTCCTGAGCGAAACATCATCATCAAAATCATCATCAACATCATCATCAAAATCATAATAATCTTTTTGCAATCAACATATTTATATTTGCCTGTACTGTATATCGTTTACTAAGTTGATCTTAGCCCTTATTGTACTAGTATCTTATTATCTTTCAATATCAGTCCTTATTGTCCTATTATCTCATTATATTTAATCTCAGTCCTTATTGTCCTATTATCTTATTATCTTTCAATATCAGTCCTTATTGTCCTATTATCTCATTATATTTAATCTCAGTCCTTATTGTACTATTATCTGATTATCTTCACTCAGTCCTTATTGTCCTATTATCTTATTAACTTCACTCAGTCCTTATTGTCCTATTATCTTATTATCTTCACTCAGTCCTTATTGTCCTATTATCTCATTATCTTCACTCAGTCCTTATTGTCCTATTATCTTATTATCTTCACTCAGTCCTTATTGTCCTATTATCTTATTATCTTCACTCAGTCCTTATTGTCCTATTATCTCATTATCTTCACTCAGTCCTTATTGTCCTATTATCTTATTATCTTTCAATCTCGGTCCTTATTGTCCTATTATCTCATTATCTTCACTCAGTCCTTATTGTCCTATTATCTCATTATCTTCACT
This sequence comes from Meghimatium bilineatum, assembly GCA_034231615.1. Taxonomy (NCBI): domain Eukaryota; kingdom Metazoa; phylum Mollusca; class Gastropoda; order Stylommatophora; family Philomycidae; genus Meghimatium; species Meghimatium bilineatum. Next base: position 38,256,484 of record CM067309.1, on the reverse strand, counting down.
CAGTCCTTATTGTCCTATTATCTCATTATCTTCACTCAGTCCTTATTGTCCTATTATCTTATTATCTTTCAATCTCGGTCCTTATTGCTCTAGTATATTATTATCTTCATTTATTATCTCCGACGAACCCATTATTTTGTAAATCAACATTTTGATTCCCTGATTGCTGTCTGTCAAATACTACCCGATTGTCCATGCTTCTCCACCATATAACAATATAGAATATATGCCATAAACAAGATTATTTAACTTTCTGTTTTCAAATAATTTTTCTTTATTTGATTGTAACTTAAGATATTTCTCGTGTTATTTAGCAGAAAAAAATATAAAATGACATACTATTCCTTACATCTTCCGAAAGAGATTGAGATTATATGGGTTTGCCTGGAGTGTAGCGATCTCAGTTCTAAAATACTTATTTATATCTTTATTGTTTGCGAAATAAAGACAGATACAACAACATGGAAATAATAATAATAATGAAAGGTATAATTTCTGGTAAGAGGGATAACGGTCGGCCAAGACGACGATGGATAAGAGACATATCATATTGTTTAACAATGACCTTAGCTTCGGCGAGGCAGCTCGGTCAGAACATCCAAAAAGAAGATTGTTCTGGAAATATTGTGCAACTACAAGAAAAAGAACAAAAATTCCTCCAAAATTAATATGAACAGAACACTCAAAGCGTAAGCAGAGAACAGAACATTGACATAGTGAATAAACAGAGAACAGAACATTGACATCGTGAATAAACAGAGAACAGAACATTGACATCGATAATAAACAGAGAACAGAACATTGACATCGTTAATAGACAGAGAATAGAACACTGACCTCGTGAATAAACAGAGAACAGAACATTGACATCGTTAATAAACAGAGAACAGAACATTGACATCGATAATAAACAGAGCACAGAACATTGACATCGATAATAAACAGAGAACAGAACATTGACATCGTGAATAAACAGAGAACAGAACATTGACATAGTGAATAAACAGAGAACAGAACATTGACATTGTGAATAAACAGAGAACAGAACATTGACATCGTGAATAAACAGAGAACAGAACATTGCAAGCGATAATAAACAGATAACAGAACATTGACATCGTTAATAAACAGAGAACAGAACATTGACATCGTTAATAAACAGAGAACAGAACATTGACATCGTTAATAAACAGAGAACAGAACATTGAGATCGTGAATAAACAGAGAACAGAACATTGACAACGTGAATAAACTGGTGTTTTATTGCTCACAAATTATAGTAAAATCGCGTGACATATCGACATGGTTCATTATGTGGAAACAAAACCATTATGAAGTCTGACTCTTTCATGGAATCTCGTCTCGTATTTCAACTTTTAGAGGATATTTGAGGATACATCATCGACAGAGCACTGAACGCTGAATTTACCACGTATTGTGATGCACATTGAGTGGTAGTCATACCGGTACAGACTCTGTGCTCTTCGTTACATCCGGCTTTGTTATTTACAGACATCGAACAGTTTTTCTTTATATCATTGCACTTTGCGTTCTGGCTGGTTAAACATTGGCATAGTACACCGCAGTCATTATTGCAGGAGTTGGTGTAAGAATCACAAGTGATGTTGAGACAAGTGTTCAATAAACTGTCCTGTAAGAAAGCGGTCGTGACAGGGCACATGGAACGACAGAGATGCAAACAGTCGGCTTGTCCTCCGGTAAACATGGCGCAAAAGACGACCAGAAACACGCATAGCATTGCTGGAATAGAAGAGATTATGAGTTGAGAAAAATATAATTTTGTAGCATACTAAGGACATTAAATAATAATACAGTAAAACAGTACGCCCATACAACGTCAGGGCTGCATGTGTATCGCATTGAACGCATCAACGCACAAGGTCAGGATTGTAGAGATATCACGTTGGATGCATCAACGCACAAGGTCAGGATTGTAGAGATATCACGTTGGATGCATCAACACACAAAGTCAGGATTGTAGAGATATCACATTGAATGCATCAACGCACAAGGTCAGGATTGTAGAGATATCACGTTGGATGCATCAACACACACAGTCAGGATTGTAGAGATATCACGTTGGATGCATCAACGCACAGAATCAGGATTGTAGAGGTATCACGTTGAATGCATTAACGTAAAAAGTCAGGATTGTAGAAGTATCACGTTGGATGCTTCAATACACAAAGTCAGGATTGTAGAGCTACAGCGTAGGATGCATTAACACACAAAGTCAGGATTGTAGAGGTACCACGTTGAATGTACCAAAACACAAAGTCAGGATTGTAGAGGTAACACGTTGAATGCATTAACGCAAAAAGTCAGGATTGTAGAGGTATCACGTTGGATACTTCAATACACAAAGTCAGGATTGTAGAGGTACCACTTTGAATGTACCAAAACACAAAGTGAGGATTGTAGAGGTACCACCTTTGATGCATCAACACACAAAATCAGGATTGAATGAGTACCACATCATAATTATCTATCTCTTCGCTAAACCCTATATTGTATTTCAGCATCAGGGGTAGAAGAGTTTTTTGGAGATGGCCCTCGTGTGTGCTGAGCATGTTGTGGAATGTGTCGCCTCATTTATTTCGGTGGTCCATCGTTGTCGTGGTCGCCCTCTGATTCTGTATTCACTGTATCTGTGTAGCATAGCTTGCTATGGTATGTTCTCTAATGATAATCTGCCGATGCGTGCAAACCATTTGATCTGTTGTCTTTTAATATATTCATAGATTGGGATGGTGCCGGTTCTTTATCTAATATCCTTATTACTCACTCTGTCTCTTAGCGATTCCTAGGATTCTGCGTAAGCATGCTATTTCAGCTGCCACAAGTTTACGTTTGTGTTGTGCTGTCATTGTCCATGTTTGGCTATGGTAGCATAGCATTGCAATAATAATCGTTTTGAATGTTTTAGTTTGGTGTTTAAATCTACATTTTTGTTTCTGAAGATTGGTGTCATTTACCATAGGTCTTGGTATGCTTTACTACATCTATTGTGTATTTCTATGCTGCTCCAGCCATCTGTTGTTACATTGCTTCCTATGTGTGTGAATTCTGTCCCTTGTTTAAGTCTGTTATTTCCAAAATATATATATATATATTGGTGTTTCTTTCTGTTCTTCCTATCTTCATGACTTCGGTCTTTTCTATATTTATCTTCATGTTAAAGGTTTGACATGTTTGATGAAACCTGTCAATTTGTCTTTGTAGTTGCTCTTCTGATGATGCTACTAGTGCTTTGTCGTCTGCAAATAGTAATTCGTTTAAGTTATCCTTCAGATTGTTTTCTTCCGTTGTCTTTGCTACTTTGCAGATCTGATCCATTTATGTTATGAACAATATAGGGAATAGTACACATCCTTGTCTTACTCCGAGTGAATGTGGAAATTATCGGATATACATGTGCTCGCTCTTACTGCGTATTGACTATTGGCGTTTAGGCTCTGTCATAGGCTTATCAGATATTGGAGAGCTCCTATGTCTGTAGTGTTATCCATAGTTGTGCTCTATCCACTCTGTCAAAAGATTTCTCTTGGTCCACGAAAGCTAAATATAAGTCTTGATTAGTTCTGTCGCTCTTTCTGAACGTTGTTTGTGGGCGAAGATTGCATCTGTAGAGCTTTCATTTTTCGGAAAGCCCAATTATGTTTTGTGGAACTGTGGTTTTATATTTTCGCGCATCCTTCTCTCTAGTATTTTGCTAAAGATTTTTTCTATGTGACTTAAGAGTGATATGCCTCTATACTTAGTGCAGTCCCTCTTACTATCGTTGTTCTTCCAGATGGAAACAATCAGCGCTGTATTCCAGTCCTGTTGTGTCTTTTTTGTCTTCTAGCAGTCTGTGTAGCCAATTTATACCTGTCAACTATTTTTTATAGTTCTATAGGGATACCTTCTATTCCTGGTGCTTTTTTTATTTCACATTTACCACATTGGATGCATCAACACTCAGAGGCAGAGTTGTATGGGTACAACATTTCATGCAGCAACACTCAGAACCAGAGTTGTATGGGTACAACATTTCATGCAGCAACACTCAGAACCAGAGTTGTATGGGTACAACATTTCATGCAGCAACACTCAGAACCAGAGTTGTATGGGTACAACATTTCATGCAGCAACACTCAGAACCAGAGTTGTATGGGTACAACATTTCATGCAGCAACACTCAGAACCAGAGTTGTATGGGTACAACATTTCATGCAGCAACACTCAGAACCAGAGTTGTATGGGTACAACATTTCATGCAGCAACACTCAGAACCAGAGTTGTATGGGTACAACATTTCATGCAGCAACACTCAGAACCAGAGTTGTATCATCATCATCCTCCTCATCCTCCTCCTCCTCCTCCTCCTCCTCCTCCTCCTCATCATCATCATCATCATCATCATTTTCCGTTTGCGCTGAAGTTATCGCATATGGCAGAGTTAAGATCTCTCCAATTCTGTCTGTTCAAAGCTATTCCGTACAGTTCCTGAATAGTATGGATATTAATTGTTTTACTTTCTCTAAGTATTGTTCTTAAGAGTGTATCTTTTGGTCTACCCCTGGCTTGAATGAAGAAGAATTGGAGTAAACTGACTTCTATTACACAAATCGGTCTGGACTTTACGATGTTAGTTAATTAATCCAACAATCGACGGAATGACCCAGAAGAGTTGTATGGGTACAACATTTCATGCATCAACACTCAGAGTCAAGGTCGTAGTGGTACCATATTGAACTCACCAACATAGAGACAAAATTGTAGGGGTACCACAGTGGATGCATCAACACACGGAGTTGTAGGTGTAATATTCATTTATTCATTGGTACCATACCTTCCAGCGAAGACCATCAAGTCTGTCCACAGTCCTTTTTTAAATACATTTAAATATAGTTTCTGGTGATTCTGAATTATGCCATGCTTTCAAACCATCCGACATTTTCTCACGTTGTCTTCCTCTGTCTCTCTTACCCTCAATATTTCCAGTTGTTACTATGTTGTCTAGCCCACCTCTTCTCATGACATGACCCAGAAACTGTGATTGTCGTCTTCTAATACAGTTAATAAGTTCTCTATTTGAGTTGACCAGTTGTCGAATTATATAATTACTCTTTTTAGCTGTCCATGATATTTTTAACATTCTTAATATAGAAAACATATACTTAATATCTGGCAGTCAGTGGAGAACTAAAACATAGACTTGATATCTGGTAGTCAGTAGAGAACTAAAACATAGACTTGATATCTGGTAGTCAGTGGTGAATTAAAACATAGACTTCATATTTGGTAGTCAGTGGTGAACTAAAACATAGACTTGATATCTGGTAGTCAGTAGAGAACTAAAACATAGACTTTATATCTGGTAGTCAGTAGAGAACTAAAACATAGACTTGATATCTGGTAGTCAGTGGTGAATTAAAACATAGACTTCATATTTGGTAGTCAGTGGTGAACTAAAACATAGACTTGATATCTGGTAGTAAGTAGAGAACTAAAACATAGACTTTATATCTGGTAGTCAGTGAAGAACTAAAACATAGACTTGATATCTGGCAGTCAGTGAAGAACTAAAACATAGACTTAATATCTGGTAGTCAGTAGATAACTAAAACATAGACTTAATAACTGATAGTCAGTGAAGAACTAAAACATAGACTTAATAACTGGTAGTCAGTGAAGAACTAAAACATAAACTTGATACTTACTATTCATGACGGTTTATTATGATGAGAGATCGTCCCAATACAGTTTGAAAATAGCGCTCAAATACAGAAATATTTATGCTAAAGTTTTTATAGACCCTACCCAATTCTGCCAGCAGCTACCTCTTATATCCAGAGGTGAGAATAATGACTCAGATGAGAATAATGACTGTCACAATGTATTACGTTTTATCTTGCATAAAATTACTTCACAGAACATACATTTGTGTGGATATTTTGTAAATAAATTATCATAAATTTAACGAATGCTTGCCTGGAAAACGAATACACTGTATTGTCAATCAAGCTTTGAGTGATAACCTTTGTCTTATGTTACATTAGCCCCAACCTTTGTCTTATGTTACATCAGGCCCTATATATCCAGTCAATGGGTGGTTTCCTGAACATGAAATTTACTAATTTGATAGAAAACACTTTTGTATTATCTGATACGGTTTAAGGAGATTGTGTGCGCATGTGTGTACAGTACAGATGGCGCTATCAGCTGGGTGTGTCGTCTACTGCATTGTATTCTGACATCATTGTTTTCTTACATCATTGATATGATTATTGTAGATGTCCCGATACCGCGTCACACTACCATTCTATTAACATTTGAATTCATTGACATCAGTATGTGTAACAATGATAAATCATTCTCCAGATTTAGCTTCTGCCAACGGACACACAACGTCACTCATCTTGGCTAATTAATCATTTCATTTTCTGATGACACCGCGTTTACCCAAAATGACCATAAAATCTTGGATCAGTTGCATCCGTTATAACGAATGACGATGGGCGGGTTCAGTTGACGTGATCTATATTTGATAATTGAATTTCTCAATTTTAAAACCAACTGTCTTTGACGTTCGCTACCCAACAAAGACATCAAATAGATATTTTCAGAAGTATTGTAATAATTGAGTACGTTTAAATAATTGGTGTATATAACTATTTTATATACAAAATCACGACTACGATTACAGGCGTTTCCGCAAAAAATTATCATTTCTGGCTTTCGTGTATTAGATTACTCATTTGTCGCATAAACGTTTGCAGATAACCTTCAAACAAATTATTCTTTTGTTTTGAAACTTTCAAATGAAATCTAGCATTTCGTTCCATGACTGTTCCTACAAGATCTTGGTATAAATATCAGCTATCACCGTGTAACACCGATAGATCGGCTTCATCGTTGGTGCAATAAATCTACTATTTAGAAACCTGTTTCAAGACAAAGATTGAGAAGTCTGTTTCAAGACAAAGATTGAGAAGTCTTTTTTCAAGACAAAGAGATGGGACTAACCAGTAAGTATTACTGTTCATCTTCTGCGTTCATTCTCAAACTCCTGCAATTTAGTAGGACGTAGTCCATAGAGTGGAATTCTTTTTTTTTTAAAATGGTTTTTAGCTGCAATGTCTACGTATTGAGGGCTGATTCATCCGATTTCAGCATGACTTTCGATTACTTAAAGCTATTGGTGGGACAACCAACTCTGTCATCAAACCTACTTCGTCGCTCCTTTCGACATGCATAGTAAGTCACAGTTGTGTTACTCATTGATCCTAATCTCCTCAAAATAATAGAAAAAGGCATGAAAGCTAGCAATATCCATCAATAAAATGAACTCGTAACGAGACTCTAATTTGTATTATTGACTAATACTTATAACGCTTCTATCTATTTCTTTTCATTTTGATATTTGCCCTGTGTTACCTCAGCCCCTACTCTCAATTTACAGTTTCGCGTTGTTTCCCAATACTGGAACGTTATCTCTTCATTTATCCCAACCTCGATAACAGAAGAACGTCTAATATCATCAAAATCATCATAATCATCATCGTCAACAGCAAACTTGTTCTCATAGTTATAATTGTTCTCATCGTGATCATCCTTCTCATAGTTATAATTGTTCTCATCGTGATCATCCTTCTCATAGTTATAATTGTTCTCATCATGATCATACTTCTCATAGTTATAATTGTTCTCATCGTGATCATCCTTCTCATAGTTATAATTGTTCTCATCATGATCATCCGTCTCATAGTTATAATTGTTCTCATCATGATCATCCTTCTCATAGTTATAATTGTTCTCATCATGATCATCCTTCTAATAGTTATAATTGTTCTCATCGTGATCATACTTCTCATAGTTATAATTCATAGTTATCTATCTATTCATTTGTTGCCTTTCAGCGTCAGGGGTAGAAGAGTTTTTAGATACGGCCCTATTGTGTGCTGAGTATATTGTGGAATTTGTAGCCTCTTTTATTTGTGATCCATCCTTTTCGTGGTCGGCCCCTAGGCCTGTCTTCACTGTATCTGTGTTATCATCATCAATCAATCACAGCCAACCCATCCCCAAATCTCCTTAGTCGCCTCTTGCAACATGCATTATATGACACGGTTTAGTTATTCTATACACCCCTGTCGGGCTCCTACACCGTGATAGTCGACAATATAAGACCTACTGGATATTGGGAAAACCGCTGTTTAAAAACGGCTCACATAATTTTCGTTTCCTGTCGACATGACACTTAGTACAATCATCATCATCAGGTGACATATTCTTTCCAGAACGTAGTCTTTCCTATGGATCTCTTGAATTCTCCGCGGTCTTGAGCAAGTTGTCCTGCATCTTTCAGTGACATGCGCAGGCATTCTTGAATGTCTTTTGTCCAACGGCGTCTTGGTCTGCCTTTGCCCCTGTTGCCTTCTATCATCCCCTCCAGTAACACTCTCTCCATGCCGTTAATATAATCATAGTGGCCAATAAAGATCGCGAAAAAAGTTAAACAGTTATTTTAGAAGTAAATTTAAGTAGGAAGCCAGAGGACAATTAAAAAAACAGCACTAAATCGCCTAGCAACTATTGCACACGCGTTATTCCGTACTTGACTAACCGCATCACCAATAAAAGATGCGATTTTGTCAAGACATTCAAACCGTACACTCAAAGTCACCGGAACGGACCAATCGAGACAATGACTATTACAACAACAACAAACATCCCGTACAGGTATTGAAATATTCTCACTAACAACAAACATATAACATAATATCCGTATTAGTTATTAATATACAAGGGCCGATAGGACTTCTTGTAAACATGGATAACATATATAGACAGTACAATTTTGCTTCAAATAATTGTTTATACAAGTATATTTAAGTAGGAAGTAAGAGGACAATTTAAAAAAAATTGAGGATATTTCAATATCTGTACTGGATGTTTGTTGTTGTTGTAATAGTCCTTGTCTCGATTGGTCCGTTCGGGTTACTTTGAGTGCACGGTTTGAATGTCTTGACAAAATCGCATCTTTTATTGGAGATGCGGTTAGTCAAGTACGGAAGAACGCGTGTGCAATAATTACTAGGCGATTTGGTGCCGTTGAACGGAAATGTTCAATTCCCGTTAGTCTCATTTTAGAAGGCTGTATTACCATTAGCCACTGAACAGTGAAAAATGTAATCGGAATTGAAATGTTAAATATTGCGTCATTGAAAGTTGCGTATTTCCATAACAGCTGGTTGCGATTGTAAAATATACCAAACCACGGCTGTTCAACTTCAATGTAATATCTATGTTAACGGGTGGTTGCGAAAGTTGGAAAATAACAAAAACATTGGAGAAAAAGTTAAATTCAGTTGAAAATAAATGTCTTGGAAATTCTTAGTTATTGGTTGGAAAGAATTCAAGTCAAACAAGCAAGAGAAGCAACCAAACAAAAATATGTTTCTACAACAATAAGAAGAAAACGATTGACTTATATCGGACATGTACTTAGAATGATTGAAAACAGACTGCCACTACAAGTATGAAAATGGGTACCAGATGACAAAAGAAAAGGAGGAAGAACAAGATAAATTTCTCGCAGAACACCGATCAAAGAGGGTATGGCTGTAGGTCCCAACAATATGCAAGAATTACACACAGTAGTGTCACATTGCTCGAACTGGTAAACTCTGGTTTCCGGCATATACGCTGAAGGAATATTGACAGACAGACAGATAGATAGCTCGATTAGACAGATTGGATAGATATATAGATATATAGATTAGATAGATAGATATACAGATACATAGACAGACAGATATATATAGATAGATAGATAGATAGATATATAGATAGATAGATGGATAGATAGATAGATAGATAGATAGATAGATAGATAGATAGATAGATAGATAGATCTGTGTGTATTTCAGCAATCATCTTGTATATGTAAAAACATCTGTGTGTATTTCAGCAATCATCAATCTAAGCCTTCTCTTACTTGCTTTCGTGAATAGAGGAATGGCAACCTGTGAAAAGCGTTGTGGCCAAATGTGCGGAGTCGTGACCACAGAATGTGAAAGCAGCCCTGAGGTTACCTTATACAATGCAACCTGCGACAGTTTCATTGCGTACTGCAAATCACTTTGTAATTCTATATACTGCCCGTGTGTAAAGGATGCAGATAAAGCCTGTAACAAGAATACTAAAAGCTGCTATACCGCAAATGGGGCCATCGACTTTGCTGGGATACAGAAAATCAACTATTGTGTTTCAGATAACAGCGTTTCCTGTTTTCGAAAGGTAATAGACGCCAGTCATGTGGCGTTCTTAAGCGAATTAGGGGATGCTTTCCCATTTGACTCGTAATGACTCGTACCATGACTCATTGATTAAGGCAGATGATTATATCTTAGACAGCGGTTTGTACTTGTAACAATTGATGATTATAAGTTAGACAGCGGTTTGTACTTGTAACAATTGATGATTATAAGTTAGACAGCGGTTTGTACTTGTAACAATTGATGATTATAAGTTAGACAGCAGTTTGTACTTGTAACAATTGATGATTATAAGTTAGACAGTGGTTTGTCCTTGTAACAATTGATGATTACATCTTAGACAACTGTTTGTTCTTGCACACAATTAATGATTACATCTTAGACAACGGTTTGTTCTTGCACACAATTAATGATTACACCTTAGACAGCGGTATGTAATTGCAAAAAAATTGTACTCTGTAAAATAAGGTAGGAAATGTAACAGTTGCAATCAATAAACATCGCAATTTTGTCCAAATTATTTCTTGTGTACAATTCATGAAAATATCTGTATTGTATGTGCAAACTTATCATCAATTTTTTGCAATATTGATTACATGGATAACAACACTCAGAACAATCCAAATCCATTAACATGAGGATTCGATCTTCCTTCCAAAATATTGGATATTTTCTTACTTCCTCTTCTTCTTCTGCGTTTATTCTCAAACTCCCACTGGAACTCTCTTGCAGCAGGACCATGGTCTAATAGATTTCCAGCAGGATGTAGTCCAGAAAAAAATGGAAATGCGTTGTGTCGCCGTTTTATTTGCGGCAATTTCCCGACACATCCGTCTTCGGTGGAAGGATATATCTTTACGAATCCATTAAAAATCGATATTCTTAAAAAATGATATGCACTTTGTCAACAGCCGATATTCTCTTCTAAGCACTGCGTCCTTTGCGGACGATATTATGATATATAGACAGGGAAGGCAGAACAGAAACTGTCGCAGACCTGCAGAATGAGCTAGACTGTATCGACTGTTGGTGGAACGATTCCGGGGAACTGATTAACCAAACGAATCAGCGATAACATAGTTCTATCTTAATGCGACACCAGTGGTGGAGATGAGGGGGTGCTGTGTAATCAGGACCTCATCTTTACAATACCTGGGTGATAGCACCAGCTGACAATAAACAATCACAGCTCGTAGTCCTATATGAGGCTCTTGTCCTCCGTGTCATTGAATACGCAGGCGCCACTATCACCGCCAGTCACACACAGATTGAGAGGCTGGAGAGAATTTAAAATAAAGCGATGTGAATCATAGTTGCACCAGAGATGCGCCCTGTGTGGCTATGATTTTCCACGCTAATCTTCTGACCATATCTCACAGAACTGATATATGACATGCCTGTGCACTCCTTATGGTGAGTTCTGACACGGATCACCAACTATACAGCGAACTCCATCAAGACGCAGACACAGGAGAGGAAAATCATGGATTGGTCGCGCTGAGGATACCGTTAAACATATTTGCAGCACAGAAGACATACTTCCTGGCGTGTATTGGATATCGTTAAACAGATTTGCAGCACAGAAGACATACTTCCTGGCGTGTATTGGATACCGTCAAACAGATTTGCAGCATAGAAGACATACTTCCTGTCGTGTATTGGATACCGTTAAACAGATTTGCAGCACAGAAGACATAGTACCTGGCGTGTATTGGATACCGTTAAACAGATTTGCAGCACAGAAGACATACTTCCTGGTGTGTATTGGATACCGTTAAACAGATTTTCAGCACAGAAGACATAGTACCTGGCGTGTATTGGATACCGTCAAACAGATTTGCAGCATAGAAGACATACTTCCTGTCGTGTATTGGATACCGTTAAACAGATTTTCAGCACAGAAGACATAGTACCTGGCGTGTATTGGATACCGTCAAACAGATTTGCAGCATAGAAGACATACTTCCTGTCGTGTATTGGATACCGTTAAACAGATTTTCAGCACAGAAGACATAGTACCTGGCGTGTATTGGATACCGTTAAACAGATTTGCAGCACAGAAGACATAGTACCTGGCGTGTATTGGATACCGTTAAACAGATTTGCAGCACATAAGACATACTTCCGGGTGTGTATTGGATACCTACATCTATGGTCCTTCAGCATGCAGTCAAGATAATTATCACACTCAATACAGAGTGTAGGAACGTAGCCATCATAACGTTGGTACATCACACTCAATAGAGAGTGTAGGAACGTAGCCATCATAACGTTGGTACATCACACTCAATACAGAGTTTGGGAACGTAGCCATGTGAACGTTGATATATCACACTCAATAGATAGTGTAGGAACGTAGCCATGTGAACGTTTATACATCACACTCAATAGAGAGTGTAGGAACGTAGCCATGTGAACGTTGATACATCACACTCAAGAGAGAGTGTAGGAACGTAGCCATGTGAACGTTGAACAATCAAGGCATTCATCTGTGAACGTATCGATGTCACAGATGGTGTAATTTAGACGGACGGGTTGGTCATCTGGCATCAGCGGTGCCCATAGACATTTACTGCCAGATCACAAGGAAGAACAGTGCACGAAGCCAGTGGGGCCTTTACCGCAACAACAAGCAGTCTAATGTTGGAAGTATTTACATAACGCAGGCACTAAACTGGCTGGAATTGCAAGCATATTGCATGCTAAGCGACTCAATTAATATTGCGAAGAAAGTACAAATAGGCGATTTACGTTAAGGGATGGGTGGAGTCATTACAGCGAGTTATAATGTGGGCCTGACTTCGAAAATTCACTCTTACCTTTGTCATCAGACACGCGGGTGTTGAGGGAAACGAATGAGCTGAACTATGTGCTAGTCTCGTAACCATAACAGATGACCAGTCTATGAACCCAACAGAGATACTATGTGCTTTTAATTCTTCATGATCAAATGGTTGTGAGATACAGAAACAGGAGTCAATATCCAGAATGCGCGATGTGGGAGGGAAGATGGGCATGACCCGTAGAGAACAACACATATTTCAAAACGAACACTGAACCAACATGGAACTTGAACGTTAAGTTCGTCTTTAAGTTATCCAAAGAAAACATGCAGTGATGACTTTTTCACAGGTAACAGGTTGTCAGCTAATTTATTCGGTTCCACACCTGGCGTTGAGATAAATTAATATACATGCACATAACAATCAAATATGTTGGACTGACTGACATATAACAGACAAATATGTTGGACTGACTGACATATAACAGACAAATATGTTGAACTGACTGACATATAACAGACAAATATGTTGGACTGACTGACATATAACAGACAAATATGTTGAACTGACTGACATATAACAGACAAATATGTTGGACTGACTGACATATAACAAAGATGTTGGACTGACTGACATATAACAGACAAACATGTTGGACTGACTGACATATAACAGACAAATATGTTGGACTGACTGACATATAACAGACAAATATGTTGGACTGACTGACATATAACAGACAAACATGTTGGACTGACTGACATATAACAGACAAATATGTTGGACTGACTGACATATAACAGACACAGATGTTGGACTGACTGACATATAACAGACAAATATGTTGGACTGACTGACATATAACAGACAAATATGTTGGACTGACTGACATATAACAGACAAACATGTTGGACTGACTTACATATAACAGACAAATGTGTTGGACTGACTGACATATAACAGACAAACATGTTGGACTGACTGACATATAACAGACAAATATGTTGGACTGACTGACATATAACAGACAAATATGTTGGACTGACTGACCAAGTAATGTTATGTCTCAAGCTTTCACTGAATCTCCCTTACAGCTGGACAATGGTCCCACAAGATTTCTTAACTCCCGCTGGGGACATTCCCATATATGATCTGCTTGCCGTTCGGTCAGCGATCCAAACGTGTATAAGCTCAGTGTCCAAGTCAGTGTTGCTCGATAAGAACCTGAGTTTATTGTTGACTGAACAGATATCTACCACAAAGCACGTACTCCGTCGCTCCGGCGACTTCCCCTTTTGAGTGCTGTCAATGGTGCTGTCAGCCACCTCTGAATTTAAATTATACACTTGCTTGATATAGTCTAACGACGATTTAATATCATTTTTAAAATTAACTATTGTTCTGTTAATGGGTCACTGCATGAAAACGTTTAAGTTTTAATTTCCTCGCACAGCAACTAGTAGCCATTTTTAATTCCAGTGACAAGATCTGCAAATGACGTCATGACATGCGCAATAATGTGCGTGAACCAAACAACACAAATATAATTATATAATTGAAGAATATAAATAGGAAACACAGAGGAATTATAGAAACAAATCAGAAGGCGGGATTTAAACCAGATCCGTTCCGCTAGAGTCTGGGATGTAATTGAAAGTAAGATGTGGTATAAACCGATCAGAGGATTGAAATAAGAAGTGTAACACTTCGTCTGGATCCCTTCTCAAACTCCTTATTGCCAGCAGGATGTAGTACAGGGAAAGGATTGCGCTGTACCACGGTTTGAAGGTTGGCTGCAATATCTGCCCATTTTAGCCTGATACAACAATTGTGGTGCTACTTTAAGCTATAGTACTGGACAGCGACCTCCAACCCCACACCTGTTTAGTCGACGCTTGTGATATGCATAAAAAGTAAAACATCGACTATTGTCTGCTCTCCATATGGTAACACGTGAAGGAATATGTTACAAATGAGGGCATGTAAAATCAAATTATAAATTTGTGACAAATAATTTTCCCCCGAATAAAATTATGGGAACAAACTCTTACTTTAACCTGATCGCTCTATCTTATCAACGATTATCTCCCATATATCAATGGATTATACAAGCAGTCTCCAAAGAACACTCCTACCCTGTCATGATATAACCTAATTGGACTTTGTTGTCTGCTGGTTGATAGGACACGCCTCTCCAAAAAGAAGGCAAACTCATTAACTACCTACTTTTACCATTGACGCTGCAAGGTATAAAGGGGTATGAAACGAAAAGAAAAAAAAAGTGGTGGATATACTAAATTCTGAATTAGGTATTTTTTAAAATCTTTAAAATGCTTTCGAATATAACTTCTGCTGATCGGCAGTGTGCAATCCGAAGAACTGATACATTAGGACATGGTTTACAGCTTCGTTGCGATGTCTGAGTCAATCGCCATGGAACATAAGATTTCTGTTTATAATACATCCAACCCCATCCCCAAAACCTCCTTTATTGTCTTCTACAACATACATGGCATGTCAGACTTTTTTCTCCTCTTTCTTTCCCCGGCAGCAGTGGTCAAGTTAGGTCCCAGGCAGGAACCTGACGTCGGGGATAAAGTTATTAGGTGGGGTGGCCAGTTCCCTTCTTTTCTGTATTTCCCTTCCCCAGCCCATGCTCCAGGTGCTCATTCACAGCTGGGTCGACTGGAAGAACGGAGGTGCCAGGCGAAAAATCACGACCCGATTTTGTGTGTGTCCAGACGTGGTTTTGAATCTGGGACGCTGCAACTTTAAAGCTCTGGTACAGCTGTCTGATTAGTGTATCGCCTGTGTGTTGCCGGGGCCCGAAAGAGGAGCAAAGAATAGCAACACTGTTTACCTTCCACGCATGTCGTAAAAGGCGAATAAGGAGGTTATGGCATGGAGTTGGCTGTCCCATCCAACATAGGGTCCGAGACCAAAAGCCATGCTGAAGTCAGATGTGTCAGGCTAAAAGGCGCAGATATCGCAGCAGTGCTGTAAACCATGACACAACGCATCCCGTTCTCCGGACTACATCCTGCTAATCTGCAGGAGTTTGAGAATGAACGCAGAAGAAGAAGATTAGAGCATGAATCACCTCAACCTCTTAATCTGTTTCACAAATCTGTGTAGCACGTACTTCATTGTAGTTCTGCCAGAGTCTGCCGAAAGTCCCGATCACAGCACGTAACTCCGTAGCTTCAAGCAATAATTCCCGGAGATCATTGCAATAAAAATCACCTTGCAAACAGGATGTTACGACTCATTTTTGAACCCAGGACTTCTTGAACAGAGAACAAACGTCTCAAACATTACGCAACGGTATGTGACATAATTACATGAACTGTCATATGACGTGTTCCTTCCAGAACGTTGTCTTCCTAATGAACTCTCAGAACCCCTCTCTGTCTTGAGCAATGCGGCTTGCATTTTCTAGCGATGTATTCATGTTATCTTTAATGTCGTCAGTCCATCGTCTTCTTGGTCTGCCCCTTCTCTTCTTTCCAAGTACTTTGCCCTCCATTATTTATCTTTCTAAACAGTTGTGTCTCTTTTTATGACCAAACATATGTAGATTTCTTTTTGTTATTGTGTTTAGTAACCAACACTCTGGAATCTTCAAGGTGTTTATAATATTTGAGTTTCTGATTTTTTTCCTTCCATGATATTCTAAGTATCTCCCTGTAGCATTTCATTTCAAAGGCGTACATCTTCTTCGCTGCTGTTTTTCTTAGGGTCCATGTTTCACATCCATATGCTGCAACCGGAAAAATATAATTTACATGAAATACCATATCTATATATTGTCTACAGCCAGCCATTCGCCAAGAAACAGAAAAGTGGAAATGTGTCTTTTTTTATTATTAAAGGGACACAACTTGAAAAAACCCCCACTATTTTATTTATCTTCCCACAAGAATTTACGATTCTATACCTGGAAAAAGAAGGCGTGACCTTTGTTATAACTGGTCTGTGTGAAATCTCACTGCATTAAATCAATGTTGTTTAATTGATCATTTATTTATACTTTCTTCAGTCAATGAAAATCACAACAATAGTCGGGTTGACCTTACGTAATCTCGTGAAATGTGCCAGCAAGTTAATTATAACATAATATAGAGATTATGCCTTCTGATGTATCAGCCGATGTCATCACAGAGAGATGATACTTGATTAATTCTTCTAAAAAAATGTGTCAGCTAATGACATCACAGAGAGATGATTCTTGATTAATTCTTCTAAAAAATGTGTCAGCTAATGACATCATTCTAATAGACATCATGGACAGAGAAAAACGAAGAACATTGAAGGTTTACAATTATTGACACTAAAAGAAGGGTGGCTTCTAAATATCATAATAAGAATGAAGCTACAGTATTTTGGACACTTAAAGCGACATGATGGTATCGGAAGTAATTTTAGAGGGCAGAGTGCCAGTCAAGAGAATAAAAGGGATACCAAGAAGACGAAAATTGGGGGGGGGGGATTCTCAGTGCGTTGCGCGTAGTTCACATGATCGAGGTAGCAGAAGATGCGTGGTTTTTTTTCAAATCTCCGCGTCACAGAAGCAGTATGAAATCATACCTAATATTTAAATGTTGGAATGTGTGTGGACACAGTATCCCGTAATGAACCAATTCTTATAACTAATGTATACCGAGTATTGCGAATGCCAGCGTGGTGTCGTTGATAAACTTATAAAAAAAAGGATAATGATATTCAAATTGACAGAATGGAGGATGGCACTACTTTTTAGGAGGATATTACCACTGTTTTGGAGGATATTACCGTTGTTTTGTGGGATATTACCATTGTTTTGTGGGATATTACCGTTGTTTTGTGGGATATTACCGTTGTTTTGTGGGATATTACCGCCGTTTTGGCGGATATTACCGCTGTTTTGGCGGATATTACCGCTGTTTTGGAGGATATTACCGATGTTTTGGAGAATATTACCGCTGTTTTGGAGTATATTACCGATGTAAAAATTAACGGTACAATACTGCTGTTTTGCAAAATATATTTATATGTTGTCATGCATTTGTGTCCAGCGGAAAGTAAACTTAAAATAGCATGGGGACTAGGCTAGTCCTACTAGTTCGATAACCGCACACCATTGATCATGAAATGACCTGACTCCTGTCAATTACGAGAATCAGAGAACTGTGCAGAGGAAGAGTGGAGGAAGGAGGGATGGGGGTTCTGTGTACATGAAGTTTATGGATGTCATCGTGATAGCATAGGAAAGTGTATTTCTTGGAATATTTGGAATGTGTCCAGGCCTCATCCATTAATGTGGTTGTAGTTTAAGGTTGTCTAGTGGTTGTAGTTGAAGGTTGTCTAGTGGTTGTAGTTGAAGGTGGTCTAGTGGTTGTAGTTGAGGGTGGTCTAGTGGTTGTTGTTGAAGGTTGTCTAGTGGTTGTAGTTGAGGGTGGTCTAGTGGTTGGAGTTGAGGTTTGTCTAGTGGTTGTAGCTGAAGGTGGTCTAGTGGTTGTAGTTGAAGGTTGTCTAGTGGTTGTAGTTGAAGGTGGTCTAGTGGTTGTAGTTGAGGGTGGTCTTGTGGTTGTAGCTGAAGGTGGTCTAGTGGTTGTAGTTGAGGGTGGTCTAGTGGATGTAGCTGAAGGTGGTCTAGTAGTTGTAGTTGAGGGTGGTCTAGTAGTTGTAGCTGAAGGTGGTCTAGTAGTTGTAGTTGAGGGTGGTCTTGTGGTTGCAGCTGAAGGTGGTCTAGTGGTTGTAGTTGAAGATGGTCTAGTGGTTGTAGTTGAGGGTGGTCTAGTAGTTGTAGTTGAGGGTGGTCTTGTGGTTGTAGCTGAAGGTGGTCTAGTGGTTGTAGTTGAGGGTGGTCTAGTGGATGTAGCTGAAGGTGGTCTAGTAGTTGTAGTTGAGGGTGGTCTAGTAGTTGTAGCTGAAGGTGGTCTAGTAGTTGTAGTTGAGGGTGGTCTAGTGGTTGTAGTTGAGGGTGGTCTAGTAGTTGTAGTTGTGGTTGGTCTAGTAGTTGTAGTTGAGGGTGGTCTAGTAGTTGTAGTTGAGGGTGGTCTAGTAGTTGTAGCTGAAGGTGGTCTAGTAGTTGTAGTTGAGGGTGGTCTAGTAGTTGTAGTTGAGGGTGGTCTAGTAGTTGTAGTTGAGGGTGGTCTAGTAGTTGTAGCTGAAGGTGGTCTAGTAGTTGTAGCTGAGGGTGGTCTAGTAGTTGTAGTTGAGGGTGGTCTAGTGGTTGTAGTTGAGGGTGGTCTAGTGGTTGTAGCTGAAGGTTGTCTAGTAGTTGTAGCTGAAGGTGGTCTAGTAGTTGTAGTTGAGGGTGGTCTAGTGGTTGTAGTTGAGGGTGGTCTAGTAGTTGTAGTTGAGGTTTGTCTAGTGGTTGTAGTTGAGGGTGGATTAGTGGTTGTAGTTGAGGGTGGATTAGTGGTTGTAGTTGAGGGTGGTCTAGTAGTTGTAGTTGAGGGTGGTCTAGTAGTTGTAGTTGAGGGTGGTCTAGTAGTTGTAGTTGAGGTTTGTCTAGTGGTTGTAGTTGAGGGTGGATTAGTGGTTGTAGTTGAGGGTGGATTAGTGGTTGTAGTTGAGGGTGGTCTAGTAGTTGTAGTTGAGGGTGGTCTAGTAGTTGTAGTTGAGGGTGGTCTAGTAGTTGTAGTTGAGGGTGGTCTAGTAGTTGTAGTTGAGGGTGGTCTAGTAGTTGTAGTTGAGGGTGGTCTAGTAGTTGTAGTTGATGGTGGTCTAGTGGTTGTAGTTGAGGTAGGTCTAGTAGTTGTAGCTGAAGGTGGTCTAGTAGTTGTAGTTGAGGGTGGTCTAGTAGTTGTAGCTGAAGGTGGTATAGTAGTTGTAGTTGAGGGTGGTCTAGTGGTTGTAGTTGATGGTGGTCTAGTGGTTGTAGTTAAAGGTGGAGGTAGTGTGGGTAATATTGAAAGTGCAGGCAGTATGGGTGATATTGGAAGTTGGGAAAGTCTAGGAAATGTTAGAATTGGGGGCAGTGTGGGTAATGTTGGAAGTGGAGGCAGCAGACCAGGTAAAAGGAAGTTTACTAAAACTCCACTAGAAGCAAATATATCTTCTAAAAGAGGACTCAACATTGGAAGTAAACATTGAAAGTTGCCTTGGTTCATGCAGGAAGCTATCAAATATCTACATTGCACGTCTAAAATGGACGCTTCGTTTGTGCAGGTCATCGTTGTGTTGAGACAAACTGACACTAAATTGTTAATACACGGACAGTACGTGTTGGTACAGCCCGTATCACAGTTCACCACACTTGGAATGTTTTGAAGACTTTGACCAATGCCCGCTATGGTACGTATCGATCCACATGTGAAGCTGCACAAGCCTTGACAGTTCAAGTTCAATTGGGCATCAGCAGTCAGGGAGCATAGAAGACACAGTATCATTGTGTCTGGAACATAAAGAAATGGATTTGAGTTAACAATAATAAAATGTAATTTTGGATTCTTCTTCTTCTGTGTTCGTTCTCAAACTTATGTGGATTAACGGGAAGTAATCCGGAGAAACTGTTTGACTTTGACTTCCAGATATTAGACAGTCTGTCATGACATTAACACTCGACGGTGATGTCATGACATAAATTACAACTCGAATTGCCCTAGCATCAAATGCATTTAACAGACTGTCTAATATCTGGATGTCAAAGTCAATCAGCACATGCACGAAAATGCGCTTATTGAATTCCTGCGTTATTCCGGTGCTATCATATGGATGTGAGAGCTGGAAAAGCTCTTTATCTTCAGAAAAGAAATTACTGAGTTTCGAGAACAAATGTCTTCGTAGGATAACTAACACCCATTGGAGTGAATTCAAATCGAATGATAAAATCAGAGAAGAGACACATCAACACTTCATCACTATATTGGACATGTCCTACGCGCAGATACCATCAGAATACACCACCAATCTCTTGAATGGATTCCTACAGGCAAAAGAGCCAGGTGTAGACCAAAAGAAACACTCAGAATAACAATAATTAGAGAAAGTAAAACAATCAATATTCATACTATTCAAGAACTGCACAGAATAGCTTTGAACAGACATAATTGGAGAGATCTGACCTCTGCCCTATGCGCTGACTTCAGCGCAAAAGGAAAATGAATGAATGAATGAATCCGGAGAACGGCATGATCTGTGACATGGTTTACCTCTTCAATTTGTTCTGTCTACTCCTAATATTCGTCTCCTGTGTAAAATCATACAACCTATTCGGCGTCTCCTGCGTAAAATAATACAACCTGTTCTTCGTCTCCTGTGTAAAATCATACAACCTGTTCTTCGTCTCCTGTGTAAAATCATACAGCCTATTCGGCGTCTCCTGTGTAAAATCATACAACCTGTTCTTCGTCTCCTGCGTAAAATCATACAACCTGTTCTTCGTCTCCTGTGTAAAATCATACAACCTGTTCTTCGTCTCCTGTGTAAAATCATACAGCCTATTCGGCGTCTCCTGTGTAAAAACATACAACCCATTCGGCGTCTCCTGTGTAAAATCATACAACCTATTCGGCGTCTCCTGTGTAAAATCATACAACCTATTATTAACATGTTTCACTCGTTCGCATCAGTAAACCGTATAAACGGTCAGTGAGACTGTTAGTGTTAACTGGTTAATTGTGTGAATAGAGAAACGCAGTCGACTAATTGATTGTGAGCTTGCTTGCTATCACCGGGTTACAGATTGTCAGGTTCCAAACCACGCCTGGACAAAGAAAATCAGGGTCATGTGATTTCTCGTTTGACAAGACCGCTCCTCCAGTCGATCCAACTATAAATAGGTACCATGAACTAGGAAGAATATACACAGCAAGGAAGGGAACTGACCACCCCACTTAATAGATGCTGATGTTTATTTATCTTCTCTGAAACACGTAGATAAAGTGTGGGATTTGGGGGAGAGTTGTGGGGTTTCTCAAAACCCCCAAAGGAAATTGGAATACGACTTGTAGTAGAAGGAAATTACCCAAAAGATGACTTTTAGTACAAGGAACTTAGCCAAAAGATGACTTTTAGTACAAGGAACTTATTCAAAAGATGACTTTTAGAACAAGGAACGTAGCCAAAAGATGACTTTTAGTACAAGGAATTTGGACAAAAGATGACTTTTAGTACAAGGAATTTGGACAAAAGATGACTTTTAGTACAAGGAACTTAGTCAAAAGATGACTTTTAGAACAAGGAACTTAGCCAAAAGATAATTATTAGTATAAGGAACTTAGCCAAAAGATGATTAAAATCCTCCTTAGCGATTTCTCTCGTAAAAAAGGTCATCACATTGCTCATAAAAAAGATGGACTTACATATAGGGAAACGGGACGGACAAATGCCCTTTTTCTTAAAGGTAAAACGCACCCCAAAGGGAAAAAAATGAAAGTCAGTGCTGTTCAAAAAGTAATGTGTAAATAATATCTGACAAGCAATAAAAAGTAATACTGTACTGCTGGTACCATCCCAATCTTGGAATATATTTAGAGTCAACAGATAAAATGGTTTGTACATATCAGACATCAGACTACCATCAGACAACATACCACAGCAAGCTATGCTACACAGATACAGTGAAGGCAAATCTAGAGGCCGACCATGAAAACAATAGACCACCGAAATGAAAGAGTCAACACTTTCCACAATATACTCAGCACACAAGAGGGCCATCTCCAGAAAACTCTTTTACCTCTGACACTGAAAGACAACAAATGGTTTAGCGAATAGATAATTAGATAGATGACATCATATAGAGATGATGTGATGTTAATTCTTCTAACTGATGTATGATCTAATGACATCATATAGAGATGATGGCGTGATCGATTCTTCTAACTAATGTATCAACTAATGATCTTCGTTGTTATGTGACGTATTCTTTCCAGAACGGTGTCTTCCCTATAAAACTCTTGAAATCTCATTGGTTCTGGGCGAATTGTTCTGCCTCCTTCAGCGACATATGGGATCACTCTTGGATATTTCTTGTCTTACAGCAAGATCTTTAGAAAACACCGGATTTATACAACTGTTTTATTTAACACAACATAACGGACAGTAATTCTATACACAGAAAACTAGAAACAAATATTTCAGTTCAGTTCAATTCTCTTTGTAATTTTTATGTACTGCCACAAAACACAATTTCTTCAATGAGAAACAATTGGTTCAACCAAAAATAACTAATGTTCCTATTTTAAACTTTTTTGAACATGAATAAATATTGTTTATGTCATCTTTTTTTCACATTTAAGGATATTGTTACAACTATCTAATTAACAAAAATCTGTATACAAGCTATCGGTACTAAGATCGCACTTCAACCCCCGTTTGGCTAATTAGTGCCTACCTGTGTGATTATTTCCCTTGACTATGTTTATAATTTTATGTTTATCATTTATTAATTTATATATAATTATATTTAGGGTAAAGTTTAGAATTAATTATGTACAACATAACTAACCCTAACCCCTATCCCTAAATTCAACCATAAAAATTGACATTTCAATTAATTATTGATTAATTATTGATATAATAGTTAGATCAATTAACCACAAAATACGTAGGTAGACAGTAATTGGAAACAAGAATGAAAACGAAGTGACGGGGGAAAGGGGAAGGAGGAGAGGAAAGGGGTTGAACTACGATCATAGTACCAAACTGTCTGTGAGCACATTGTGTGAATGAACATGTGAGAGAACGAAAGTGTTTTTTTAGTTCTTAAAATGTTTAGTGAGAGAAAAATTGTTGCATTATCAACAGAAGGACCTCATGATGATAGTCAATCTGGATGGGAGATCACAGTTGCATTTTGTCAGTTATTTTAAAATGGTGGGTTATGTCAATATACATACGCCATCATTGGAAATTAGGGGAAATATTCAAGATAAATAATCGTTCACATCAATTGGAGACAGCAAAACAGAATGTCTAAAAAAATATTTGTGCATGGCAAGATATTTGTGAGAAATGTAACCAGCTACACATAAATTAGTTAAGAAAACACAAGAATCTTTCTATTCCCATCGAGATTTCACTAAAACAATCGTAGATGTTGTTTCCGACATTTTGACTGAAGAAAAACGTTAATACGTGTTAAACTTGACAAGAAGATTCCAGATAGATAATTTAGAAGAAAAATTGTATGAGAACTGAAACATGTAATGAGGTAAATACCACACCACACCTCACTGAAACAGATGTATGAATCTGTCTGAAATATCACAGCTCACTGAAACAGCTGTAGGAATCTGTCTGAAATACCACAGCTCACTGAAACAGCTGTAGGAATCTGTCTGAAATACCACAGCTCACTGAAACAGCTGTAGGAATCTGTCTGAAATACCACAGCTTGAAACAGCTGTATGAATCTGTCAGAAATTTCGAGTGAAAAGAAAATATTAAGATTAGAAAGTGAGTAAATGTAGACATAGTGGGTTAAGGGAAGATTAATGGGTTAATGTAGAGGTATGTAGCTGGTTAAGGAAATAAATATAGATATAATTAGCGGGTTAAGGGAATAAATGTTGAGATAATTACCGGGTTAAGGGAATATATTTAGACGTAATTTTGAATACCTTGGTTCTCTTATCAAAAGTAATGGGGATTGCTATGAAGAAGGCAGAAGTAGGTTGGCTATCTCGCCAAAGAAGCTGTTACAAATGAAAAACATATTGTTGAGCTGCTGAAAAACAACAAAATCAACATTCCTAAGTGTTTGCATATTCCCAGCAGCAATACAAGAATATGAATTATGGACAATTACAAGAACAGTGAAAAATAAAAATGAATTTTTAATAAAATGTTACGGAAAAATTATGAGAATACCATGGACTAAAAAGATTGCCAATACAGACATCTTGAGAGAAATGAACGTAAAAAAATCTTGGCTAAACAGCATGAACTTTTCCAGAAAACTACAACATTTTAGCTATATCAAACGTCATGACAGCCTAGAGAAAATCATAATGGAGGGGATGATGCCAGTTTGACGAACATTAGAATAAAATTAGACGTAGTTAGAGAGTCAATAGAACAACATTAGACGTAGTTAGAGAGTCAATAGAACAACATTAGACGTAGTTAGAGAGTCAATAGAACAACATTAGACGTAGTTAGAGAGTCAATAGAATAAAATTAGACGTAGTTAGAGAGTCAATAGAACAACATTAGACGTAGTTAGTCAATATAATAAAATTAGACGTAGTTAGAGAGTCAATAGAATAAAATTAGACGTAGTTAGAGAGTCAATAGAATAAAATTAGACGTAGTTAGAGAGTCAATAGAACAACATTAGACGTAGAGAGTCAATAGAATAAAATTAGACGTAGTTAGAGAGTCAATAGAACAACATTAGACCTAGAGAGTCAATAGAATAAAATTAGACGTAGTTAGAGAGTCAATAGAATAAAATTAGACGTAGTTAGAGAGTCAATAGAACAACATTAGACGTAGAGAGTCAATAGAATAAAATTTGACGTAGTTAGAGAGTCAATAGAACAACATTAGACGTAGTTAGTCAATAGAATAAAATTAGACCTAGTTAGAGAGTCCATAGAATAACATTAGACCTAGAGAGTCACTAGAATAAAATTAGACGTAGTTAAAGAGTCAATAGAATAAAATTAGACGTAGTTAGAGAATCAACAGAATAAAATTAGACGAGTCATATAGCACCAGTCTGCTTCGGCTGAAAAATTTCGGTGAGTCACTGAGACTGCATCTGCTTTGGATTGAGGATATTTAGTGAGTCATTGAGGCACATTCTCCATTGATGTGAAGATATTTAGTGAGTCATTGAGGCACAGTCTCCATTGATGTGAAGATATTTAGTGAGTCATTGAGGCACAGTCTCCATTGATGTGAAGATATTTAGTGAGTCATTGAGGCACATTCTCCATTGATGTGAAGATATTTAGTGAGTCATTGAGGCACAGTCTCCATTGATGTGAAGATATTTAGTGAGTCATTGAGACACAATCTCCATTGATGTGAAGATATTTTATAAATCGATGAGGCACAAACTGCTTTGGTTTGAAAATATTTAGTAAGCCAGTGAGACCGGGTCTGCCTTGGTTTGAAGATAATTAGTGAGTCAGTGAGACCCGGTCTGCCTTTGTTTGAAGATATTTGGTGAGTCAGTGAGACCCGGTCTGCCTTGGTTTGAAGATAATTGGTGAGTCAGTGAGACCCAGTCTGGTGTGCGGTGTTAGATCTCTGGACCAGACAGCTGTTTGCGGGTACTACTATCAAGGGGGGATTGGGTTATTTTTTACATTTTGGGAAATATGATTAAAAATAAATGGATATCTAACGTTTTTATGCCAGAATTACATGAACTGCATCCTTCAATATATTTTACTGCCCTGTCATACCGAGAACAGAGTTTGTTCACCAGAGAAATGCATCGCTTAATTGTGTTTAATAAAAATAAAAATTACACCCTTCCCCCTTTCATAAATTTCACGAGATATTCTTTTGTTTGTGGCTAAACTAACGTATTTCAAGAAATGTTAAATTATGTTTGAAAATAACGTGTAAAACCCATTTTATGTGTTTAAATGGAAATGTAAGGCTGGTTTACCTTTCATTATTTAGTTTATGTTCGAGCCTCTAAATGGAAATTAATATTCAGCCTAAAGAACAATATGTGATGTTGTCTTATGCATAAGCAGATCTTTTTCTTCTGCGATCAGTTTCTTATACTCAGAAATCGAAACAAGAAGTTGGGTTGATTCTAAGAATTCAGTCGTCAGCAGTAGGTCCTCATGGTCGCCTCCACAACTTCCACTTCAGAGCTCTATCCTGGGGGTCATATTTAAGTTCTCCTGTCATTGAAAAGTGGGCATGTTTGCAGAATATGTTCTGGAATCTAGGAACCCTTTTGACATGGGCATCGGTCAGTTTGAACAGCCTTTATTTTGTGGATATCTGCTTATAGTCTACAGTGTCATGTGCGGGGGCCTAAAACATTGTGGTTGTATGAATATATTATTGTGCCAGTATATATTATTGTACCAGTCTATCTTACTGTACCATTATCATTATATCGTATTTTATCAGTATATCTTATTGTACTAGTACATTTTATTGTACCAGTCTATCTTACTGTACCAGTATATCTTGTTGTATTTATATATCTTATTGTACCAGTATATCTTATTGTACCAGTATATCTTATTGTATCAGTATATCTTATTGTATCAGTATATCTTATTGTACCAGTCTATCTTATTGTATCAGTATATCTTATTGTACCAGTATATCTTATTGTATCAGTATATCTTATTGTATCAGTATATCTTATTGTATCAGTATATCTTATTGTACCAGTATATCTTATTGTATCAGTATATCTTATTGTACCAGTATATCTTATTGTATCAGTATATCTTATTGTACCAGTATATCCTATCGTATTTCCATGACTAAAATATTCTTAAATCTAAGTTTCCCTATTAAGAAGTTACAGATCATGGAAATAAAAAGGGCGTTGTCATAATATTTGCCACGACGTGTACAGGCAATGACTTATTTATGCTGCAGAAAGATCAAATTCAATTTCAACAGTAGTTTTCATACAAGATATTTCATATTTCAAGTCTATGACACTGGTGTTCTAGCTATTTAGTCTAGTATCTTCTGGTACCCAGTTTTAATTTTATAACTATTTTCTTTTAAATGCATCATTTCCAGGGGCCGGTATAATCTTATTCTACTTCTGTCGTCACTTTGAAACACTGCCAAATTATTCTGACAAGATATATCCTGATCATTTCATAAGACCTATTTCACGAATTGAAAGAATTACATAAACTAAATAATCACAATACTGCCGCAAATAAGAATGCAATGGAAGGTATATTTACTAATGACAGAACGTATATTATTGTATTTATTTTATGGCACAAGCAGACTCGGTAATATCAGTCTGGTCTTAATCTCGAGTATTCCGAATGTCAGGGTGGTGTCGTTGATAAACTTATAAAAAGGATAATGATACCCACACTACTCACATTACCCACATTGACCAAATTGACAGAATGGTGGATGGTACTGCTTTTTTGGAGTATGTTTCCTCTGTTTTGGAGGATGTTACCGCTGTTTTGGAGGATATTACCGCTGTTTTGGAGGATACTACCGCGATTTTGGAGGATATTACCGATGTACAAATTGACGGTACAATACTGCTGTTGTGCAAAATATATTTATATTTTGTCATGCATTTGTGTCCCGCGGAAAGTAAACTAAAAATAGCATGGGGACTAAGCTAGTCCTACTAGTTCGATAACCGCACACCATTGATCATGAGATGACCTGACTCCTGTCATTTACGAGAATCAGAGAACTGTGCAGAGGAAGAGTGGAGGTAGGAGGGAGGGGGGTTCTGTGTACAAGAAGTTTATGGATGTCATCGTGAGAGCATAGGAAAGTGTATTTCTTGGAATATTTGGAATGTGTCCAGCCTCATCCATTAATGTGGTTGTAGTTTAAGGTTGTCTAGTGGTTGTAGTTGAAGGTTGTCTAGTGGTTGTAGTTGAAGGTGGTCTAGTGGTTGTAGTTGAAGGTGGTCTAGTGGTTGTAGTTGAAGGTTGTCTAGTAGTTGTAGTTGAAGGTGGTCTAGTGGTTGTAGTTGAAGGTGGTCTAGTGGTTGTAGATGAAGGCCGTCTAGTGGTTGTAGTTTAAGGTTGTCTAGTAGTTGTAGTTGAAGGTTGTCTAGTGGTTGTAGTTGAAGGTGGTCTAGTGGTTGTAGTTTAAGGTTGTCTAGTGATTGTAGATGAAGGCCGTCTAGTGGTTGTAGTTTAAGGTTGTCAAGTGGTTGTAGTTGAAGGTTGTCTAGTGGTTGTAGTTTAAGGTTGTCTAGTGGTTGTAGTTGAAGGTTGTCTAGTGGTTGTAGTTTAAGGTTGTCTAGTGGTTGTAGTTTAAGGTTGTCTAGTGGTTGTAGTGTAAGGTTGTCTAGTGGTTGTAGTTTAAGGTTGTCTAGTGGTTGTAGTTTAAGGTTGTCTAGTGGTTGTAGGTGAAGAAAGAGGAGTTTCGAAAAAAAGCTTTGGTGTAGGCTTAGGTGTAGGCGTAGGTGTAGGCTTAGGTGTAGGCGTAGGTGTAGGCTTAGGTGTAGGCGTAGGTGTAGGCTTAGGTGTAGGCGTAGGTGTAGGCTTAGGTGTTGTGACAGGTTCAGGTTGTGAATCCTCTGTGGAATACTCGGCTCTAGCAGCGACGGCTAACGCACGACGTGGAGCCAGTGTGGGTATTGTTGAAAGTGTAGGCCTTGTGGTTAATGTTGGACGTGAGGGCAGTGTGGATATTGTTGGAAGTGGAGGCATTGTGGGTAATGTTGGGAGTGGAGGCAGCAGACCAGGTAAAAGAAAGTTTACTAAAACTCCAATAGAAGCAAATATGTCTCCTAAAAGAGAACTCAACATTGGAAGTAAACATTGAAAGTTGCCTTGGTTCACACAGGAAGCTATCTCATGTCTACAGTACACGCCTAAAATCAACGAAGCTTCGTTTGAGCAGGTTGTCGTTTTGTTGACACAAACTGACACTAAATTGTTAATACACGGACAGTATGTGGTAGTACAGCTCGTGTCACAGTTGACCACACTCGGAATGTTTGGAATGTTTAGAAAACTTTGACCAATGCCCGCTATGGTACGTATCGATCCACATGTGAAGCTGCACAAGCCTTGACAGTTCAAGTTCGATTGGGCATCAGCAGTCAGGGAGCATAGAAGACACAGTATCACAGTGTCTGGAAAATAAAGAAATGGATTTGAGTTAATAATAATAAAATGTAATTTTGAATTCTTCCTCTTATTCTGCGTTCGTTCTCAAACTCCTGCGGATTAACGGGATGTAATCCGGAGAATGGCATGATCTGTGACATGTTTTACCTCTTCTACTTGTTCAATATTTCTAGCTCATCAGTTGTTCTTTCTTCTTCGTCCCATGTGTAAAATCATACAACACATTCTTCGTCCCATGTGTAAAATCATACAACACATTCTTCGCCTCCTGTGTAAAATCATAAAACACATTCTTCGCCTCCTGTGTAAAATCATACAACACATTCTTCGTCCCATGTGTAAAATCATACAACACATTCTTCGCCTCCTGTGTAAAATCATACAACACATTCTTCGCCTCCTGTGTAAAATCATACAACCTTATCTTCGTCTCATGTGTAAAATCATACTGCATATTCTTCGTCTCCTTTTTAAAGTCCTGCAACATATTCTTCGTCTCCTGTGTAAAATCATACAACCTATTCCTCATCTCCTGTTTAAAATCATACAATCTAATTTTCCTGTGTAAAATCATGCAACCTCTTCTTCGTATCCTGTGTAAAACAATACAACCTATTCTTCGTCTTCTGTGTAAAATCATACAACCTATTCTTCGTCTTCTGTGTAAAACCATACAACCTATTCTTCGTATCCTGTGTAAAATCATACAACATATTCTTCGTTTCCTGCGTAAAACCATACAACCTATTCGGCGTCTCCTGTGTAAAAATCATACAACCTATTATTAACATGTTTCACTCGTTCGCATCAGTAAACCGTATAAACGGTCAATGAGACTGTTAGTGTTAACTGGTTAATTGTGTGAATAGAGAAACGCAGTCGACTAATTGATTGTGAGCTTGCTTGCTATCACCGGGTTACAGAGTGTCAGGTTCGATACCACGCCCCGACAAAGAAAATCAGTCGTGTGATTTCTCGTCTGACACGACTGCTCCTCTAGTCGACCCAACTATAAATGGGTACCATGAACTAGGAAGAATATACACAGCGAGGAAGGGAACTGATCACCCCAATTAATAGATGCTGATGCTTATTTATCTTCACTGAAACACGTAGATAAGTTGTGGGATTATGGGGGGGGGGGAGGGTGAAGTTTTGGGGTTTCTCAAACCCCACAAAGGAAATTAGAACATGACTTTTAGTACAAGGAACTTAGTCAAACGATGACTTTTAGTAGAAGGAACTTATACAAAGGATGACTTTCAGAACAAGGAACAGTCAAAAGGTGACAGAAGCTTTTCTCTTACGATCTGTCGTAAAAAAGGTCATCGCATTGCTCATAAAAAAAGATGGAATTACGTATACGGAAACGGGACGGACGAATGTCCTTTTCTTAAAGATAAAAACCCCTACAATTAAAAATAAAATAAAATTCATTGTTGTTCAGAAAGTAATGTGTAATTAATCTCTGACAATCAATAGAATGTAATACTGTTGTAAAACGCCTTGTGGTCGAAACATCTATTGTATAAAGACCTTTTAGTCGAAACGTTGATTATGTCATGTGTACTGTTATTTGTATTGTTTCACGTTAACAACCCATAGTCCGATAGTGATAGCCTGTTTTTAGTTCACTAGTAAAACTACAAAACATGTGTTCCTGTGTTCTACCTAAGCACTAATGAAATAATCTCTGACAGTTTTTTTTTGAAATAAAACTACCATGCAGAGGCGTGGCTAATGTGTATGACGACAGGGGAGAATCTGACAATTAGGCTCCCTTGCCCAGCAGCGGCACAAGCCGATGATTAAGATCGTCACTCTTTTATCATTGCAATTCTTCCTATCTTTTCCTCACTTCCTGTACTAAGTAGGCGTGGGAGAGTGGTGTTGTGCATTCTAACCTCGGCTCCGGGAAGAAATCTTCGCGGCCCTGCGCCTCTGCAACGAAAGAACATGATGCGCCTGTCTCCTAGTTGTAGATGATAGAATGATAAAATTTTATTGATTCTGGTCATGCAATTTATACCCAATGTAATGAGGTACACACTATTCCACCGCGACCGGAATCCAAGTTGGTTATATCAGAAAGTTGTGCCTACTAAACATATGAGATCTAGATTCAGGTAACCCTGACTCTGGATTAATGAGTATTTATGTAGTCAGGTAATTATTGCCGCCATGACTCTGGATTACTGAGAAATTGTGTAGTTCAGGTAACCCTGACGCCATGACTGCAGTTTATTGAGAAATTGTGTTTAATTGATTTATATGTGGCAAATACGCATAAAGTGAGTGCTTGGAATGCAGAGAAAGCAGGTTCAATTCCCACCACATTGGGGTGTCCATACGGCAATTGAGACAGCAATAATAACCTTCTGAGCGTATCTATCGTCTAGAAATTCACAACAGCCAGAACTATTGCTGTAAAGACTGAATGACTAAATTCACAACAGCCAGAACTATTGCTGTAAAGATGAATGACTAAATTCACAACAGCCAGAACTATTGCTGTAAAGACTAAATGACTAAATTCACAACAGCCAGAACTATTGCTGCAAAGACTGAATGACGAAATTCACAACAGCAAAAACTATCGCTCTAACGACTAAATGACTATATTCGCAACAGCCAAAACTATTGCTCTACGTCCTGTATGTATGTATATACAAGTAAATTTAGGTAGGAAGCTTAATGTATATATATATATATATTATATGAGGAAATAACTATATTGGAATATGAAATTCAAAATAAAATTTACCAATACATACAACTATATATATATATATGCTTAAAAATTGTGAGTCATTGAATTTGAACCTTTTTTTTATATGTAATATCTTCAGATTCGCGCATTTAAAGTGTATCAAATACCAAAAAACTACCCATTTGTAGATATTTCTCTCATCCTAAAGAAACAGTAGAACACCTCCTTATTGACTGCCCTTACCTTTCAACTGTCAAGAAAAAAAGCTTCTACATACACCATTAACAGTCACTAACTGACTGTATGGATCACTAAATCACCACGAGAAGACCTAAACTTTTATAAGAATAACATTGTTCTGAAAAGATTAGAATTACTCATCAGCATTTGGATATCTACGACACGTCAACAACACAACACCACGATCAACAATAAAAATAACAACAAAACAACAACACCAACAAAACAAAAACAACAGCAACAAAAATAACAACAAGCAACAGCAAAACAAAAAAACAAAAACAAAAAACAACAACACAAAATAAAAAAAAAACAACGTCAAGAACAACAATAATAACTACAAACAACATCAACACTATTAACAATAAAAATAACAACGACAAACAACAACAACAACAACAACAATAAAACAACAACAAACAACAATAACAACAATAACAACAAATCAACAAAAATAACAACAACAAAACAACAACAACACTATCAACAATAAAAATAACAACAACAAAACAACAAATACATTTTCTTTATATTCTAATCTTTAGTCACAAATCTCCTCATTTAGTCACAGTTAATTTCATTCCTGCAGGATTGTCCATGTTTGTCACTGATAACACAGTATTGGTATACATAATTGAATTTATTATTTCTCATCTTGTGGTGTTCATTGGGGTTTTTTAAAATTGGGGTAGGTTGATAATTCTCGAATTCCCCCCACCCTTTAAAAAAAACATCAAATTGCCCAGAATTTGGAAACATCGTTCCACATAATATAGGAATTTGACGTTTTACGGTAATTATATTTAAAAAAAAATAGCTTACTTATTGGCAACATTGGACTAGAACAATCCATGCATGAATAACTATTTTATAGTAGTCAGTCGCGCTATTTCACCTTTGAGAGAATGTAACTCGGAGACATTCGAACCCAGAGATCGGATCATTAAAAACGACATGAAAGTATACTGCATGCATCAATATCCTTTGATGACTCGCGTCTCTACATACATTGTCACTACTCACATTTCATATTGTATCCAGTTAGTGTTTGAACATGTACGATGTATGTTTCACCAGTTAATACCGCAGCTGCTGTTAGAAGTCGAAGCAAGCGTTATATGTTTGAAGTTGGTGCGAGCCCTTATCTACGTTTGTCAATCTCACTTTATTATTATAGGATATTAATTAAGTTCCACTTTATACATTTCCCCCAATTCATTGTTTTCGTATGAAGCCTCTATTTCTGAATAAATATTTGATAAAAAAATCTCAAATAAATTTACCGTACGTTATTATGTATTGAAAACTGTAGCATGTAGCAGTTTTGAGGAATTTCGATTGAGAAACATTAGCAGTATCAATAGACATTTTGTTGATGTAAACATGTTTTAATTCTAAATATTGTTTCGTTGGATGTGGTGTCATGTGACGTTGTTTTAGCATATCACGTGATGTGATCACGCGTCGAAGGGATGTCAGTGAAGCCACGGACATTTAAATATATTAGCAGGGATTAACAACGACGTCAGAGTTAGGGTTGTTATCAATGAATATTGCCGTATTTACATAGCGATTTTCTACTTGAACACTCTTCTACTTTCTCTGTGTTTGTTTTTAAACTCCTGCATATTAACTTGTTGTAGTGCAGATAACGGAATGAGTTGTGTATCGGTTTACAGCTTAACTGCGATTTCTGCGTCTTTTATACCCGTCACATTCAAGACTCGCATGGTTTATTGGTCACTTGGTCGCTTAACTCTTTATGAACTGAACAGCCAACTTCAGCTTATTAGTTCATCTTGAACCAATTTTCATTTGTATAGATAGAAAGCAAGCCCTTCTTCAGAATAGTTTTGCGCGCTGATATCAAAGAAAGTTCATTTCCTTGGTATATCCGACTTTTCCCGTACTTTTCTTTGCCTGGCAAAACAAAGTATACACACAGAGACAAATGCTTACTAGCATCAGCCAAGATGCATGACACTATAGGGGATCAGCACGCGGGACTATTTTGGAAAAGCACTTAGTAAATACTGTACGGCACACCTGAGCAATTATTGTTAACAACCGCCACTTACTGTGACGTCAGCAGCTAGTCCTTTTCTTTATTTAGATGTCTGTGGTAGACCGAAGCAATGAAGATAGGAAGAACAGAAAGAAACACTAATATATGTATACTGGAAGCAACAGACTTAAACAAGTGACATAATTCACATACCTATGAAGCAATATAACAGACAGCAAGAGTAGTAAAGAAATACACAATAGATGTAGTAAAGCATACCAAGCCCTAGGGCAAATGGCACCAATCTTCAGAAACAAAAATGTACAATTAAACACCAAAATAACACTATTCAAAACGATTATTTTGGCAATACTGTGTTACCATTGCCAAACATAAACAACGACATCATAAGACAAACGCAAACTTGTGACAGTTCTTCTTCTTCTTCTTTCGTTCACTTGAAACATGTCTATATCTGTAATTTTGTCTCCTTAATAAAACTCACTGTCTTTTGTAGTTCATACAGTGTCCCATAGAGCTTTGCTTCCAATGTTGTTTCCTCTGGCCAATATGTCTGCCTCAGCGTTTCATGCTCAGAACACTCTTGAAGTATATGTTTGGCACTCTGTGCTGCCTGTCCACATGTACACATGGCCGTGTTGCCAATCTTGAACTTTGTATACATGTGACTGCGGAGTCGGTTGTGTCCTGTTCTGAGACGTAGAATTATAACTTGTTCTGATCTGTTCATAATGTGATAGTCATCTTGTGTTGGTGTTTGTGGCTTTCTTATTGACTTGATCATCTGTTTTTTCTGATGGTAGGTGATTGGTATATCTGGTTTGTCTTCGGCAGCACCTTCCTTAGCCAGTTGGTCTGCTTTTTCATTTCCTGGTATTCCACAGTGAGAGGGTATCCACTGCATGGTTACCCTATACTGGTACTTCAATTCGCTAAGTAGTTATTTCAAGTCTGTTAGTTTTCCAGACTGGAGAGCTTGAAGCACTGACCTTGCATCTGTCAGGAATACCACTGGCTGTAGGCCAGAGTTGGAGTTCAGAAGTTTTTTAGCTGCCACACTAATTGCCTGGATTTCTTCATCATAATTATTGTGGCAGTTGAAATGGCATGCTTACGCAGAATCCTAGGAATATCGCCAAGAGACAGAGTGAGGAATATGGACATTATACAATGAACAGGCACCACCTCAATCTTGGAATATATTAAGAGACAACAGATCAAATGGTTTGCACGCATCAGCAGACTACCATCAGACAGCGTACCACAACAAGCTATGCCAAACAGATACAGTGAAAGCAGACCTAGATATCTCAATATTTCAGAAATATTATTAGTGAATGCGGATTAGGACGTGACCAACCGAATCACCAAATAAAACATAACAACATAATTTCCATCTAGTTGTATTCCCATCTGTCAATTGTGCATTATCACTATACCATATTGTGTAAATTTCTTTCTTTATTTACATATCTCTACTTTTGTTTCGTTTCCCCAATTTGTTATTATAATTGTTAGTTCAATATAGGAGTGCCCACACACATATATATGTAATTTTATATGCATATTATGTTACATGGTTCTTATCCATACATTTACTTTGGGTCACATATTTGTATGCGTACATATGCATTTGTTATAGTAATACATGTGAATATCTGCATGTAAATAAATATTTATAGTAATACATGTATATATCTCTATGTGTGCGAATGTTCGTGTTAATGCATATATATATATATATATATATATATATATATATATATATATATATATATATATATATATATATTTATGTGAATGCTTGTTTATATTAATGCATGTGTCTGCTTTCTGTGTCATTATGTACACTTATTCTTTTGTGAACAAACACCTTCAAATACTTAGGCGTAACATTCTCTTCAGATGGAAAGATGGACACCACCGAAATAGACATTCGTTGTAGCAAAGCGAATCAAATATTGGAACAAATATCCCCTTTATTGCAACACAAAATGATACCAATCACAAAAAAAAAAAATCTTATCCAAATTATCTTCATTCCAACCTGTTGCTTTTTCTTCTTTCCCTCCTTTTTTTTCCTTTACGGGTGTCGAGGAAGATACAATGTTCTTGTTCTCGCTTTTCTGGCAGCTTAAGATAATGTTATTTGGTGTTCGTGTAATGTCTCTTTGATGTTGTCGATCCAGCGTACTCTAGGTCTACCCCTGGCTCTTCTTTCTGCTTCTCCTCTCTTCATATATGCTTTATAAACTAATTAATCACACGGCATTCTTTCCAGATGACCAAACCATTGTATCTGTTGGTTTTGTATGTATTGTAGAATTGATATGACACCCACTCTTTCTCTTATGACATCGTTTCTAATTATGTGTCTTCTGGTCACTCCTGTGGCTTTTCTCAGACATCCCATCTCTGTTGTAACCAGTTGTCTCTTATGTTTTGTTAAGGATCATGTTTGATATTGGTAGCACAGGGTTGGTATGAAGATACTTTGGATAAGATGTTTTTTTGTTGTCATTGGTAGCATTTTGAATACATTTGTATCTTGTGCTACCAATGTGCTACCAACCCTGTGCTACCAACCATGTGCTACCAACCCTGTGTTACCAACCATGTGCTACCAACCCTGTGTTACCAACCATGTGCTACCAACCCTGTGCTACCAATGTCACACATTCTATCTTTTAATGACACTCCGAGTATTCGTCGTAGACATTTCATTTCTGTTGCTGTGTCTAATATGGTAGTTAATAAATGCCTCCTGTGACATTGATATGTTTGATCGTGGCGGTTAAGATGGTGAATAAATGCCTCCTGTGACATTGATATGTTTGATCGTGGCGGTTAAGATGGTGAATAAATGCCTTCTGTGACATTGATATGTTTGATCGTGGCGGTTTAGATGGTGAGTAAATGCATTCTGTGACATTGATATGTTTGATCGTGGCGGTTAAGATGGTGAATAAATGCCTTGTTTAACATTGATTTTCAGAAATATACACTAAGGCGGAAATAATGTCGCTCCCTGCTTCTCTAGTAAAAGTTTGGAGGTAGAAAACATAATTCAATCCTTATCTCAAACATAAATCAATCCAGACAAAGCCATTTATAACAATAAAACCCATAACCAGGCTCGTAGTGGTGTCACATTTGACATTTGATGTAGCAAGGTCTCCACACACTTCTATCCTCTACCATCATGATAAGCTTAGAAACTGTCCATCATGTCCAGTTCTTGATATTATCCAGCCATGTCTTCTTCTTGTCATATAAAAATGATAGTTCAGTAGGTTTATTTATGACAACGCGAATAAGACAAACATCGCTATTCAAGCAATTCTTGTTTATATTACGTTATTGATATTTTATACAAAGAAATGAGCAATCGAAAACTTGATAAATGATACCATCCATTTGACGTCAAACACACTAAGAAACACCACAAAACTCAGATTGTTTAACTCCAACATTATTCTATCATATGGATGCGAAAGTTGGAAAGCCACAAAAGCCACAGATAAGAGACTAGACTCCTTTGAAAACAAATGCCTACGTACAATTCTGAATGTTATGTGGAGTGACTTTACATCTAACACTACTATAAGAAAGGAAAGCAAACAAACCTATATATCTTCCTTCATTAGACAAAGGCGTTGGACTTACATCGGCCATGTTCTCAGAATGAACAGCCTAAGAATTCCCCATCAGTCACTATATTGGGTGCCACCTGGAGTAAAAAAAAGAGGGAGACCTAGAGAAACTCTACAAAGAACCATTAATAGAGAAGGTATGTCAATGAACCTAAACAACACGCAACAATTGAAAGACCTGACAACACAAAGACAGAAATGGAAAGCTATGGTTTCTGCCCTATGCGCCGCCTATGTCCCTGGAGGAACATAACATAACATTGTGCAGTCTTTTCTGCATTTTAACGTTTCTCACAGTACTAAAATTCAGTATGTGAATATTTGATGGTTATTTTCCTTTATCAAGTGCATTTAACAGACTGTCTAATATCTGGAAGACAAAGTCAATCAGCACACGCACGAAAATGCGCTTATTTAATTCCTGCGTTATTCCGGTGCTATCATATGAATGTGAGAGCTGGAAAAGCTCTTTATCTTCAGAAAAGAAATTACTGAGTTTCGAGAACAAATGTCTTCATAGGATAACTAACACCCATTGTAGTGAATTCAAATCGAATGATAAAATCAGAGAAGAGACACATCAACATTTCATCACAGATGTTATCATAAAACACAGGTGGTCCTACATTGGACATGTCCTACACGCAGACATCAACAGAATACACCACCAATCTCTTGAATGGATACCTACAGGCAAAAGAGCCAGGGGTAGACCAAAATAAACACACAGAAGAACAATACTTAGAGAAAGTAAAACAATCAATATCCATACTATTCAAGAACTGCACAGAATAGCTTTAAACAGACAGAATTGGAGAGATCTGACCTCTGAGCTAACTTCATGCAAAATGAAAATGAATGAATGAATTTCCCTTTATCACTGATTTCTCTTTCCTAACTCACCGGAGCATCGGTGTGTACTTGAAAGCGTGTTAAATGTGAAAACATGCTTGTTTCTATAGATCGCAATGTCAGCTATCTATTCATTTGACTACTCAGATATCCCGGGTACATCATGGATAAGTATCAATGACAGTAAAACTAAGGATGACACTAACATCCACATTATCCATTCAACATCTCATATTATGTGCTTGCGAGACAACTTTATTCTAGACTTTAAAACGATCTAACATTGATTCCTATTCGTTCATTTTCTAACTTTGAGTGATAATTATTTCAAATTATTCTCCAAACTAGAACTCATCCTTTGTCAGCAAATGTTGAAATGAAACCAAACACCTGATCAGGAAACGCTTCGATCAACAATGAGAGGATAAAAACGCTTCTGAAAATACATTTTTTAACACAATCAATCATCAGGCAGGTCGTGACACCTAATATTCAGTTCGCAACAGAAGCATAACAACAATGAAGGGTGAGTTGAAAATATATGTGTCTGTTGATAGACTTATTGTTGTAGGCAGGGTTGAGTTTTGAATAACAATATTTACTGAATGACTTCAGTATTAGAAATCAGTATCTAACTCAAATGTCAAATCAATGCTGTTGTGTATATACCCTTATTCGTTGTGACAGACGGTCTGAAGTAAGCTTACATTAATTGAGGTTAAGGTGGTACGAGCAGGGCAGGGCTTCTCACAGTGATGTTGTACGGTTCAGAAAAAATGGAGTACAACGAAAAAGATTGTTAGAAAACTTTTAATGCAGAAAAAGGGACTTGAACAAGGTCCGATTAGATGGCACACACTCGCCTCACAACTTGTGTCAAACACGTTTTCCGTCTTCGACCACAACGCATCCTTTAATAAAGATGACACTTTAGTCGACTTCTAACGTATATATTCTCAAACTACTTGTTGCTACAATTACATATTTGCTTAAGTATGCTGTGTAGTGGAAGATAAAAACGTGGTGAATCAAGTTGCGAGTCTAGTTGGTTTCACTTGAGCGGACCTAATTCAAATCCCGTCTGCGACATTATGATTTTTCTATTTTTAATAAATTATCAATGCCTGTATATTATATTAGTCACATAACTACAAACGTTCATCGATGAATGTATAACATGGACATCTGAGTAGAAGATTTGAGATAGTATAATATTATTACTATGATATTGTTCTTAGTTGCATATAGGAGAAATTTATATCATTCATGTTTGTTCCGAGCAAACTACCTATTTTCGATAAGACTAAAGAAAACGTCTCGACTACTCCGGCTAACGGCCAAATTAACAGCGCAGACTATCATCACAGAGCGTATTTACCAATAAGAGAAGTCAAATGAAAATTTACCAATAAGAAAAGCCAAGAACAAACAAACACGGATGAGAAATGAAATATTAGAGAAAATGCCAGAAAGAAAGAAAGCTAAAAAAATACCCCAAAATACTAACTTATAGACATGAAGATACGTAACATACAGAACACCAAAATTACAGTGACTAGAAACGAAATGCATAGAAATATATAAGAAATGTCAGTATACCAGAAGAAAAAGAAATTCATAAGGGGATAAGACAGATAACAAATAAGAAAAGTCATATAATTGGGTGTGGCTGCATTATAGATACAAGTGGAAACACTGATATAAGACAATTACTTAGAAGATTGGCAGATGTGACAAAACTGTCTGACGACCAACGGAACCAAAAACGTACAATATGCAACAATGATGGAATAGAAATACTGAAAGCAGAAGTATTCGCCTCGAAACTTGAGACAACACGTATTTCGAATTGAGTAAATCCGCATCCCAGGGTTGAATTCGCAAAACGTGTAGCATCAAGTTGCGAGAGGAATTGGTATCAACTGAACTGATCAGGTTTAAATCTCGTTTAATACTTTTAGGTTGTTTTAATCATCATTATCTTGTGCCGTTTCCACCAATGGTAGGAAGGGCTGTAACGGAACTCCAACATTCTCTGCTTTGGTGGTGTACTCGTATTGTGTAAATTGTAACCATCCTTGCCTCACAGAAGTTATCACAACTCGAAATGTTGTGTAAATTGTAACCATCCTTGCTCGTCTCACAGAAGTTATCACAACTCGAAATGTTGTGTAAATTGTAACCATCCTTGCTCGTCTTACAGAAGTTATCACACAAATTGCTGCTAACCTTGCTCAGTTCTTCTCTTTCTACGAAGGTCTCCCCATATTATATAAAATAGTAAAGTCATTTATATCATTTATCATTTATAATCCATATCATTTATTAATGCCGTAGGGGTGTGAGATGTTAGCGATCTCACA
Source organism: Meghimatium bilineatum (assembly GCA_034231615.1). NCBI lineage: Eukaryota > Metazoa > Mollusca > Gastropoda > Stylommatophora > Philomycidae > Meghimatium > Meghimatium bilineatum. The sequence goes on along the minus strand of CM067309.1, from coordinate 38,214,856 downwards.
TTTCAGAGGCTCTGCAAATGAGGGCGGTAGCCATCTCCTCTCTCTCGCAGTCTTTACTTCCTGGATTAAACCGGTACCCATTTAAGGCTGGGTCGACCCGGGAGCCGTTGCGATCTGAAAAATAATTTTCGCCTCAACTTCGGAATGAACCCAGGACCACTTATATGCGAAGCCAGTGCGCTATCCACTACGCTAACGCGGCTCGAATTATCATATCCACATCTCAAAAGCATCAATTATGTCTTCGATGTGTATGTTCATTGTCCATGTTTCCCATCCGTTCGTTAATGAGAATAGATCTAATATTTTATAAATTATTTGTTTCATTGATTGCTTGAGAACCACCAGGAATTACAAGCGTATTCCTCTTACTTCCTATGTACGGTGCCGTGGTTTTTCTGAGCTTTCTTTCATGCCAAGAAGACTTCAGCTTTCTGCTCAGTACAATGATTATTGAATGAGCCTAATACTCAGATTGGGTCTATAATTGTATAGATGACTTGCTACACAGCTTCCATAAGGGAGCCTCGCTATAACGGCATCATTTACTAAGGTTCTCTGTTGCATGGGTGGTTTGTCTAATGGGTCATTGGTGAGACCCACAGACGCAACCACATGCATATTTATTTGTTTTGTTTGTTTCTAAATTGTATTCATGTTTAATATTTCTTCATGTGAATGATAGTATTTTTAGCCAATATTTTTTCTCCTTTTAACTTCTGTTTCACATCTGTCATCATTTGTAATTTGTTTAAAGTTTAGATGTTAACATGTCATTGAAAGTACTTTTACACATTCCTATTCTACTTTAGTCTCTGTGTCACAGCTACCATCAATTGTCATTTGTTTAATGTTTAGATGCCATTATCGCCCGTGTGCTTCCGCAACCCACGAGAGGGTAGCAAAGAAAAGCAACACTATTTAATTTCCATGCATGTCGTAAGAGACGACTAAGGAGAATATGAAGCGAAGTTGGCTGTCCCATCCCATGTTGTGTCAAAGTGATCCAAAGCTATGCTGAAGTCAGACGTGTCAGGCTGAAAGGTGTTTATATCACATCAATGCTATAAACCATGACACAACGTATCCTGCTCTCCGGACTACATCCTGATAATCCGCAGGAGTTTGAGAACGAACGCAGAAGAATACGATATCAATATTTTTTTCATGTCGTTGAAAGTACTTTTAGCCATTCCTAGTCTCTTTTCTAAACTTCTGTTTCACATCTCATTATTTGTGATTAGTTTAGTGTCTTTATGTTAATTTATTTCTCATATTGAAAGTACTTTTAGCCATCCTATTCTCCTTTAGCTTCTGTTTCACATCTTTTATCACTTGTAGTTATGTATCCAATGTACTGTTTTTGACACTGAATACCAAAACAATAATAATTTTTATTTTCAGCTTTACTGGGTTTGTGTGTTCTTGTCTGCCTCGTTGGCTTCATTACCAACGACTGCGTGTCCATATGTGAAGAGAAATGCACCTCTTTCGCAGGAGCTTGCAGTACTAGCACACTTGTGGCATTAGCAGGACTATCCTGCGATTCGTTTGGTCAAGTATGCAACAGAACATGCGAGGATGTATACTGTCCATGTATTGACAAAGACGGACTATCCTGCATTGCTGCACAAAACAAGTGTAGAGAAGCTGGTCTCGTTGGTGTACTTTGCGATTTAGAATTCAATATATGCTTCTCTGCACTACCCCCGATGTGTCTCTTACAAGTAGGAGCATATGGAATTTCTAGCGTGGCAGATATCATTAGCGGGGCTGTTGCCGGCCTTCCTGCACTGGCAGCTAATTCAACCATTTTCCAAAGTGTATCAGACCTTTTCAAGGGACCTTCAATTTTTGATCTATTCAAACTTCCCTCGCTGTCAGACATCCTCAAAATCTTCAACTTGCCATCCATTGGGACTGCGTAGGTCACACAACCTGCTGACAAAGACAAGCACCAACTTCACTCGATGTAGAAAATGTCAAATGTCAATGTTGATAATTTGCAATCAATAAAGAAAGTAGCATTAAGCCATCATAATGTTGTTATTCGTCATTATTAATTGAGTTAATTTTTGATTAATGTATTGTGTGTTATTGAGTGTAATAGTTCTCTTAATTTGTTCATTACAACACGGGATGGAACATTAGAACACGGGATGGAACATTAGAACACAGGATGGAACATTATAACACAGTAAATAATATTTATAATTATGACATATTCTTTTCTGAAAATGGTCTTCCTTATGGATTCTCTGAACACTCCACGATTCTGGACGAGTTGACCTGCCACAGCTAGAGACATGTTTAAGCAATCTGATATATCACTGCACCATCGTCGTCTTGGGCGCCCTCTTCCCGTTTCCATTAACTCTGCCTTCAGCTATTAATATGCTAGGCATATTACGAATGGCGTAGGCGATCATGTTGTGTTGTCAATAAGCTCGGTTAGTGAGCTTCAACCGTGCCACAATACAAGCCCATCTAGTAACTTTTCTCTTTGTCGTCCCCTGTCTCTTCTCCCTTTAATTTTTCCAGTGGTTACTAAGTGTTCAAGCTGTGTTCTCATCAACACGTGCCCTAGAAACCTTGACTGTCTGCCCCTAATGTTTGATATGATTGATCTTTTTACATATATAATATGTAAAAAATCTAAAATCTATCTAAAATCTATTTAGATTATATAATACAGGATGTATAAATCGTGTGTAGGATAGCTCCTCACTCCAGCTTCAAGGGATAATTCCTATGGATCTTAGAAAAAAAGGCACTTGCAGATAATTATTGTAATCTTAAATCATATAGCAACTACGGCAGAACGAAATATGAGCTAGGCAGAGAAAGAAAGGAACAAATATGTGCTAGACAATAAGAGGGGAAGAAATATGTGCTAGACAATAAGAGGGGAAGAATATGTCTAGAAAATAAGAGGGGAAGAAATATGTGCTAGACAATAAGAGGGAAAGAAATATGTCTAGAAAATAAAAGGGGAAGAAATATGTCTAGAAAATAAGAGGGGTAGAAATATGTGCTAGGCAATAGAGGGGAAGAAATATGTGCTAGACAATAAGAGGGAAAGAAATATGTGCTAGACAATAAGAGGGAAAGAAATATGTCTAGAAAATAAAAGGGAAAGAAATATGTCTAGAAAATAAAAGGGGAAGAAATATGTCTAGAAAATAAAAGGGGCAGAAATATGTGCTAGACAGGAAGATAGCAAGAGAGTATGAAATATCATCTGCACAAGAAGTAAGGAAGAAATATGAGCTAGGCACACGAAGAAAGTAAGAAATATTAACTAGACAGAAAAAGAAAGGAATGAGCTAGACAGAGGAAGACAAAGACATAAGTTTCTGAATGGGTTGTCACTGTGGCACAAAAAGATGTCATCAACAGAACTTAAAAAACACAAAAGATAATTGTGGAGACACATACTGTCTATGCCACTCGGCATGGCACTTGATTAATTGACAAATAGTCTCGGCATTCTAGATAGAAATCTACATTTGGCCACCGTAAAAAAGAACACAATTTCCTTATAAAAACTCTCAAAACATCATGGACATGAGAAATTAGATTCACAAAATTAATTATCTAAACATAACAGGTGAACACCAAAAAGATAGTAAATATAACACGATAAATGTAAGTATAACGTGTACATGAAGATAGACACGACAACACAGGATCGATCTTTTAATTTAATAGCACAATTATCAAATATAGTTAAAACTTTTACCAAGTAAAATATAATTAATATATTGTAAAATGTATAAATAAAATGTCTGCAGGAAATCAGCAAATGTGGGGGTGAGTTTCAACATTTATAGTTTTGACAATGTAAATCAAATAAAAATAAAAATCTGCTTTAAAATGATTTACAGTAAATTAAAATGTGGGGCAGTGATGCGTAATTTGGGATCCATGATGTTAGTTCAGGGAACTACGATCTCGTTTCATGGGTTCCAGGATATTCCATCAGAGATCCTTGATCTCTTTTCATGGGATCCAAGATATTTCATCAGAGATCCATGATGTCATTTCAGGGAACTAGGATATCTTGTCATGGGTTCCAGGATATTTCATCAGAGATCATTGATGTCATTTCAGGGAACTACGATATCTTGTCATGGGTTCCAGGATATTTCATCAGAGATCCTTGATGTCATTTCAGGGAACTACGATATCTTGTCATGGGTTCCAGGATATTTCATCAGAGATCCACGATTTCTTCTTATGGGTTCCAGGATACCTTAAAGGGAACCACTATTTCCTCTCTGGTGTTCCCGACATCTTCTCACGGAATCTCAATATCTTCTCCGAATATCATGATATTCGCTCAGGGTTCCTCGATGTCCTCTCAGGTTCCACTATGTCCTCTCAGGAGACCAAAATGTCCTCTCATGAGTCCAAAATGTCCTCTCAGGGGGTCCACAATGTCCTCTGAGTAGTCAACGATTGTGTCAGGGACAAATACTGCATAGTTTAATTTAGACAAAATTCACAAAATTGGATAAATGTCAAGATTACATAAATAATTACATATAGAACATTTCTTCTATTTATGGAACATTTTGTGGGTTCACGAAATAAATGAAATATTTTATATGCGGTCAGTTGTAGGAAATGTATATTTATAAGAGGCGTGGTGAGGGGGGGGGGTCTGTACAAACATGTTACAAACTGTTGATGTAGTAACAATTATTGACGGATGAAATATTGTTAGTGGATAATGATTGGTGGATTAAAATTACTAGTGGATAAGAAAATGATTAGTGGATACGAAAATGATAGTGGATTAAAATTTATAAGTGGATAAAAATTATTAGTGGATATGAAAATGATTGGTGGATAAAAATTATTAGTGGTTAAAAAATGATTGGTGGATAAAATATGATTAGTGGATAACAATGATTGGTAGATAACACATTTCAATGGGAGGAAATATACAATGGTGTCATAATAAATTACGTAAATGTTGGCACTGGGGTGTCAAAACATGCAACACCAGCCCCAGCGTAAACGTTGTTGACTTTGACTGTTCCAGAGTGTACAAAGTGAGTGACGTATGGCAAGGGTACATCGTCGGTCAAGGCTAGAACTGGTGCCCCACAAGAGCCCATGCAAGTTGGAGTGTCGTACAGAATTCCACCAACGTGATAGTGTTGGGAGAAGAATCCAGTTGAGATTACTTTTTGTCCCCCGTGTGGAAAGGAGATTACAAGACAAAGGGAGCTACCCCTGACTAATCTTGAAGCACTGTTAGAATTAATATTTGACAAATTCGTTTGAGGACAACAGGCAGGATTGAGATGTGAACTCAGGTCGTCTTCATCGTCGGCCAGAACACGTTCAATCATTTCGTGGACGAAATCAAATTGCGGCACAGGTTTGAGATCTTCGTCCAAGTTTAACAGGTCTTTGTCCCACGTATCCATGTATGTAGCTAGCGACGAGAACTCTTCAAAAATATCACGTGAGAAATTATTTGTTACGTTTGCTGAATCTGAACAGTCTGTCATTTCTGACGTGTCCTTTGAAAAAAATCGGGCTTCATTTATCTTTGAAGTTAAGCTGTCAATACTTCGATCTCCCGTACAAACATCATTACATTGATAAGAAACGCTCGGTGGATTTATATTGTGGTATGGAGATTGGTGGTCTTGGAAAAAACTTGAGTTTATAATCTGGTCTTGAGTTAGGCTATCGTCGAATAACAATGTACCATCATCATCACTATCGTCTCGCGTGATGGAGTTCTGATCAGAATCATTAAGTATTGATGGTTGAGAACTATCACAGGTGAGATTACCTTCGACAAGGGATATATTTTTGCTATCGACAGGTATGTTTTCCGTGTTGTCCGAATCCTTAAAAAGACCTTGTAAGAAAATTAAGGCTTCGAACTCCCATTTTCCTGTGTCTTGTAGTTCGTCAGATAAAGTATCATCGTTCTTGTGTGTGCTACCTGCGGCAAAGCTTGCGAAAACATCACCTGAAACGGAGTAAGGAGTTATTGAGGAGAGCAGAGAAATTAGAAAACGGAGTAAGGAGTTATTGAGGAGAGCAGAGAAATTAGAAAACATATAAAGTTGTTATATGAACAGAATCATCGCCTGCGTTCATTCTCAAACTCCTGCAGATCTGCAGGATGTAGTCCGGAGAATGAAATGCGTTGTCATGGTTTACAGTTCAACTGCGATATTTGCACCTTTCGGCAGGATATATCCGACTTCAGCGATGTTTTTGGTTCTCTTCGACACTCCAAGGGATTGTTCAGCCAACTAAGCCCCTAAAGCCTTACAAGAGCTGTCCATAAACTAAGCCAACAAAAACCACTAGGGGCTGCCAATAAACTAAGCCCCAAAAACCTCATTTGGGGCTGCCTATAAATTTATCTCAGAACAACTTCACTAGGGGTTGCCCATAAATTACATAAACAATGTTGTTTAGAAATTCTCCGCCTTAACTACCTTGTCACGTATTTATGCGACAACCCCTCCCCTCCCCCCCCAATCCCCATGCTTATTTTTTAAAACAGTTTTTATAAGAATACTTATATAAGAATACAATATATGTTTTTGTTACAGAATACATTTTTATACATTACATTCATACAATTTACGGGAGTATAAAAACTGTACTATGAAATAAACATGTGTCACCCCTATCTTTCTCTCCTCGTAATAACTGTCAACTATTCTAACCCCCCCCCCCCCCCAAAAAAAAATGTTGGCGTAATTTATATTGGAAACCCTTAAGTTGCCGCTTGTGACATATCTGGCAAGTAGTAATGTTACCATTGTGTGCTCCATTTTCAGATCCCGGCAACACAAAGGCGTAGAGTAAATTTGCAACATGCAAGGCACAATGTTTTAACAAACACACAAACATACAAACATACAAACACACAAACATACAAACACACAAACATACAAACACACAAACACACAAACATACAAACACACAAACACACAAACATACAAACATACAAACACACAAACATACAAACACACAAACATACAAACATACAAACATATACATCAGTCAAAACAGGCAGTAAAGTTTACTTTACATATCTAGCACTAAACAGTTACCAACAAAACAATCGCCATACTGTCAAAGCACAATAGATGTGACTCAGATTTAGGAACAAACTTGACAATAGATGCGACTCAGATTTAGGAACAAACTTGACAATAGAGGCGACTCAGATTTAGGAACAAACTTGACAATAGATGCGACTCAGATTTAGGAACAAACTTGACAATAGATGCGACTCAGATTTAGGAACAAACTTGACAGATGCGACTCAGATTTAGGAACAAACTTGACAATAGATGCCACTCACATTTAGGAACAAACTTGACAATATATGCGACTCAGATTTAGGAACAAACTTGACAATAGATGCGACTCAGATTTAGGAACAAACTTGACAATAGATGCGACTCAGATTTAGGAACAAACTAGAACAACAAACACTGAATTAGACCCCACATTCGTACACCTGCCACACGTCACAAGTCACACGTCACAAGTCGCACGTCATAAGTCACACGTCACAAGTCACACGTAATTATCATCATCATCATCATCATCAAGTGACACATTCTTTCCAGAACGTAGTCCTATGGATCTCTTGAATTCTCTGCGGTCTTGAGCAAGTTGCCCTGCATCTTTCAGTGACATGCGCAGGAATTCTTGAATGTCTTTTGTCCAACGGCGTCTAGGTCGGCCTTTGCCCTTGTTGCCTTCTATCATCCCCTCCAGTAAAACTCTCTCCATGCCGTCGTGTCTCTTAATATGACCGGAAAAAATAGTTCTTTCTTTAATATAGTGTTCAGAAGCCAGCCTTTCCGTACGTTAATTGTTCGTAACACCTCCTGGTTTGTTTTCTTCGCTGTCCATGGTATTCTCAAAACTCTTCTATAACACTTTAATTCAAATGATGTTATTCTCTTGGCCACTGTTTTATTTAGTGTCCATGCTTCACATCCATATGTCGCCACAGGAAATACACATGTTCGTAGTAAACAAAATTTGGTTCTTATGTTAGTACATTGCCATAATATGACACGTAATCATAGAAACATGTTTGTCCACATATTCAGTGAAACAGTCATTCATCTATTCGTATTATGCGATCCGTCATAGTGTCCACCACCATTGCGGTACCCATCATATACACTTTCGTCATCTCACCTTACATAACATTCATGATTACATTTATATTCATAATACTCACCCATCCTTCTTTATCCAAAATTCAAGAATCTATACATCATCTCCATTCACATATCATCACCAGTATAGCTTTATCGCTAATTCAGCATAATCATAACCTAAAATCATCAGCTGCCATCCATACATCCCCATCTCCCATCCATGCATCTCCTTCTCCCATCCATACATCCCCATCTCCCATCCATACATCCCCATCTCCCATCCATACATCCCCATCTCCCATCCATACATCCCCATCTCCCATCCATACATCCCAATCTCCCATCCATGCATCTCCTTCTACTATGCATACATCCCCATCCATACATTCCAATCTCCCATCCATGCATCTCCTACTATTCATACTTCACCATCTCCCATCCATACATCACCATCTACCATCAATACATCACCATCATCAATCCAGCAACATCTACTCAGTGTATCCCATCAATCCAGCAACATCTACTCAGTGTATCCCATCAATCCAGCAACATCTACTCAGTATATCCCATAAATCCAGCAACATCTACTCAGTATATCCCATCAATCCAGCAACATCTACTCAGTATATCCCATCAATCCAGCAACATCTACTCAGTGTATCCCATCAATCCAGCAACATCTACTCAGTATATCCCATCAATCCAGCAACATCTACTCAGTGTATCCCATCAATCCAGCAACATCTACTCAGTGTATCCCATCAATCCAGCAACATCTACTCAGTGTATCCCATCAATCCAGCAACATCTACTCAGTGTATCCCTATCCCATCAATCCAGCAACATCTACTCTGTGTATCCCATCAATCCAGCAACATCTACTCAGTGTATCCCATCAATCCAGCAACATCTACTCAGTATATCCCATCAATCCAGCAACATCTACTCAGTGTATCCCATCAATCCAGCAACATCTACTCAGTGTATCCCATCAATCCAGCAACATCTACTCAGTGTATCCCATCAATCCAGCAACATCTACTCAGTGTATCCCATCAATCCAGCAACATCTACTCAGTGTATCCCATCAATCCAGCAACATCTACTCTGTGTATCCCATCAATCCAGCAACATCTACTCAGTGTATCCCATCAATCCAGCAACATCTACTCTGTGTATCCCATCAATCCAGCAACATCTACTCAGTGTATCCCATCAATCCAGCAACATCTACTCAGTGTATCCCATCAATCCAGCAACATCTACTCAGTATATTTCATCAATACAGCAACATCTACTCAGTATATCCCATCAATCCAGCAACATCTACTCAGTATATCCCATCAATCCAGCAACATCTACTCAGTGTATCCCATCAATCCAGCAACATCTACTCAGTATATTCCATCAATCCAGCAACATCTACTCAGTATATCCCATCAATCCAGCAACATCTACTCAGTATATTCCATCAATCCAGCAACATCTACTCAGTATATCCCATCAATCCAGCAACATCTACTCAGTATGTCCCATCAATCCAGCAACATCTACTCAGTATATTCCATCAATCCAGCAACATCTACTCAGTATATTCCATCAATCCAGCAACATCTACTCAGTATATTCCATCAATCCAGCAACATCTAAGTATATTCCATCAATCCAGCAACATCTACTCAGTATATCCTATCAATCCAGCAACATCTACTCAGTATATTCCATCAATCCAGCAACATCTACTCAGTATATCCCATCAATCCAGCAACATCTACTCAGTATATCCCATCAATCCAGCAACATCTACTCAGTATATCCCATCAATCCAGCAACATCTACTCAGTATATCCCATCAATCCAGCAACATCTACTCAGTATATTCCATCAATCCAGCAACATCTACTCAGTATATTCCATCAATCCAGCAACATCTACTCAGTATATTCCATCAATCCAGCAACATCTACTCAGTATATCCATCAATCCAGCAACATCTACTCAGTATATCCCATCAATCCAGCAACATCTACTCAGTATATCCCATCAATCCAACATTATCATTGCTATGAAACACAGAACACGGCACTGTTTCCAGAACAATCCGGATGTACAGTTGCCTGCGGAGGGATTTGAACCTGGTACCCGAATGAACGGAATTCATTCTTAGGTTGCACGTAGCGTGCCTCGGTCAAATAAGGAAAATCTAACAAACTCTGGTGTCATGAATATTCATTCAACGATCTGCGCCTCACCTCCACAAAACCAAACTTTTATACTGAATGTTATTAAATACTTCGAAAGTTATTCTTCGACCATGACCGTACGCGACCGTTAAAGGACTTCCATTATTGTAAATGAGGACAGCTCTGATGTAACATATCCAACTAACGTCCGCGTTTGAAGGGGATATTCCTTACAAAACAGAGATAGGACCTACAAGTTATTTTCACCAACTTATAACATCTGTAGGGTAGAACAATTTTCACCAACTTCCAACATCTGTAGGGTAGAACAATTTTCACCAACTTCCAACATCTGTAGGGTAGAACAATTTTCACCAACTTATAACATCTGTAGGGTAGAACAATTTTCACCATCTACTAACATCTGTAGGGTAGAACAATTTTCACCAACTTCCAACATCTGTAGGGTAGAACAATTTTCACCAACTTCCAACATCTGTAGGGTAGAACAATTTTCACCAACTTCCAACATCTGTAGGGTAGAACAATTTTCACCAAGTTTTAACATCTGTAGGATAGAACAATTTTCGTACAAACTTTGTTGTTTGTTTGTTAAATGGGGGATTAAGCCTCTTAGCCGAGGCACCATCCTTTCAACCTAAGACAGAAGTCTATTTTGGTTATATCAGGCCGTATTAGCTTTTATCTAAATGTGACCTAATGGTCTGGGTGTTTGGAAAGCCGTGCGTGCTATTGCTTTCGTACAAACTGCTTCCTCAGACTACTATTTAAATCAAACGTGGGCAATATTGTTAGGCCGGTAGGCCAGATGGAGTTTTTGTTCTCATTGCATTGGCCCAACAATATTTGCTTCCATCCCAAATCGCGTGCCTACCTCGTGATTATTTCCCTTGGCTATGTTTATCATACAACGGGTATTTATTTAAATATTAATTTATTTAGAGTTATGCGATCTGTGATAGAACAAACCTTTTTTTTCTAGTACCTTGAATTTCTCCAAGTAGTATTATTTAAAAAAGAGCAGTGGCATGCGATACGTGTAACTCAACTTGGCGGGCCAGTGGAAACGGCTTGGCAGGCCGAATGTGGTTTGCGTATCGCAGAGTACCTGCTCTGTGACAGAGTGATACAGACCGCATATTGGACGGACAAGGTACCACGCTCAAACACTGTAACACACAAGCAAGTGTGCACCAGGGCCGATCAAGAAGCAATAGCAATCTATTGAATGTTTATATTTCCTGCAAAACTACTACAGTAAAATACTTGATTGATCGCTACGTCATTAGTAGGATATTCTACTAACAAGCATACGCATGTGGTTGCGTCTGTGGGTCGAACCAATGACCCACTAGACAAACCACCCATGCAACAGAAAACCTTAGTGGATGACATGTCGTTATATTGAGGTTATCTTCTTAGAGAAGCTTCATGGCATGTCATCTATACAGTTATAATTTTATTTTGCTGTTGATATGTGTTTCATGTTTACCTGACAGCAGTGTTTTTTCCTATGGCTGAAACCCATCATAGAAGCACAGTGACTCAGGACATGACAATCCTTTTGAATTGATCATTTGGTTGCATACCTGGAGCAGTAGAGAGGTTCAGCATAACCAGTAGTCAATTGGTAGCGGGGAATGAGCACAGTGAACCCTATCTTGGCTAAAGTGGTTCGGAGCAGTGCATAGGTTGAAACCTACCTTCATGGAGGCGTGATAGTTGTTCTCTGGCTCTGTCCCGGGGTGGGTCGAAAATCCACAGACTTCCCAGCAATATAATGCCATTTAACGAACATGCTCATTGGACTGCTGGATTGGACCGCTGGATCAGCAACCAACTAACCAACCAATCAACCAACGAACCAACCAACCAACCAACCAACCAACAAGCGTAGTTTCCCAAATCACTGATTTAAACCCACTTCATGCGACGTGTACAAATGTCATAGCCTGAAAGCTACTTCAAATGGCGACAGTGATTTAAGAGTTAAAATGTTAAAATGATTACCTGCAAAACTCGAGAAGAGATTGTAGTTTCCATTATTGCCAAACACAGGTTGTCCAGCGTAAGGGCAAATATTTCCACCGGAGGCCATCATGGATTCTGCATGCCTTCTCTCCATGATAGCAAGGGGGGAAGCCACATATGAAAAACCTTCCTGAAGTCTGGAAACTTGTGACACGCCAGGAATGTCTCTGCGATTGAATTCGTCAACATTCTCCAATGGAAAACCGCTGTTATGTATTCGGTAATGCTCAGAGAAAGTGGAGTTTGACTCAGAGGATGGATGACGTAAACTGTTTACTACTGAAGTCCCCTTTAGCGACATTATGGCGTCATTTCGAATCGGATACTGTAACATGTCAATATCTGTGTTCAATTGAGTTTCAACTTTGAACTCGTGGTGTGACATTTGACCTCTTCGGTAACTTAATATTTGATCACCGTTGTACTGATGAGTCCTATATATATCTGTGTGAGAATCGTTTACCAAACTGCTATTATTACGTATCTCATGTTTAGAATCTCCGCCAGTGGTCCTAATTTCTTTACTAGCAATCCCCAACGGCAGATTAGGCCTATATGTGGGATCAGCTCCACGCCAATTATAGGATGCCGGATCCAGTCTCACTGCTGAGTTTATGTTAGAGTTTGTCCTAGAGACATTGTAGGCTGTGGTCTCATTGTGGGCTGTGGTCTCATTGTGGACTGTGGACTGTTGGCTCTGATCAAGACTATCCTCTGTAACACTAGTATCTGGGCTGGAGTCTGTAAAGTAGCAGGAATCATAAAACAGGCTCGATCTTCGGACAACAGGAACATTCTTTAGCAGATGCAGATATGGAAGAAGTTCTACAGGGGTTCTACACATGAACATTGTTGTTTGAGAGTGTGGACTCGAACTAAAACCATCTGATTGTCCTGTACAGAGTATCATTCTACTTTGTTCTCTATCTGGAAACATTATATGAAAAGTGACTTCAGTGTTAGAAGCTTCTAAGGAACAACCAACTACTTCTGAGTGAGTTCTTATGACGATGCATTCGGCGTCCACATGACAAGCAAAGCCTGTACCATAATGTTCAAGCAATCTTTGATCGTCTTCTTTGTCAAATAATGTTGTGGGATTGTGCTGTGATCCCGTACGATTTGTATCACCTAGGGTTGAACTTAGTTTTGTCTTGAAAGGTTTACAAATTCGTAATTTGACCACACGCTGTGAAATTGCTAATATGGCTTCTAGTGTACTATATCTTTTAAACTCCGGTGGAATTTTATGAATGTTGAATTGTTGAACTGGCGTAAAATCTGATCCATGATCTAGTGTACAGAAGTAGGCAGAGATTTCTTCGTTTCTAGTAGCTTTTACATAAGGCACCGGGGCGTCCTTCCATAGATTGTTCATTGTGAAACTCCTATTACCATCATTGCATGAGCGAGACGGTGTATTATTGAAGAAAGTGTTATCAGTAAAAGTTCCTCCAGAAATGTTGTTCTTGCCTGTTTCATTTAATGTTATATTGAATGTAGAGTTTCCTATACCGCTGTCCTGTAAGTGATTACCGGGGACAAACTTCTTGCAGTGGTTGAGACTCGTGGAGTCATTATCTGTCGAAAACGTTGAAAAGTTCTCGTCCTCGCTGTGGTGTGACTTAATTGGATCATATGCAAAATATGGCTTGCCTGAATTTATGTAAGCCCTAGGAATAAATGGTTTACTGTACGGGTTCAGAGTAGACATTTCAGAATCTGACGAAACTGAGTGACTGGTCACGCCGTCGAAACATCCACTAGAACTTGTACTGTCCACATTATCTACATCTCTCAAGCTGATTACATCTTCCCTAAACGGCATGTCTAGCTCTGTGTTCACATATTTATTATTTGTTGAAGATATAACAGGTCGAGTACATACGCTGCGCAGAGAATTCGAACGTTTTATCTTGCGTTTCAATTTCCGTTTTCTTAGTTCCTCCAAGTTTTCATTTGACTCAACATCCGCAAGATTATCCTCTGATGTACTGCTCATTGTGGCGAACAGACTGCAGAGACTAGAAGATCTTGATACTTGACCACTGTCCAAAACTGAACTTATAAATAGATCACCTTCGGACAAGACATTCTGTAAATGTTCAATCTCAAGATTTGAACATAAGTCTTTTCCTTCTAGTAGGCATTTTTCTTCGGTTGAGTTGGTAAACAATTTCGGTTGAACAAGAGAAGGCTCAGAGTTCAAATCACCACGTGAAGACAGTAGCGGAGTCTGCCACAGGTTACAGTGTTCCTGTTTATCACTCATGGCAAACAAGTCCTGAGTAACACACGTTGACGCCCCTTTTATACGCGAATCTATCAAATCTTCAGGTCCTTGATTACCTCCAGAATCAGGACAGCAAGTGGAATCACTTTTGACATTCGCATTTTTCTTAGAAATTACAACAGGGTCTTTGTCCTGGCTGTTTTCATTGGAACCAAACGCGATATCAAAGAACCCAGTTTGTCTAGAAGCTAAGTTAGGAGCTGTTGCACTTGAGCAGTTTCCTGTGTAGGATTGTTGGCTAACACTATCAAGTGACAAAGACGAACTGCTCCATGTGTCACGTCCGCTAAACAGTGACCAAAGACTGTCTTCAGATGAATAGTTTGATACACTTTGGGCATCTACCACAGTCCAGGCATTCGCGCTCATGGGGTCAGACATAGTAAGTGGAAGGGCAAGTATAGACGATTGTTTATCAAACTCTTTATCGTTATTTATTAATATATTAGCCTGAGCTTCTTGAGGGACATCTTCTACACATGAAAGGGGGTTACTTTTCCAAGGAATGAGTCCGCATGTACTGGTAAGACAGCTGCTTTGACTGGGAAGAAAGCTACATTGGCTAGGATAAATGCTGTCTTGACTGGAATAAAGAATGTCTTGGCTAGGATAAATGCTGTCTTGGCTGGAATAAAGAATGTCTTGGCTAGGATAAATGCTGTCTTGGCTGGAATAAAGAATGTCTTGGCTAGGATAAATGCTGTCTTGGCTGGAATAAAGTCTTTCTTGACTGGAAGGTAAAATATCTTTGTTTGGATGAAGACATTCTTGGCTGGAATGAAAACTATCTTTGATGGGATGAAAACTTTCTTGGCTGGAATGAAAAATATCTTTGTTTGGATGAAAACTTTCTTGGCTGGAATGAAAACTGTCTTTGATGGGATGAAAACTTTCTTGGCTGGAAGGAAAACATTCTTTGATGGGATGAAAACTTTCTTGGCTGGAATGAAAAATATCTTTGTTTGCATGACAACTTTCTTGGCTGGAATGAAAACTATCTTTGATAGGATGAAAACTTTCTTGGCTAAGGTAACAATTGCTTTGGCTGGACTGACAAATGTCCTGGCTGGAACGAATCCCGCCATGATTGGAAACACAACTATCGTGGCTTGAACTTGAGCTGTGTTGGCTGGGATTAAAACTACCGTAGCTGGGATTAAAACTAACCTGGCTAATAGGAAAACTGTATTGGCTGGAATGGGAACTACTTTTGCTGGAAGGAAAACCTCCCCAGATGGAAACAGAGTTTCCTTGACTGAAATGAGAGCTGTCTTGGTTGAGCTGAGAGATGCGTTGGTCGAGTGCTTCATTGGTGACGTTCCTGGTACCACAACGGGTCGAATAGGATGTCAACACCGCCACCTCGTAAAGGTGCTCCATTATTGACTTTGTTCTCCTGAGTAACTGAAAGAAAGACATTGAATTTGTTGCGTTCAAATGATGCGAAATTAATGTGGCTACGTTCAAATGATGCGATATTAATGTGGCTACGCTCAAATGATAGAACATTAAGTTTGCGGCGGTAAAATAAGAGGACATTATCAATATTGCGATGTAATTATAGGACATAAGGTTGTCATAGTGAAATTAGATCAAAAGAAGGAAAGGTAGCTAAAATGTGCTATAATATACTATCTTATATGTGTATTATATATCTATATGAGTGTGTGTAAAATATCTGACATCAGTATTAGATTGAAAACATTATCCTGACATCAGTAATAGATTAAAGACATTATGCTGACATCAGTAATAGATTGAAAACATTATCCTGACATCAGTAATAGATTGAAAACATTATCCTGACATCAGTAATAGATTAAAGACATTATCCTGACATCAGTAATAGATTGAAAACATTATCCTGACATCAGTAATAGATTAAAGACATTATCCTGACATCAGTAATAGATTAAAGACATTATCCTGACATCAGTAATAGATTGAAAACATCCTGACATCAGTAATAGATTGAAAACATTATCCTGACATCAGTAAAAGATTGAAAACATTATCCCGACATCAGTAATAGATTTAAAACATTATCCTGACATCAGTAATAGATTTAAAACATTATCCTGACATCAGTAATAGATTGAAAACATTATCCTGACATCAGTAATAGATTGAAAACATTATCCTGACATCAGTAATAGATTGAAGATCATTGTGAAATAATATTATAGTCATCATAAAATGCGCTCATAAGTTCAAGGGAAGAGCTTCAAGATTACACAAACCTACTCCACAGTTCAAGTGAAGAGCTTCGAGATTACATAAACCTACTCCACAGTTCAAGTGAAGAGCTTCGAGATCACATAAACCTACTCCACAGTTCAAGCGAAGAGCTTCAAGAACACAAACTTACTCCACAGTTCAAGCCGAAGAGCTTCAAGAACACATAAACCTACTCCACAGTTCAAGTGAAGAGCTTCAAGATCACATAAACCTACTCAACGAAAGCTGTCTCAATCACAACATGAAGATCATCACAGACAAAGAAGACGCAATGTCTTTAGGCAGAGAACCTAATACAAACTGTCTTACAGAATAGTTTTATAGTTTTAGACAATGAACAATGTCTCGTTACAAGTCCAAGCTAAACAGGTTTACACAGTTCAGCACTGCCAAAACTGGGCCCTGGTAATCTGCAAGTGTGTTTACTAGATACTCTGAGTAAATAGTCGATATAAGAACAAAAGATATGTTTTCAAATGTGACAGGGGTGAAAGTAGGAAAAAAGCCGACAGATTTTGGGAACAGAAAGTTATTCCATGGAGCGTAGCAGAAATGAATAATTTATGTAAGAGGGGTTCGAAATCTGAGGGCCTACCATGCATGGAGCAGAAATATGACTCGAGTGCAAACATGACCAGAATGCGAACATACCCAGAGCATCAACATGCCCAGAGCACCATCATGCTCAGAACGCGAACATGGACGTATCGTCAACATGACCAGAGCACAAACATACACAGAGCATCAATAAGCCCGAGCACCAACATGTGCTGAGCACCAACATGTGCTGAGCACCAACATGTGCTGAGCACCTACATGTGCTGAGCACCAACATGTGCTGAGCACCAACAAGTCTAGTTTAAAAATTGCCCGCGCCTCTAAACAGATCAGCACACCGCATGCCGGAAGTATGGCTAGAAACATATATCCGTCAGCAATAACAAAAAGAAAATGCACTTATAGAGAATTCGTCGCAGTCCACTTTCGAAACCTGAACCTCACAAAAGAAATGGAAACCAAATACACCACCGAGCAAAGGGATGTAAATGCATTTTTACTGACAAAATTTTAATTTAAAGTAATGTCCCTTAGTGTATGAATATTCAGTATCCAGATTTATGTTGAACAGAGAGAGAGAGAGAGAGTCGACAACTA
This sequence comes from Meghimatium bilineatum, assembly GCA_034231615.1. Classification (NCBI taxonomy): domain Eukaryota; kingdom Metazoa; phylum Mollusca; class Gastropoda; order Stylommatophora; family Philomycidae; genus Meghimatium; species Meghimatium bilineatum. The sequence continues at coordinate 38,196,761 of CM067309.1, read as the reverse complement.
TAAATCTACAAACTTCTGTAGACGCATGCTGACCTAGAATGATGATGGTAAATTAATCACTTTAGTTCTAGATGTTTCTGATATCTGTGAATATACTTCTCTCTAGATGTCATATGTTTCTCTCTCTAGATGTCATATGCTTCTCTCTCTAGATGTCATATGCTTCTCTTTCTAGATGTCATATGCTTCTCTCTCTAGATGTCACATGCTTCTCTCTCTAGATGTCACATGCTTCTCTCTAGATGTCACATGCTTCTCTCTAGATGTCATATGATTCACTCTCTAGATGTCATATGATTCACTCTCTAGATGTCATATGCTTCTCTCTCTAGATGCCATATGCTTCTCTCTCTAGATGTCATATGCTTCTCTCTCAAGATGTCATATGCTTCTCTCTCAAGATGTCATATGCTTCTCTCTCTAGATGCCATATTCTCCTCTCTAGATGCCATATACCACTCTCTCTAGATGTCATATACCATTCTCTCTAGAGGTCATATGCTTCTCTCTAGATATCATATGCTTCTCTCTCTAGATGTCATACTTCTCTCTAGATGTCATATGCCTCTCTCTAGATGTCATATGCTGCTTCTCTCTAAATGTCATATGCTTGTCTCTCTAGATGTCATATGCTTCTCTCTCTAGATGTCATATGATTCTCTTTCTAGATGTCATATGCTTCTCTCTCAATATGTCATATGCTTCTCTCTCAATATGTCATATGCTTCTCTCTAGATGTCATATGCTTCTCTCTAGATGTCATATGCTTCTCTCTAGATGTCATATGCTTCTCTCTAGATGTCATATGCTTCTCTCTAGATGTCATATGCTTCTCTCTAGATGTCATATGCTTCTCTCTAGATGTCATATGCTTCTCTCTAGATGTCATATGCTTCTCTCTAGATATCGTAAGATTTTCTCCTGTCACAAGCTGCTCTGTAAATTTAATACGCGTCTCTCTAGAAGTCATTCGTTTCTACCTGTAAGATTCTTGCTAGATGTCATAAACTTTTCTCAAGGTGTCGTAACCTTCCCTATATATGTCATAAGATTCTCTCAAGATGTCATAATTCTTTCTCTAGATGTCATACTATTCTCTCTAGATGTCATAAACGTCTCTCTAGATGTCATACTATTCTCTCTAGATGTCATAAGTTTATCTCTAGATGTCATAAGTTTATCTCTAGATGTCATAAGCTTCTCTATAGATGTCATAAGCTTCTCTATAGATGTCATAAGCTTCTATCTAGATGTCATAAGCTTATCTCTAGATGTCATAAGCTTCTCTATAAATGTCATAAGCTTCTCTATAAATGTCATAAATTTATCTCTAGATGTCATAAGTTTATCTCTAGATGTTATAAGCTTATCTATAGATGTCATAAGTTTATCTCTAGATGTCATAAGCTTCTCTCATGTTATAAATGTTACAATTATAAATTATTATTTATAGAAAAGTGACATCTCGTCTTTGCAAGAAATGATTATTTATTCTGTAGTAAGTCGACATGCGCAGTCCAGGGAAACCGCGTGCTATTTATATCACATTGAAGAACTGACCCGTACTTGCGCATCATAATTTTATATTCCTAGTCTCTTTTATCAGGAGCTAAATTGCGGACTCTTTGCCATGTCATTAAGTCAAACCTATATTTTCTCTCGTTGTTGTCCTCTGTCTCTCTTGCCGTCTATCTCGCATGTTGGAACTACGTTCTCCAGACCTTCCTGTGTCATGACGTGTTCAAAGAATAAAGATTGTCTCTGATATTTTCACTAAGCCTAAAGATGGGTATGAGAAGCTCGGAGAAACCATTAAACTGCACATAGAAAGTCAGAGAAAGTTGCACACAATTGCTGGGATTAGCAGACAAAAAAAGTAAGAGAAATTTGTTCACAATTGTTGGTATTAGCAGACACAAATGTAAGAGAAAGTTACACACAATTGTTGGGATTAGCAGACAAAGTCAGAGTAAGTTGCACACAATTGCTGGGATTAGCAGACAAAAAAAGTAAAAGAAAGTTGCACACAATTGCTGGGATTAGCAGACAAAAAAAGTAAAAGAAAGTTGCACACAATTTCTGGGATTAGCAGACAAAAAAAGTAAAAGAAAGTTGCACACAATTGCTGGGATTAGCAGACAAAAAAGTAAAAGAAAGTTGCACACAATTGCTGGGATTAGTAGACAAAGAAAGTAAAACAAAGATGCTCACAATTGCTGGGAGCAGACAAAAAAGTAAGAGAAAGCTGCTCACAATTGCTGGGATTAGTAGACAAAAAAGTCAGAGAAAGTTGCACACAATTGCTGGGATTAGTAGACAAACACATAACTCTCTGATAATGTTTAGTAACCAACTTTTCGTATGCGACACTGTCAGTACCTCTTCTTGAGCGGCGCAAGTAAAGTATAGTTCTTCACTGTGACCTTTGTTCTAGTTTTCGAGGTATTACCTAACCTTTATTGTGCGATTTAGCAAGCGTAAGCCAAGTACATAATCCTACAGTTAGGATTAGAAATAATATTTCTAATGTGTGCGGGCACCTTGCTCCCGTGTATAGCGCGCAGAAGTAATGAGCGCTCAGTACAAATCATAGGAAAATTATAAAAAATATGTGAATTGGAAAACAAACAGATTATGCATAAGTTCATCTGTGTCTAGATTTGAACTCAGTGATTGTCGGGATGTGACGTCACGGCAGCCATTATTTTCATTGGTGTTACACGGAAATCCGTGACGTCAGATAGTTAATAATGTAAACAAAGTGCTATTTATAGCACAGTAAAGAACTAATCTTTACTTTTACCAGTATTTCTAGTTGCTGATGATACTTTCAGCATTTTGTGTTATAGAAGTACATCTTTGTCACATTAGTCCATGACTCGCATTTATATGTTAGTTTTATGTAGCTGTGAAACACTATATTCCTCAACTCTGTTTACAGGGACATATAACACAGCATATGTGTTATTTTTAAGAATGCTGTCTTTACCTGCATAATTCACTTCGATATATGGGAAATGCGCACTAGCTATGAATATCATAGTATATGAGTGATCCTGGGTTTATTCTCCAGTTGAAGTGGAAATATTGTTCAGACTACATTGTCTTCCAAGTCGACCCAGCCTTGAATTGGGTACCGGATAAGTCCAGATAGAAAAGACAGAGGGAAAGGAGATGGCTACCACCCTAATATAGCAGAGCCACTGAAATGTGCGCTAGCTAACATCTTACGGCAGTTAAATGATATGGGATAACTTTACTATTGTAAATGAATCGACAAGTAATTTAGATAAATTAATTTGACAATTTCTACAACAGGTGTGCGATGAGAACTTACCTTATCAAATCCTTTACGAAAGCCAAGATATTGTATAATTTCGTTCAGGCTCAACACTTACAGTTTGGCTTACTCCAAGAGCACTTTCTCAAAATAGCCAAGCACTAACTTGGCGCCTACTCCAAGGGCTCGTTCACAAAAGAGCCAAGCACTAACTTGGCGCCTACTCAAGAGCACGTTCACAAAAGAACCACGTACTAACTTGGCATCTACTCCAAGAATATTTTCACAAAAACAGCCACCACTGTATCTTCTACAAAAATAGATATTGTTATAGAATCGAAATTTCTTGGTTTATTTTTATGAACACACAGTGTGTGATAAAGCACTTTCAAGCAGCCATATTGTGTTCATATCTTGTGTGCCAAACATTAGTTGATGGCCGTGTAATGTCGTGGAAGATAGGCCCCAGTCCAAGCTACCCGTCTTTCTTGACAATCTCGTGCAATTTATTAAGCACTGTACTTTTGTCTGAAGCAAGGGTCTTATGAACAATGCTCATGCGAGACCTTATTAAATTTATAAATCGCTGTGGAATAATAGGTTTTATCTTAAAAAAAACGACTCAGTTTGTATTTTCCCGGAATATTCATTAGCTGTCAACACAAAGTATATACACGGTGACCAATGAAATTAATTGGAAATGTCATACAACGTCACTTTTGAATGATCAGCCCAATGAGCTCACATGACTGTATGATTGATGAGGGACTCAGCACATGTTTTCCCGTATAATGTTTAGTTGATGTGTAGAAGATTTATAATAGTTTTGTGCTGATCGAAATAGAGTCATAAAGTGGGAAACAAATGTTCAGTATTTGTGACAAAATGTTACCGAAGTATTTGTGACAAATTGTTACCGAAGTATTTGTGACAAAATGTTACCGAAGTATTTGTGACAAAATGTTACTGAGGTATTTGTGACAAAATGTTACCGAGGTATTTGTGACAAAATGTTACCGAAGTATTTGTGACAAATTGTTACCGAAGTATTTGTGACAAAATGTTACCGAAGTATTTTTGACAAAATGTTACCGAAGTATTTGTGACAAAATGGTACCGAAGTATTTGTGACAAATTGTTTCCGAAGTATTTGTGACAAAATGTTACCGAAGTATTTGTGACAAATTGTTACCGAAGTATTTGTGACAAATTGTTACCGAAGTATTTGTGACAAATTGTTACCGAAGTATTTGTGACAAAATGTTGCCGAAGTATTTGTGACAAAATGTTACCGAAGTATTTGTGACAAAATGGTACCGAAGTATTTGTGACAAATTGTTACCGAAGTATTTGTGACAAAATGTTACCGAAGTATTTGTGACAAATTGTTACCGAAGTATTTGTGACAAATTGTTACCGAAGTATTTGTGACAAAATGTTACCGAAGTATTTGTGATAAAATGTTACCGAGGTATTTGTGACAAAATGTTACCGAAGTATTTGTGACAAAATGTTACCGAAGTATTTGTGACAAAATGTTACCGAAGTATCTATAGAATAACATGAAGATAAAAGATCAGAAATAGGCACACTCTGGGAGAATTGGGACACTCTTAGAGAATTGGTTCACTGAGAGAAGTGTGACACGGAGCAAATTGGGTCACTGAGAGAATTTGGATACTCTGAGAGAATCGGGACACTGAGAATTGGGACACTCTGAGAGAATCGGGACACTGAGAGAATTGGGACACTGAAAGAATCGGGACACTGAGAAAATTTAGACACTGAGAAAAGTGAAAGTAAATAAAACTGGATAAAAATCAAGGTTCTCTCTAGAAAACTACAATATTTTGGCCATATCAAATGGTATGAGAGCTTAGACCATAATGCAGAGAATGATGTCAGTGCTGAGAGAATGATGTCAGGGCTGCGAGAAAGATGGAGTATGAAGATGACGGACGCAAGATATCAAAGATCACTTGAGCATGACACTCACAGAAATAGGAGATTAGCTCAAAGTCGGCAGGAGTTTTGAGAGGCTGTGATGAGTTTTGTCCAGGATATACTTGCTACGCGAACAAGGTGATTATAACTTCTGTCCAGGATATACTTGCTATGCGAACAAGGAGATTATGAATGTGAAATGTACTACCCTATCGTGTTAAGGGTCATAGTAATCCCATAATCCCACGCTAAAGTCGGATGTGTTACGCTAAAATTTCCGACATCATATTCAAAAAGAAACCACGACCCAAATATTCTACTATTTTCATTCTACTATATTTGTACAAGAAGAGGAAGAATGTACATTTAACATGAAACTTCGTTTCTCAGGTTTAAAAAAACGGTCCAAATTTCTTCCATGTATATTCTCTGTGTTGACAATGTCTCTTCTCAGATACGAGAATGTAGGTATTGTTATACTCGCCTACTGCACTAAACCAAATTACCTCTGCTGCCCTCGAACTGTGTACATACACACCTCCAGCCACTTACTCTGTCACTAGATCAGAAGCAGGAAGTTTCTACAACGTGCTTAGAGAAAACCCAGTTTTGCACTAAGTAAACCAACATAGGTATAGTTAATACACTATTAAAGTTTCCACGGACATATATAAGTTTGAAACTTCAAATCCCACACAGTTCTAAGGGAAATCTGTTTGAGAAACGAACAAATACCTTCGCGATTACACCGAGGGTGCCCACATACTTTTCTGGTGACGCCTCTTTCTAATTCGTTTTTTTTTTACCACCACAAAAAAATATAATATTTACATTTTAAAATACTTCATTTATAAATTTACCCTAACTAAACATCTTCAATTCCAGAGCTATTGATTTGTGAGAACTTGATGAATGTTCTTAGTGTATTACTGTTTGTTCTACTTTGTTCCGTTTTCCAGTACTTCGCCGCCTGTGAGAACAAAGCTAAGTCTGGATAGAAGAACCAGGATGTAGTGTCAATTTAACTGTTGTGGGTTGAAGTCGCTGAACTGAAATCGTGCTCCGTACTTAGTCTACAGCCTTTGACACAAACGGAACATAAAGGGGGCAGAAAGAACACTCAGACGGTGTTTGAGAGCAGTTAAGACTTAAGAAAAGTGTTTTAGACGCCACATTCTAATTAACGAGGACACGTCATTAAAAGTTTGAAATACATCTTTCATATTATATCAGCTTCGATTCAACGCGCAGATCGTAACCATGGCAACAGTATGGATAACAGTTTTGGCTATTGGTAAGTCAGCGTAATGACTGTTGTTATGTGTACCGTTTTATTAGCCAAAGTTAAGTTGTACTTAATCTGTTAACATCTAGACATATATTCAGAAAAATATGTTCTTTAATATTTCAACATTTAACAAACGTAAAGAAAGAAAGAAAGACCCTGTTAGATCCTGTTCTCATATTTCTCTTCTTAATATACCTGACGTTCAGACCGTCATCTATAATTATTCAATTGTCAACGACCACCATTTTCTTTCTTTATTTCTTTACTTTCTAACAAACTAAAACAAAACTATCTTTAAAAAAAAGTAGAATATTTTATTCAGGTCGTGGCTATCAAACCAGTATTTTTAGGCTGTAGTGATTTTATAGGCAATATAAATACCAAAAGTAGTTTGCCAGTGACTTCTGAAGGGTCCGGATGCACATATGCCTGTAGCGGGGATCGAACTCAGTACCTTGGCCGTCACAGACAGGCCCCGTACTACTCCACAGAACCGGACAAACTATCTTTACTGCATTTTGTCCTGTTGAAAAAAGTTTCAGCATCTTCTCTCTGTGTCGTCCTCTGTATTTTTCCTCCTCAATTTTCCCTGTTGCTATATTGTATTACAGACCTCATTGTCTCATAATATCGCGAATAAATGTGGACCATGTTTTTTTTGTTATGAAGTTCTCCCTATTCTTCTATATATGTATGTGACATATATATATATATATATATATATATATATAGAGAGAGAGAGAGAGGGAGAAGAACAGTGATAATTTCATGGAAAGAGAAGAAAACAAACAAAGAGGTTCTAACAACACTTCGTATGACAAAAGAACGATTAAAAGAAAAAAAGATGAAACATATTCTTCTTCTTCTTTCGTTCGCTAGATGTACGATAATGCATGACATTCTGGTTGCTGCGATGCGCCTTCTGGCTAAATGTAGCTGACTTCAGCACCTTTACTTGCTAGGCAAGACTGTGGTCCTGCCCGAATGTGGGAGGGCCCGGCCAATCTTAGTTTCCAGCCTCTGCTGGCTGGACTAAGCCATATCTCCTCGCCAAGGAGCTGGCCTCGATGGGGGATCAATCATGTAAAGTATTGTAGACATATTAAAAGACATGACACCGCGTAGAAGACCTTAATTGATGCGGGTAAAGTCAAGGAGAGGCGAGCAAGCGATAGACAGAGATACAAGTAGGAGAGAAACATCACGAGTTGGAAAAGTTACAGTCTAGCAGAGTGCACGAAAACGGCAAGTGACAGGGAACGTTGGAGGTCTTTTGCAGCCAACCTTCGTTGCGGAGACGGCACTTCATGATAACAATCTTCGTCTTCTCGTTCGCGGTGTAATGTCTACACAACAAGTTCTTGATTCTTGATTAGAAACTGGCCTCACAGCACGTGGGGCATTCCCATAAGTGCTCCGCCCTCTGTTCCAGCAGACATCCGACTCAATGGTGTTTCGAGTCTAATGTCGCCGAAACAGACGTCGACATCAGGGCACAACTCTGGCCCCTGCGACAGGTTTCTTTGTTGTTCCGCCCACCAACGCCTTGCCCGTAACTAGTTCAAGCACAATCTCGGCCTCTCGGAACAACATGGTAACTGTTATCGAAGGTTACGACTACGGGATTGTATAGATGACGTGCCATGAAGCTTCTATAAGAATATAACCTCAATATAAAGGCATGTCATCTACTAAGGTTTTCTGTTGCATGTTTGGTTTGTCTAGTGAGCCATTGGTGAGACCAACAGACGCAACCGCATGCGCAAAACAAGTCCGATTCGATAGTGAAAACTTCCTTTTAGTGTCAAATTTCCCTCAGTTTCTCTGAATGGGTTTTGTCGTGGCTATAGACAGAGTACTGCAGACCCTCTAACATAATTAATAAAGACTTCATTCTTTACTTCTCTTGATTATTTCCATCGAGCAATATTTATATTCTTGGAATTGTTTGTCAAAAATAGCCAAGGCTACTCCAAGTACATAAATAGTAACCAATGGAAAACGTGGCAATAATTAAAAACGTTCCCAATTCAGGTCTGTTTACGTTTAGTAGTTAGGCTTCTATATATCGCCTAAGGTCACGGGTTTTGCTAGCTATCCATGGAATTATCAAAAGTCTTTTGAATAATCAGATTTACTTGGCTTCTATTTTCCAACGTATTTGTGGTTTTTTTTAATTGTCCATTATGCACTTCTATATGACAGAATAGGTTTTATGTAAAATTGAATGGGCATTACTTCTGCGGTTGAACACCTGGTACACATGCTGCTTTTATTTTTGTGAGAAGCTGGTTGCTATACAATGGTGGTCGGTGAATATATCAATGGAATAATAATAGATGAAGGTCTGATCAACAGGTATATCAAGAAAAGAAATATGAGAACAGGATCTAAGCTGGTGTTGTTAATAACAAAAGAAGCATACTGAATCAACGTTTCGACTTACATGACATTATTAAGCACCGGATACAAGAGAACGGTGGGATACAATAGCAGTTAATCATAATCATGATCATCTACTTTAGTACAGTCTCAGAATAGAAGGTTGGCTGCTACTGAGATCCAAAACTCTTTATCTCTTGACTTAGAGCTTTTCTTTGATAAATTGTGTCCATCTCATTATGTTTCCCTCCTACGTATTGTCTGTCTACCTTTTGCACATCTACATATTGCTACCATCTTGTTTATCTATCATCTTGATTAATCAACCATCTTGTTTATCTATCATCTTGATTAATCAACCATCTTGTTTATCTATCATCTTGATTAATCAACCATCTTGTTTATCTATCATCTTGATTAATCAACCATCTTGTTTATCTATCATCTTGTCTAATCAACCATCTTGTTTATATATCATCTTGATTAATCAACCATCTTGTTTATCTATCATCTTGATTAATCAACCATCTTGTTTATCTATCATCTTGACTAATCAACCATCTTGTTTATCTATCATCTTGATTAATCAACCATCTTGTTTATCTATCATCTTGATTAATCAACCATCTTGTTTATCTATCATCTTGATTAATCAACCATCTTGTTTATCTATCATCTTGACTAATCAACCATCTTGTTTATATATCATCTTGATTAATCAACCATCTTGTTTATCTGTCATCTTGATTAATCAACCATCTTGTTTATCTATCATCTTGACTAATCAACCATCTTGTTTATCTATCATCTTGATTAATCAACCATCTTGTTTATCTATCATCTTGATTAATCAACCATCTTGTTTATCTATCATCTTGATTAATCAACCATCTTGTTTATCTATCATCTTGACTAATCAACCATCTTGTTTATATATCATCTTGATTAATCAACCATCTTGTTTATCTGTCATCTTGATTAATCAACCATCTTGTTTATCTATCATCTTGACTAATCAACCATCTTGTTTATCTATCATCTTGATTAATCAACCATCATGTTTATCTATCATCTTGATTAATCAACCATCTTGCTTACCTATCGTTTTGCACATCTACCTATCGCTACCATCTGGATCTTCTACCATCTTGATCTTCTACCATCGTGAGCTTCTACCATCGTGAGCTTCTACCATCGTGAGCTTCTACCATCTTGCTCATTTATCTTTTGCTACCATCTCGCTCTTAAACAATGAGACACTTAAATAACAAAACACTTGAACAATGAGAAACATAACACAACTCTTAAACAATGATACACTTAACAAAACACTTAAACAATGGGACACTTAACAAAACACTTAAACAATGAGACACTTAAAACAACACTTAAACAATGAGACACTTAAAACAACACTTAAACAATGAGACACTTAAAACAACACTTAAACAATGAGACACTTAAATAACAAAACATTTAAACAAAGAGACATTTAAATAACAAAACACTTAAACAATGAGACACTTAACAAAACACTTAAATAATTAGACACTTAAATAATGAGTAATTACGTAGAACACAGGTTTTTGAAGCTTCACTTGATGATTACTGACAGACTATCACTAAATGTCTATTGTGCATAAATACAATAAAATACAAATAACCATACATAAGACATTTTCAACGTTTCGAACCGATAGGTCTTTATAAAAAATATACAAAACAAACAGTGAAAAAACAATAAAATCAGTAAAAACAATGTTACCACCACTGAGTGAAAATGATTGAGTTTCCTTACATGACGTCTATACACCGTCCATGTTTCACCAGCGTATAACAGCACTGGGAGTAACAACTTTTCTGTAAATAGATCTGTTTGTTTTGCAGGTCAACAACAAAAACAACAACAACAACACACACTACACAGATATAAACATTTTCTCAGTTTGCAACCTTGCTTATGTTTATATGTTACGTATGCGTACAAGAAGGTCTAATTGGTCATTGTAGTACCGTGTCCTGCTGGCACTTACTAATATTAAATGTTTGTGGTTCTCGCAGAAATTACACGCCATTCGTCTTTTCATTGGCTGTCAACACAATGTGGCCAACGAATAAGTGAAGTATGTACTATTGTTTGTATGTCAATCAACCGGTCCATATTCAAAGTATCTTGAAAATATACACATTAGAAGTCGACGCTAAAATTGCATCCTTTTAAAGAGATGCTGTGTGGTCGAAGAGGGAAAACGTGTTGATTCAAGTTGCGAGGTGAGTGGGTGCCATCTGAGCGGAACTGGTTGAAGTCCCGTTTCCTGCATTATGATTTTTCTTGAAAAATAAGATCCTCAATATATCCTATATTACAGTATACATTTCCTATATGATATAGATGAAGTTATTAACTGGCAATTTCGGCTCTATTCAAATTGTAAATATTATATTTAAATTCAGTTTTATATAAAAGACGAACACACAGAATTAATGTTGTGACCACAAGGACTACATCAATATAAGGACAGACAATCTTGACAAAGGCCATGTAGTCGAAACGTTGATTCTGTATATTGCTATTTTTTGGAAAACTAGATTTAGCAACTTTTTTCTTTATTTCATTTATCGTATGGTTGTCAGTTGTGCTGCAGTGATCATTTATTGTCTGTTTGTCGTCTTTGGCTCGCAAACTCCTGCAGATTTGCAGGATGTAGATCGGACTGGTCAAACTCCTGCAGATTAGCAGGATGTAGATCGGAATAGGCAAACTCCTACAGATTAGCAGGATGTAGATCGGACTGGCAAACTCCTGCAGATTAGCAGGATGTAGATCGGACTGGCAAACTCCTGCCGATTAACAGGATGTAGATCGGACTGGGCAAGCTCCTGCAGATTTGCAGAATGTAATTCAAAGATCGGAATGGGCTATGCCAGGATTTACAGCTTAACTTCAATATATGCGTATTTAGGCTTGACACATCCGACTTGAGCATGGCTTCTGGGTTACTTCGACCCTCTATAACGAGCCTTAGTTGCCTCCTATGAGATACATGGCGAGTTATAGTTTTGCTATTCTTTGCTCCCTTCTCGGGCATGGCCAAGACAATGGTGATTATTTTCTGTTGAACCTGATAATTATGTTTATGACTGTGGACATATGGAGAAGATCAGTTATCTGTATATGTCCTCAATTCACCCGCAAGGACGAAAATGTATTTGTTATTTCTCCTTAGAAGTCTTTTCTCTAAATGGTTTTTCAATTTTGATTGAGGTAGGGTTGGGGTTAAGTTTAGGGTTAGGGCTTGATCGACTGGCAGTATATGAGACCGTCAACTAAAACGTAAACATTTCTAATTACCGTGTATCTATTGGTCGGCCTTATCTATTTTTAGCATGTGACTCCGAGAATACTGACCGACGAGAATAAAGAGAATTATTTCTTCTTCTTCTTCTTCGTTCGTTCTCAAACTCCTGCTGATTAGCAGGATGTAGTCCGGAGAACGGAATCCGTTGTGTCATGGTGTACAGCATTGCTGCTATATCTGCGCCTTTCGGCCTGACACATCCGACCAGCATGAATTTGGGTCTCTGACCCTATATGGGATGGGACAGCCAACTCCATCCCATAACCTCCTTAGTCGCCTTTTACGACATGCGTGGAAGGTAAACAGTGTTGCTATTCTTTGCTCCCCTTTCGGGCCCCGGCAACACACAGGAGAGAGAATATTTAAAAACGTCACAAATGTGGTCCAGTTAGGACGTCTTCTATTGAAGAAGTTGGTGGTTAGGGTTTCAGCTAAACCATGTTTTGTTCTGTACACTATTTTTCTTTTACAGAGCTTGTCAAACAGTTTTTCTCGCCGGCCAACTGATGAAAAGGTTAAGGGTATGAAACAAGAGTGATTTTTTTGTGTTACTATACAAACACAATTAGGGGTGATGTGTTTAGAATTACTACGAATGCCTTTACATTTGAATATTTTGTGGGTACTAATTCAGAAGCTGAATCGACATTATAACAGTTTATGATTGATAAAGCCACAATTCTACCAAGGTTCGTACCCTCAACCACTTCACTAGGAATCCATTGCTCTAACCTCGTCTCTGTTGCGCCGTCGTTGTTTTTATAATTTTATTATAATCGTGACGTGGCTTTTTCTAAAAGTTGCACCACACACACAAACACGCACGCACTCACGCGCGCACACATACGCACACACTGAAAACAATTATACAGACATGCATATATACATAATCTACAATGTTGATCAAAGTTCAACAATTTATTTACATAGAAACAAGCGGTTGCTAAGTATATTGTTTCCTATAGCGATATACGTCTGATCAATGTGTTTGAACGTCTATATTCCAGGTCGTAATACGTTTGTATGTGTATTGTTCAGGGCTGCCATATTGGTAATTTCTGCCTAATTTAATCAATAGGACCATTTTAAAATCTCACCTGGCCACATAAATTTATGTTGTAGAAATGTAAGTTTTTCTTAACCAATTGTAAGATCAGTCATTTTTGTTCATTACAATTTGGGGGGGGGGGGGGGGAGGGGGCGGGGAAGTCAATTGGTTAAAATTTGAAAAATTAAACGTCTGGTCTGACCAGCAATGCTGTTCGCGTAATCCTTCCTCTCATTTTTCGTCTGGGTGCAAAGAGTACCGCCGTGCTCTCGGCAGACCCAGGGTTAGCAGATAACCAGGATTGTAGAAGTATCCCCCCGTGGTGCACCTTTGAAACTGAAAGACAGCCGCACTTGCTAACGTTCTGGACAACAGTTTTAGGCTTGTATCCGTGAATGTGGAGGCTGTAGATGGAATGAGAATTGCTTACAAAGAGACAAGCAATATTTCCTACACCTCTACACCAACACACCCAGCAGCACTGTCGACACACATCAGCACTGTGGGACACACATCAGCACTGTGGGACACACAGCAGCACTGTCGACACACATCAGCACTGTGGGACACACAGCAGCACTGTCGACACACATCAGCACTGTGGGACACACATCAGCACTGTGGGACACACAGCAGCACTGTGGGACACACAGCAGCACTGTGGGACACACAGCAGCACTGTGGGACACACAGCAGCACTGTCGACACACAGCAGCACTGTCGACACACAGCAGCACTGTCGACACACAGCAGCACTGTCGACACACAGCAGCACTGTCGACACACAGCAGCACTGTCGACACACAGCAGCACTGTCGACACACAGCAGCACTGTCGACACACAGCAGCACTGTCGACACACAGCAACACTGTCGACACACAGCAGCACTGTCGACACACAGCAGCACTGTCGACACACAGCAACACTGTCGACACACAGCAACACTGTCGACACACAGCAGCACTGTGGGACACACAGCAGCACTGTCGACACACAGCAGCACTGTGGGACACACAGCAGCACTGTAGACACACAGCAGCACTGTGGGACACACAGCAGCACTATCGACACACAGCAGCACTGTGGGACACACAGCAGCACTGTCGACACACAGCAGCACTGTGGGACACACAGCAGCACTGTGGGACACACAGCAGCACTGTCGACACACAGCAGCACTGTGGGACACACAGCAGCACTGTCGACACACAGCAGCACTGTCGACACACAGCAACACTGTCGACACACAGCAACACTGTCGACACACAGCAGCACTGTGGGACACACAGCAGCACTGTCGACACACAGCAGCACTGTGGGACACACAGCAGCACTGTCGACACACAGCAGCACTGTCGACACACAGCAGCACTGTGGGACACACAGCAGCACTGTCGATACACAGCAGCACTGTGGGACACACAGCAGCACTGTCGACACACAGCAGCACTGTCGACACACAGTGAAGTAAGAAGTCAACTTTACATTGCGTCTCGTACAGCAGAAAATGAAGAAACATGGAGGGGCAGCCAATGTCAATGTTCAATATTGGTAGATTCCTCTAAGACGTGGTGATCCTATTTGTACACATTCTATATCTATTGTCTGTTCCACAAATGCCGTCAGGCTTCAATCAATCAATCAATCAATCAATCAATCAATCCGTAACCCTTCAGGGTCGTAGGGGTACCACATTGGATGCCTCAGCATACAGAGTCCTCCAGCGAATTCTATCCTCAGCGATGAGGATGAGTTTGGAAATATCTTTCCCTGTCCATTCCTTGATGTTGTCTGTTCATGCCTTTATTTTCCCTCCTCTGCTTCTTCCCACTTCGACAGTTCCCTGAAGTATTGTTTTTGACAAAGAATCGTACCTGCATACATGTCCGAACCATGCTAGATTTCGTCGTTTCACTATTGAAAGAAATGGCTCCTGAACACATGCACACATCTCTACTTTATTTCTTACGTACACATTGGTCTTATGTTCCCTATAGGAACTTCGTAGAATTCGCCTGTAGCATTACTACGTCAGGCTTCATGGGCAGTTGAAGGTATCTGTTTTTGGCCATCTTTTTTGCGCTTGCTATGGTCAGGCCATATGTTTAAAAAAAATCTCTCTGAGTGAATCTTCTCATATTGTTCTTGGTCTTCATCTTTCTGTGTAGTCGTTATTTCTGATATTGTACGCTTGGATGTCTAGTTGTGATGGTTCTATTCGCATAAGGTGTCCGAACCAGTTGATCTACTGTCTCTCTCTATGTACATGATATATTCTTTACTATCTTCTGATGTCTTCATTTCTCATTTTGTCTCTTCTGGTGACGTTTATAGCCTTTCTTGTGCATTTCATCTCACATGTAATCTTTCTCAAGAGTGTTTTTGTCAGGGGGCCACATGTCAGGGACTGGAAACATAACGTTGGAATAAAAATGGTGTTTTTCATCTGTCGTTTGGTCGCCACGTTGATCGCTTGATTTTTAAACAGCGGTGATAGTTGGTATGTTACAACATTTTCCAGATTCATTTAGTACACAAAATGCTACCAATGTCAACAAAAAAATTCTTATCCAAAGTTTCTTTATTCCAACCCTGTGCTACCAATGTCAAACATAGTCCTTAACTACAAAACATAAGAGACAACTGGTTACAACAGAGATGAGATGTCTGAGAAAAGCCACAGGAGTGACCAGAAGACACAGAATTAGAAACGATGTCATAAGAGAAAGAGTGGGTGTCATATCAATTCTACAATACATACAAACCAACAGATACAATGGTTTGGTCATCTGAAAAGAATGCCGTGTGATTCATTAGTTTATAAAGCATATATGAAGAGAGGAGAAGCAGAAAGAAGAGCCAAGGGTAGACCTAGAGTACGCTGGATCGACAACATCAAAGAGACATTACACGAACACGAAATAACATTATCTGAAGCTGCCAGAAAAGCGAGAACAAGAACATTGTATCTCCCTCGACACCCATAAAGGGTAAAAGAGGATGGAAAGAAGAAGAAGAAGAGAACGAGTACACACTGATTCTGGAAAAGGCAACACGAGCTAGAGGGCAGAGTTGTGTATGTGAATCGATATATTTTCAACGAATCTAGAGTTCTCCAGGACGAGACAGACTGGCTGAAGTGCTGTTTATGCTCAAGAAATCACAGAAGCCACATGTTCCACAATAATAGACCCCATTCAAAGTAAGGGTCATGACTTGGGTATAGGATACGCCAACTCGAACATGTACCCCCTGGGGATGAAAGAAAGCTTTGAATACAGCTCGCCATTGTACGCAGGAAAAACGTTGAAAATATCTCGGGGAGAACTTTGTTCAGGACTTCTGTACAAAGCTGTGTTGAGACTCGAACTCTGGACGTTGTGGACAACGTAGATGGGAAGCATGTTCCTGTCTTTAGACATAGCAACTTAGCCCAACTCGACTGTCGCGGTTGCTCAATACGTCTCATACAAAGAGAATTGGGTTCAGTACCCAAGTGTCTACTGCGGATCTCCTTTCCGAAATTCGGCGTACTTTATGTACGTCTTTGGGTAATGTAAGCAATGGAGAAGAGTCAAAATACACTTCTCCAATAGGCATTATTACCTGTTCTCACGACGTGTCAAAACATGGGGACTGTCACTTCCTGATGTGAATAGTCACTCTCGTTGTGAATTAACCACTTTCAATGTGTCTACATTACGTATTTTATATGTACAAGGTATTCCTAATATTATTCTACAAAACCACACTGCCGATTGATAGAAACGACGAGCAGCTGAAATAGTATTTCATAACTAGTCACCACTTCAGCTGTGCAAGGTGGGTTGATGTCATCACAGGCACAAGCGCTAGGACACTAAAAGTTAGGGCATTTCGCTGTCACAGAAATAAACTGTAACTATATCTGAGTAATAAAAGAAAGTAAAAATTCTTCTAATAAATACAGTGAAACACAATCAAGAAATAAAGTACAGTTAAAACTCAAGCAAGAAACAGAATACAGCTAAAACACAATCAATAAACAGAATACAGTCCAAATACAATCACGAAACAGAATACTGATAAAATACAAGCGAGAAACAGAATATTCAAAACACAATAAAAATAACTGCATGCAGTGTACACACTATCAAGTAAAACACAAGTAAATACAATACGCTAGATGTAATTATTATAATTATATCTTTTAATTGATTTCTTGGTCTGTAGATGGTCGAGAGATTAGAGCTCTGGAATCACGCCAGTGTGGTTCACGGTTAGATTAGGTAAGGACAGGTTTTCTTTTTACAGTAAGAAAAGTAAATAACACACCCTGAACATGACGTGACGGTACTTGCCACTCGAAACCTCCCAGCAACTCTCTCACAGGAAAATTGACATTACGTGTATAGACAGTTTCTTGAAAAAGTCAACCTAATTCTATTGTTTTGAATAGTTTGTGTTTAAACAACATCAGAACTAAAAAGTCAAGTTTGTGTTTAAACAACATCAGAACAAAAAAGTCAAGTTTGTGTTTAAATAACATCAGAACAAAAACGTCGAGTTTGTGTTTAAGCAAAATCAGAACAAATAAAAGTCGAGTTTGTGTTTAAGCAACATCATAACATAATAGTCGAGATTTCTTAGTGATCCCATGGAAAAACTAGCAATAGAGGGCATGATTCCTTGTAACAGGGAAAAGGCTGCCCAATACGACGATTTATTAGAGACGTAAGTGTTTTGACATCTTAGGTTACAATAGACGAACTCTTCCATAATCGTAAGATGTTCAGTCCATGAAGAATAATTATCAATTCATAACCACTCAGGGTAGTAGGGGTTCCACTTTATAAATATCAATATAAAAATATTCCATCAAATGTCAACTGAATGGATAATTTCTATCCACAATTTAAGAGTTTAACTACTTCTTGACATTTTTGTGGGGTTGTAAAATTTGGTCACAAATTATACAATTGAAATGGCAACCCTGGACGAGTCATGTTTTTAAGCTCTATCACTTCGGCAAAAAATCTTCTGTGTAGCTGCGTGGTCAAGCCAAGTCCTTCTCCAGACATAAAGTCTGTGAATTTGCATGGTGAAGTGATCAAATCAAGACTGTCTATAGAAATAGGTTTGTGGATTTGCATGGTTGAAGTCACGCCCTTATGTAGATATATATCCATCCAAATAGTTAACACTGCATCATTATTCATGGCTGATCTGTATTTTCATTGACTGTCAACAGAATGTAGCCAATGAAAAAACTCGGTTAAGTCGCATAAGCCAAGATGAGAGATGCTGTGTGACAAGCGCACAAGACATATTATATGGAGGAGGGATTGGTTGATTCACGTGCCTTATGTTCACAATGCGGCGATAGACGGCACAATTTTGAGAAGAGATAAAGCAGACTTGGTCAAGGCAGTAATAAAATTTATTTCAAGATGAAGATGATGTCAATAAGGCTGAGAATGTACACGTACAGAGAATGTCCGAAATGGGAGTGTCTAGATGGGAGGGAAGGAGAATTACATTTTTGGAAGGCCCCAAGATGACGCAATCAACATCTGACCGGGACTTTGAGTCTACATACATTGGGATGTCTGCTGGAACGGAGGGAGGAGCACTTTTGGGTATGCCCCACGTGCTGTTAAGCTAGTTTCTAATTAAACACCCAGATATGTTTACAAGTGCTTGTTTTTAAGTGAGATTTCGTAGGTACTTGAGAATTATTGCTTGCGTGCTCTGAGCGATACTTGTGAAAGCGGCTATTTTAGGTAACAGCGGATGAGGGTAGAAATCGTGAGAATTGAATTCTTCTTCTTCCGTGTTCGCTCTGAAACTCCTACTGGTCAGCAGGGTGTAGTTCAAAGAATGGCATCGTTTTGTCATGGTTTACTCCTTGGCTGTGATATCCAGATAAAATGAATCTTGAATTCCCCAAACAGCACTACAAGACGAACATCTTACTACAACAAGACGGAATATAGTCCCACAAAAATATAACACGTGATACACATAACACGTGATACACATATGACACGTGATACACATATGACACGTGATACACATATGACAAAGCATATGGTCTGATAGAATTCCCTTTGATATATTAAAACATTTTCAGTTAAAGAACTTCGGTACACACAGGATGAATACCATATAATTTACCAAGCATGAAGTTCGTGTTGGTTTAGGACTTTTAACTTTCGTTTGTCAAGCGTCATTGATTACTCCGGCTCTGTTGACAGATCATACGATGAACAATGGAAGACCGTTTAGAGATACCGCGGGTTATCACGAATGAAGAAGTTCGTGTTACAAATTGTGTTTGGGCGATAAGTAGAATCGTGGGAAAGGAGTTCTCTCGCCGTTGGAATATTACTTACCGCCAAAGACGGATGGTTGGTTGGTTGCTGATCCAGTAGTCCGCGGGCTCATGCCCTTTGATCCAATGACATTGTGTGATATATGCATGTTTGTGAGCTGTTGTTTTGTTCCATATAATGTGTTCTATTTATCTGCCCTGGAGGGCCGAAGACGGATGTGTCGGGCCATTGGCGGAAACGAAACGGCGACACAATGAATTTCCATTTTTTCGATTACATCCTACTGGAAGTCTAGTAGCACCATTGTCCTGCTACAAGAGAGACCCAGTGGGAGTTTGAGAGTGAACGCTGAAGAAGAATATTACTTGGATAGTATATTTGCTTCTGGTAGACATAGAACTCAAGAAGTGGAACTCGAAGGGATGTAGACACTATTTTAGAAACTGTTTGGGAGGGGGGGGGGGTTGCCTTCCTATGTGATTTTTTTCCTCAGTACAAAATGATATAATATATTTGACTAAGAAAGGATTTGAACACCCCACCCACGTTTAACTGCAAGTTTTCTCCGATTTTCCAGTGTCTTGCAGTTGGTCAGATAAAGCATCATCGTTCTTGTGCCCGCGGACTACGGCGAAGCTCTTGAACACGTCATCTGAAACATAGAATAAGCAAATATTAAACAGAGAAATTAGACAAAGAAATATACAAGTGAGAGAATGACATCTCAAAAACTATATGTTCTATAAGTGAGACAATAACATCTAAAAAACTATATGTTCTATAAGTGAGAGAATGACATCTCAAAAACTATATGTTCTATAAGTGAGACAATAACATCTAAAAAACTATATGTTCTATAAGTGAGAGAATGACATCTCAAAAACTATATGTTCTATAAGTGAGACAATAACATCTAAAAAACTATATGTTCTATAAGTGAGAGAATGACATCTCAAAAACTATATGTTCTATAAGTGAGACAATAACATCTAAAAAACTATATGTTCTATAAGTGAGAGAATGACATCTCAAAAACTATATGTTCTATAAGTGAGACAATAACATCTAAAAAACTATATGTTCTATAAGTGAGAGAATGACATCTCAAAAACTATATGTTCTATAAGTGAGACAATAACATCTAAAAAACTATATGTTCTATAAGTGAGAGAATGACATCTCAAAAACTATATGTTCTATAAGTGAGACAATAACATCTAAAAAACTATATGTTCTATAAGTGAGAGAATGACATCTCAAAAACTATATGTTCTATAAGTGAGACAATAACATCTAAAAAACTATATGTTCTATAAGTGAGAGAATGACATCTCAAAAACTATATGTTCTATAAGTGAGACAATAACATCTAAAAAACTATATGTTCTATAAGTGAGAGAATGACATCTCAAAAACTATATGTTCTATAAGTGAGACAATAACATCTAAAAAACTATATGTTCTATAAGTGAGAGAATGACATCTCAAAAACTATATGTTCTATAAGTGAGACAATAACATCTAAAAAACTATATGTTCTATAAGTGAGAGAATGACATCTCAAAAACTATATGTTCTATAAGTGAGACAATAACATCTAAAAAACTATATGTTCTATAAGTGAGAGAATGACATCTCAAAAACTATATGTTCTATAAGTGAGACAATAACATCTAAAAAACTATATGTTCTATAAGTGAGAGAATGACATCTCAAAAACTATATGTTCTATAAGTGAGACAATAACATCTAAAAAACTATATGTTCTATAAGTGAGAGAATGACATCTCAAAAACTATATGTTCTATAAGTGAGACAATAACATCTAAAAAACTATATGTTCTATAAGTGAGAGAATGACATCTCAAAAACTATATGTTCTATAAGTGAGACAATAACATCTAAAAAACTATATGTTCTATAAGTGAGAGAATGACATCTCAAAAACTATATGTTCTAAAAATTATACAACTCCATCTAAAAAAATACATATTCTAGGCGAACTCATGATCATCAGGTGACATATTCTGTTCAGAACGTAGTCTTTCCTATGGATTTCTTGAATTCTCCGCGCTCTTGAGCAAGTTGTCCTGTTTCACCCAGTGATTCATGAATTCCTTTTGTCCAACGGCGTCATGGGCGGCCTTTATCCCTGTTGCCTTCTATCAT
This sequence comes from Meghimatium bilineatum, assembly GCA_034231615.1. Lineage (NCBI taxonomy): Eukaryota > Metazoa > Mollusca > Gastropoda > Stylommatophora > Philomycidae > Meghimatium > Meghimatium bilineatum. The sequence continues at coordinate 38,174,976 of CM067309.1, read as the reverse complement.
CCTCTCCAGTAACGCTCTCGCCATGTCGTCGTATTTCTTAATGTGACCGAAACATTAGCTTTTCTTTAATATGGTGTTCAGAAGCCAGCCTTCCTAATATCCTACTTTCCCATACCACGATATATCAGTCCCCAATATACCAGACTGATATATCAGACCCCGATATACCAGACCCCGATATATCAAACCTCGATATACCAGACCACGATATACCAGACCACGATATATCAGACCCGATATATCAGACCCCGATATACCAGACCACGATATACCAGAACACGATATATCAGACCCGATATATCAGATCCCGATATATCAGATCCCGATATAGCAGACCCCGATATACCAGACCCCGATATATCAGACAACCATATACCAGACCCCAATATACCTGTCGAAAAGAGTTAGATACACAAATGGTGGATAATACATGACCAGAAATGGAAGAAATAGCTAAAGATAAAACAAGACGGAAGATATTTGTTAAGTTCCTATGCTCCGCTGGGGTTTAAAGGTGAATAGATATAATATATAGAGATTAGATTACATCTTTATGGATTCTGAAATTGTAGTCGATGTTGTCTTGTAATCGATTCTGGCTTTGTAGTTGGGGCTGTCTTGTAAACGATTCTGGCTTTGTAGTCGATACTGCTTTGTAATCGATTTTGGTTTTGTTGTCGATGCTGTCTTTGTATTAAGTATTGTCTGTAATCGGTGATCTTTTGTAATTGATTGTGTTATTTAAGTTATAATCGATACTTCCTTGTCTAATCAATGATAAATTATTTGTTTTAATATTTGTCACAACGTTAGCTGTATGTCGAACAATTGATTGAATATTGTTAGGAAACAAGACGCGGTGTAACATCTTAGAGTTGCCGCTAAGGGAATGGAGGAATTTGTGTAATATAATCAAACTACAATCACCAGGAGTGAGTTTTGAACTGGTGCTAAATCTGCATAGCAAAAGAGAAACTTCACTATAGTGGCAACAATGTGGAAGATTATAAGATTATATGCTGACCGGATTATATGAGATTATATAAGATTATATAAGATTATATGCTGATTATATGCTGAAGATTATAAGATTATATGCTGATTATATTGCGCGGCGATTTTTTTCTCTCAAGGCGTACAACATTAATTTTAACTAAATTATAGGGTTATAGGGTAACTAAACTATGTGTTATAGGGTTTAAAATTAAGATTTTAACATTTTGGTGGCAGGATTCCCTACAGAATTATAACCGCTACTTTTTCTTGTTATAATATAGCGAAAATGGACTTTGTCCACAGTTGTCCACAGTTGTCTCTTCAAAATAAGCAGCAATTTCGGTGCATGTGGAACAAAATAATATCGGCCTGTAAAATGCGTCGAAATCTGGCTTGCACGGGTTTTTTTCATAATACATGTCAATTCATGATAGGAGAAAATTATATGTACTCTTAATATGATTGCGTTATTATTTTCTGTGATGTTTCTGCTACGCATTATAAACACATTAACTAATTATAATGTTTCCCCAGTGATCATTACGTCTACGACATAAAGTGACTAGTTATATCAGATCGGTCCCAATGGACAGTTAATAAATGTGTAGTGGTTCCGATGCCCGTAAAATGTCATCGGTAAAATTAATGAATGGGTACTGCTACAAAAATGAAAGAATTAAGAATAGTATTGCGGCTTACTCAATATTTATATTGTTTAAATCTGTGACGTTATTTGGAATAACACGGTAACGGCTTCACTATTGGCATACCAGACCAACCATTAAGCAACATTAAGCTCTCAGTAGATGACATGTCCTGATCATGTATGGGTTACAGGCAAATGAAAGAGCAGACCCAGTGGCGAGATATGCAGTGGCTGATGGCAACATATTAAAAAGACATAGGGTCTATCTAATAAACGTAGTCGTTACGTTTCACTCCATAGAGTGAAGAAGAGGATAATGCATGTGATAATAAGCATATGCAAAGAATGACAGAGATGGAGATGAGCAGGGGTGAGGGGAGAAGTTGTATCTTCTCTGAAAAAAATGCGAAGATCACATAATCAACATCTGACTGGAACTTTGAGTCTGTATACTCTTTGATGGCTGCTGGAACGGAGAGAGGAGCACTTATGGTATGGCCCATGAGCCATTATGATGGTTTTAAATCAAGAATATGACATGCAAAATATGACATATTGTGATGATTGTATCTTGTTGAAACCGCACAGTCTTTCATCTGTACAGCTTTAACTACTTTTACTTTTGTGGTGCAACATTTATAGAAACCAGCTCTGCACATCATATTTGGGAAGCTAGATGACCCCCATCTCTCAACAGGTCCTAGCTGCCGAATGAGCTCCAGCCCTCAACATGGCACAAGCTGTCACATGACCTCCCTCCAGGCTTCAACATGGATCTAGCTGTCAGATAAGCTCCAACCCTACAAAATGATTCTAGCTGCCAGATGAGCTTCAGCCCGTACATGGTCCATTTTTCAGATCCAGATGAGCCCTCATCCCTCAATATGGTTCTGGCTGTCAGATGAACTCCTTAACATGGTCCTAGCTGTCAGATGAACTCCTTAACATGGTCCTAGCTGTCAGATGAGCTCCAGTCCTCCACATGGTCTTAGCTACAAGATGACCTCCAGCCCTCCACATGTCTTAGCTACCATATGAGCGCCAGCCCTCCACATGTATTATCTACCAGATGAACTCCAGCCTTCCACATGGTCCTAGCTTTCAGACGACCTCCAGACTTCAACATTGTCCCAGCTGTCAGACGACCTCCAGACCTCAACATGGTCCTAGCTGTCAGACGACCTCCAGACCTCAACATGGTCCTAGCTGTCAGACGACCTCCAGACCTCCACATGGTCCTAGCTATCAGATGACCTCCAGTCCTCCACATGTATTATCTACCAGATGAGCTCCAGTCCTCCACATGGTCCTAGCTATCAGATGAACTCCAGCCTTCCACATGGTCCTAGCTTTCAGACGACCTCCAGACTTCAACATTGTCCCAGCTGTCAGACGACCTCCTACCTCAACATGGTCCTAGCTGTCAGACGACCTCCTACCTCAACATGGTCCAAGCTGTCAGACGACCTCCAGACCTCAACAATCCTAGCTGTTAGATGACCTCCAGCCCTCCACATGGTGCTACCTACAAAATCAGCCCCCAGCCATCAACATTAGGTGTTGTGGAAAGTATTGCTCTGCAGAAAGTACATATTTTCTATAAGACTTCAGATTTAGACAAACCTGGCACCTCTACATAACAGTAAAACATCTATGGATGGAACGCCCTGCATATCTGGCTTCCACACCACGTTACAGTAACTATCGAAGTGATAATATCACGGAAAAGACAAGTTCTAAGCGTAAACATTGCTGAGAGTACATTTTCAGTTTTCTTTACATATACTGGTGAACACTTACAATCTGTTTATGGCGTTTCGTAGATATTTTCTTTCACTATTATAACTAGAAGAAGTACGATTGTTTATTGCCAGGGATCTCGCAGTATTGTTTATAATAACAACCACCTATTTCAGTTACGTCACAAATCCTATATCATACTCTAACATATACAATTTCCGACAGGTGTTTCAGGTCGCCGTATCTGTGAGAATTGATGCATATCAAATATAGCTAAAGTGGACACAATCAACTATGTTAAAAAAGGCGTGTCTTGACAAAATAAAGGTTGTGTCATCAAACTCATAACGACTAAAGACTGTAGAGGCTCTATTTTACAGATATCACAAAAAGCCTTGCACTGACACCGCTAGGCAAACAAGGGCCACAACGTATAGATAGATATATAGATATATAGATAGATAGATAGATAGATAGATAGAGATATATAGATAGATAGAGATAGGTAGATAAATAGATAGATAGATATATAGATAGAGATAGATAGATAGATAGAGATAGGTAGATAAATAGATAGATAGATAGATAGATAGATAGAAAATAGATAGATAGATAGATGGATGGATAGATATATTAGATAGATAGATGGATGGATGGATAGATAGATAAATAGATAGATAGATATATTAGATAGATAGATAGATATATTAGATAGATAGATAGATAGATAGATAGATAGATAGATAGATAGATATATTAGATAGATAGATGGATAGATAGATAGATAGATAGATAGATAGATAGATAGATAGATAGATATATAGATAGATAGATAGATAGACAAGAAAAGCATTGTATTTGTTCTCTGTTCCTTATTTCAATCTGGAGAGACTTATTTACGTTCAGTCTTTAATATTATCAATCCATACTTTCCTTTACCTACTCTTTTTCTTTCAATTCTACTGTCCTCTTCAGGAATATCCTGGAAAAAAATTAAAAGAAGAACTAAATGATCTGAAATAACCATGTCCTGTGACGGCTTCAGTTCTTCAGATTGTTACGACACTATAAACTATAAGACTAACGTCACCATTAAAAAATAACAAATGGTAGCGTATCTTGTTCATGACATAGCCATTAAACCATAATTTTTGGGTGTAGTAATTTTCTAGGAAATATAAAAACGTACAGTAGTTTGTCATTGCTTTCTGAATTGTACTGATGTTAAAATGCCTGTGGGGGGAGGGGGGTGGGGTGGGGGGTTGTGTATCGAACTCGCTATCTTGGTCATCACAGGCGCGCCTCGTGACACTTCACCACAGAGCCGGACTATTTAAAGTTAACATTTATGTAAAACAAAGAATGACAATGTTAAAATTTCAAAGACTAGTTAATCAAACTGTCAATATGTTTTATTACTCATTTCAACTATTTGATTTGGACTGAAGACTCGCCAGTTGGTAACTTAGTTACAAACACTCAGTTTGTCTTGAATTTGGTCTTCAAGAAAACCCTTATAGTGATTAGTTCTGTCAGTTAACTCTAACTTCTCCAGGCAGACGTTACTAACGAGGGTTCATAGATTCCTGTGTCTATTTTAAGAGCTGTCGAATACGTGAAAAAATCCTCAGGTAAACCAATTGTTGAGTCTTTTATTTGACATCTTGTGGTTGAGTCTATTGAGTCTGATCTTGTTTAAACCACTTCTGTACTTGTTAGACAGCGGTGCCACAGCTGTGGTATTTTCACTAGATCTGGGATTTTTGGATGTCATCTGGGGTGATGGGATTATTTTGGTGAAAGTCGCATTAATCTGGATTTTTTTATGAACTTCTAGAAATTTGGCTAAGAAACGGATAAACCCTCTCAATCTTAACGATTTTGAAAAAAAAGGTTACCAAATGTATCAAGTAAACGATGGGATTCTGTACAAAAATGGGTGAAAGAAGTTTTTGTAATTAAGTATAATCGCTTCCCTTACGCTTCCCTCGGTACATTAGAAACTCGGTACATTAGAAACTCGGTACATTAGAAACTCGATACATTAGAAACTCGGTACATTAGAAACTCGGTACATTAGAAATTCGTTATATTGGAAACTCGGTACATTAGAAACTCGGTACATTAGAAACTCGGTACATTAGAAACTCCTTACATTAGAAACTCCTTACATTAGAAACTCGGTACATTAGAAACTCCTTACATTAGAAACTCGGTACATTAGAAACTCGGTACATTAGAAACTCGGTACATTAGAAACTCCTTACATTAGAAACTCGGTACATTAGAAACTCCTTACATTAGAAACTCGTTACATTAAAAACTCGGTACATTAGAAACTCCTTACATTAGAAACTCGGTACATTAGAAACTCGGTACATTAGAAACTCCTTACATTAGAAACTCGGTACATTAGAAACTCGGTACATTAGAAACTCCTTACATTAGAAACTCGTTACATTAGAAACTCGGTACATTAGAAACTCGGTACATTAGAAACTCCTTACATTAGAAACTCGTTACATTAAAAACTCGGTACATTAGAAACTCCTTACATTAGAAACTCGGTACATTAGAAACTCCTTACATTAGAAACTCGGTACATTAGAAACTCCTTACATTAGAAACTCGGTACATTAGAAACTCCTTACATTAGAAACTCGGTACATTAGAAACTCGGTACATTAGAAACTCCTTACATTAGAAACTCGGTACATTAGAAACTCCTTACATTAGAAACTCGGTACATTAGAAACTCGGTACATTAGAAACTAGGTACATTAGAAACTCGGTACATTAGAAACTCGATACATTAGAAACTCGGTACATTAGAAACTAGGTACATTAGAAACTCGGTACATTAGAAACTCGTTACATTAGAAACTCGGTACATTAGAAACTCGGTACATTAGAAACTCGGTACATTAGAAACTCGTTACATTAGAAACTCGGTACATTGGAAACTCGATACATTAGAAACTCGGTACATTAGAAACTCGGTACATTAGAAACTCCTTACATTAGAAACTCGGTACATTAGAAACTCGGTACATTAGAAACTCGGTACATTAGAAACTCGGTACATTAGAAACTGACTGGTGCCTATAGTTACTCATCTACACATTTTCTAATCCATCTGCTTGTTTCGACTCCGTGCCATTCTATCATCTTCTCCGTCAGTGGCGTCTCCGTCAGTGGCGTCTCCGTCAGTGGCGTCTGTATTAGCGACGAGAATTTTCTCGAGAAAACAGATACGAGGATGGATTTCGTCCGCTGTCACCTATATCCTGACTGGGTCCTCAAGTCTGCCATGCATAGAGTGTGAAGCCCCGCCGAAGACAGATGTGTCGAGCCATTCGCGCAAATACAACGGCTACACAATACATTTAATTCTATGGAGTACATCCCGCTGGAAATCTATCAGGACCATGGTCCTGCTTAAAGGGAGATCCAGAGGGAGTTTGAGAATGAACACTGAAGAAGAAGAAGAAAAAGAAGAAATGAGAAGCCTATCCTGCCAGGACACCCTCACGAACACTCGGCGGTCTTCCTCCACGTTTATGGTCAAACTTGTCCTAACATTTCAGCCCTAGAAGCCCTGCTGTCCTTGGCGTTCTATTCCGACACCTTCATGTTCTTCAATCAGATCCCAAGACGCCTGATGTTTTCTGTGACCCCCCCCCCTTCCCCCTGTTAACTCACAGACGTGACAAAAATGTCAGTGATATATTTATCCGGGGTCATCTCAAGCCTGACGTTTCTAATTATTTTGTCACCATCAGCTGCAAACGTAGAAAGTGCTACTACACCTGTGCCTATACCACACAGACCAGGTATGTCATATTCCTCAACGCCACCTTCCCCATTGAAAAGAGTTTCACAATATGTATCCCGCAACCTCATCAATACCATCACCTACAAGCGTTGCAGCATGGCGTACATAGGTGAGACTGGAAGCGGACTCATAGACCGATTCTGTGATCATCTGTATAGCATCAAAAACAACCCAGACTGGTAATCTGTTGTTGACAATTTCAACAGCACGATCATTAGAAACGCCCATGCTATTTAGCTATTTATCTTCAGAAAAGAAATGACTGAGTTTCGAGAACAAATGTCTTCGTAGGATAACTAACACCCATTAGAGTTAATTCAAGAATCAACTCTTTTTAAAGTCTTTTTAAACTCTTTTCTCTAACTAAAATTAGAGAAGAGACACATCAAAATTTCATCACAGATGTTATCAGAAAACGCCGTTGGTCCTACATCGGGCATGTCCTACGCGCAGACATCAACAGAATACACCACCAATCTCTTGAATGAATACCTACAGGCAGAATAGCCAGGGTTAGACCAAAAGAAACACTCAGAAGAACAATACTTAGAGAAAATAAAACAACCAATATTCATACTATTCAAGAACTGCACAGAATAGCTTTGAACAGACAGAATTGGACAGATGTGACCTCTGCACTATGCGCTAACTTCAGCGCAAAAGGAAAGTGATGATGATGCTATTTAAGTGACGGTCATTAAGTCCTTCTTTTCAGCTGACCGGAGCAGCTTTATATATCTTGATTTAACCCTTTGGGATCAATGCTCATCAGTCGCATGGATGATAAAATGCTCTTTCGTCATGTCTATGTATGTTTTGTTTCATCGATCTTTGGATGTGTTTGTATTGTTTCTGTTTGTGTTGTTTCAAATATGACATTCTAGTTTGAATTCTTCCAGGTTATATCTAACTCTGCTATGTAAATGTGAAAGTCAACAGTACCGTTCTTACTCGTCAATTTTAGTTGTGAATGTTTATTGAAAATTTTTTTGGGCCGAAACGTCGATTTGTGTGTACATTTATTTGTGTTTCCAGTTATTATCAAAAGTTCTTTATTCCAAGTTTCACCTGTTGGATTTCAGTTTTTCTACAAATATGTCTGGATACATATTATGGATTACAAGGCCCACATGGCGATGGATTACTAGGCCATCTTGGCATTATTATTTAGTTATATAATCTGGGGTTATCAGGGGTTTTCTCGAATGCGAACTGGGGTTCTTTCTCAAACGTGAACGGTAACACTGATGGAGGAGACAAGTTTATGTCAGGAGCTTTTGAAGATGTTTTTATCTGGACAAAAGAAGGGCGATCAAGTAATGGATTTTATGCAGTGAGATTTCGATGTTTTACGGACTCAAATTAGCAACATCATCACTAGGTTGTCGGTTAACAATCGTTTATGTTCAGTCCTATTTTATTATATACAGGTAGATCTCAACACCTGTGCATGACTATTGTACTACAGTTCAACATTGACATTTATTCATGTTTTTTGTTTTCTCCCACTACCTCGTTTTCTCTTACTTTCTAGTTTTCTCGTACTTTCTAGTGTTCTCGTACTTTCTAGTTTTCTCGTACTTTCTAGTTTTCTCGTACTTTCTAGTTTTCTCGTCCTCCCCAGTACACTCGATTTCGCGCATTCCCTCGTTCTCTCGTACTCGATCTTTTTCCAAATAAAAGGTAAACCGCAGGTGCATGATCTACTTTATACTTCAGTATCTGCCCACGTTTGATCTTCTCCTCTCCATCACTTCACTGTGGACACATCTTACTTTGGTAAGGAATAGTGTGTGTCCAGGCAATTTTACCACATGGACTAAACTGAGATAATTAAATCGTTTTATTATTATAATTTCGTCTCATCTTATCAGCTATCTTATCATCGGCTATCTCATCATCAGCTATCTCATCATCAGCTATCTCATCCTCAATATCTCATCCTCAATATCTCATCCTCAATATCTCATCCTCAATATCTCATCCTCAATATCTCATCCTCAATATCTCATCCTTAATATCTCATCCGCCGCCGAAGACGGATGTGTTGGACCATTGGTGCAAATAAAACGGCAACACAACGCATTTCCATTCTCTGGACTACATTCAACTGGAAATCTTGTAGGATCATTGTCCTGTTGCAAGAGAAATCCAGTGGGAGTTTGAGAATGAACGCTGAAGAAGAAGAAGAATATCTCATCCTCAATATCTCATCCTCAATATCTCATCCTCAATATCTCATCCTCAATATCTCATCCTCAATATCTCTTTATCAGCTATCTCATCCTCAAAATCTTTTTATCAGCTATCTCATCATCAGCTATCTCATCCTCAATATCTCATCCTCAATATCTCATCCTCAATATCTCTTTATCAAAATTCACCATTTCTTCTTGTCATATTATGTCTTCTCCTGCTTTTCTGGACCCTTCCAGCTGCGACTTGTCTCTTCCCTATGACATGCTTCTTATCAAGCTGTAATCTCTTCCTTCTTCCGTCATCATAATGTGTTTTCTTGTGTTTAGTATATTGTTTATTTCGTCTGTTGTCATTCATCCTGATGAAGACTTCTAGTCGAAACGTCGTCAGTCGCTATGACTTGTTGTTAGTGTGTTTCATTGACTAATATCGGTAATACTTTTACTTATTCCCGTTCATTTTTATGTATGCATTGGTGGTGCCCTCTGTTAGACTGCAGATACTTAAGCTAGCTTATCGAGTCATCGTGTCCACTTGAAAAGTGGTGATAATTGTAGCTTTATAGTTTATTGGGTGGTATTTCTCCATAAAGATCAAAGGGAGAAGAGACCGGGAAATACGTACAGATCAGAGAGAGAGAGAGAGAGAGAGAGAGAGAGAGAGAGAGAGAAATAGATAGAGAAGGGACCAGGGAATGCGTAAAGGAAAAAAGAGAGAAAAGACAGGGAAGACGTAAAGATCAGAGGGAGAAGAGACCAGGGAAGGAGTACAGACCAGAGAGAGAAGAGTACAGGGAATTCGTAAAGTTCAGATAAAGAGAAGAGACAGTGGAAGACGTAAAGATCAGAGAGAGAGAGATAGAGAGAGGAGATCGGGAAGACATAAAGATCAGAGAGAGAGAACAGATAGAGGAAGACGTAAAGATCAGAGTGAATGGAGAACAGGCATGGAAATACATAAAGATCAAAAGAAGAAACAGTTTACGGCGAAAAGATAAAAGCGAGAAGATACAGCGGAAAACGTAATGTTAAAAGAGAGAATAGCAGTATTCTGTAGTTCACACAACGTTTCGCCTTTTGCGCCTTGCAGACGGCCATTTAGCAATAAGAAGAAGCAATTGGTTGAATATTTTCTCAGAAATGGGGACTTTTTAAATGATCATATCACTGCGACGGAATATTTTCTCTCTCTCTCTCTCTCTCTCTCTCTCTCTTTCTATATATATATATATATCCTTATGTACAATACATTTTACTTGGCACGTAGGTGTGGGTACGGCATAAGGCTATACAAAAATCAATAGTAAATATTTGAGTGCTACCGAGCCCCCCCATTCTCAATACAATTTTGTCAATAGACGCAGATTTTTATAAAAAGACGATTTCCTTTCATGAACTAGCTTGAGAAATAAAATAGTTGACTTTGTTGGAATATTCAAAAGGGATGAGGTTCTACGGGTTTCTGTTTTTGTGTTCCTTGTTGTGTTAGCGACGATTGAGATTCTATGGGTTTCTGTTTTTGTGTTCCTTGTTGTGTAAGCGACGATCGAGTTTCTGCGTTTTTCTGTTTTTGTGTTCCTTGTTGTGTTAGCGACGATTGAGATTCTATGGGTTTCTTTTTTTGTTTTATTTGTTGTGTTAGCGACGATCGAGTTTCTACTTTTTTCTGTTTGTGTGTTCCTTGTTGTGTTAGCGACGAGTGAGTTTCTAGCGGTTTTTCTTTTTGTGTTCCTTGTTGTGTTAACGATGGGACTATATTATATAACTAATTAACGATTCTCAACAGGGACAGAATAACAACAGATGAGATACATTGTTGACTTGATCAAATTATAATTCCATTTGTCCATGGACATGCAGTTTCTTTAGTCTGTCACAGACTTAAAATTACACAGCATCAGCAAGAGCAAGAACAACAATAACCACAACAAGAGCAGCAACCACAACCACAACAAAAACAACAATCACAGCAACAACAACAACCACAACCACAACAAAAACAACAACAAAAACAAAAACAGCATTCACAGCAACAACAACAACCACAACCACAACAAAAACAACAATCACAGCAACAACAACAACCACAACCACAACAAAAACCACAATAAAAACAAAAACAACAATCACAACAACAACAACAACCACAACCACAACAAAAACTACAACAACAACAAAAACAAAAACAAAAACAAAAACAACAATCACAACAACAACAACAACAACAACAACAACAACAACAACAACAACAACAACAACCACAATATCTTGGATGAACATCATCCCAAAATTACTATGGAGCCGCGTAACCGCAGTGGATCGTGCACTGCCTTCGCATATGAGTGCTCCTGGGTTCATTCCCCAGTTGAGGCGGAAATAACTTTCAAATGGCAACGGCTCCCGGATCGACCCAGCCATAAATGGATACCGGATTAATCCGGGAAGTAAAGACCGACGGAGAGGAGATGGCTACCGCCCATATTTGCAGAGCCACTGAAATGTGAGATCGCTAACATCTCACACCCCTACGGCATTAATAAAAGCTCTGGGTTACTTTACTTTACTTTTACCCCAAAACTCACTTTGTAGGGCCTTCATATATATATATATATATATATATATGTTTGTGTATGTGTATATAATTACCTAGTATATGATTCTCTTATAACAGGCTACTTTACAATTGGTTGGTTATGTATCGTACTTTTACTTCCGTCTCTCTGGCTTAGTCATCGGATAATCACTACACATTAGACATTTCTATAGGTGCCCCGAGGTTCCTTAGAGTGTTAGGTGCTCCGAGATTCCTTAGAGTGTTAGGTGCCCCGAGGTTCCTTAGAGTGTTAGGTGCCCCGAGGTTCCTTAGAGTGTTAGGTGCCCCGAGGTTCCTTAGAGAGTTAGGTGCCCCGAGATTCCTTAGAGAGTTAGGTGCCCCGAGGTTCCTTAGAGTGTTAGGTGTCCCGAGGTTCCTTAGAGTTTTAGGTGCCCCGAGGTTCCTTAGAGTGCATTCACAATCATATGACAACATATATTTCCAATTCGTTGTTGGCCATCGAACATTCTTCTACGCCAACACTGACGTTAATTTCTGGTGAGTCGACGTTATATTTCAAGCTCACCTACTTTATTCTTGACATGGTAAATGTATCATTACATTTATTAATATCCGTGATATCTCTCGTGTATCATGAATGTATGCATTTCTTATATTCGTGATATCTCGTGTATCATGACATGTATACATTTCTTATATTCGTGATATCTCGTGTATCATGACATGTATACATTTCTTATATTCGTGATATCTCGTGTATCATGACATGTATACATTTCTTATATTCGTGATATCTCGTGTATCATGAATGTATACATTTCTTATATTCGTGATATCTCGTGTATCATGACATATTTATTAATTTCTTATATCCGTGATATCTCGTGTATCATGACATTTATTTATTTCTTATGTCCGTGAAGTCTCTCGTGTATCATGACATGTATACATTTCTTATATCAGTGATATCTCGTGTATCATGACATGTATACATTTCTTATATCAGTGATATCTCGTATATCATGACATATTTATTAATTTCTTATATCCGTGATATCTCGTGTATCATGACATATTTATTAATTTCTTATATCCGTGATATCTCGTGTATCATGACATTTATTTATTTCTTATGTCCGTGAAGTCTCTCGTGTATCATGACATGTATACATTTCTTATATCAGTGATATCTCGTATATCATGACATATTTATTAATTTCTTATATGCGTGATATCTCGTGTATCATGACATATATTAATTTCTTTTATCCGTGATGTCTCTCGCAAGGGATTTCAATAAACAATCTCAGTCCATAGCTCTACAGCTCAACAAGTCCTTTCTATTTTGGAAACCCTTTTTCCTACTCTAGCGGTATTATTTTTTCTTTTTACTATCTTAAACTTCTGCATATTAGCAGAAAGTAGTCCGGAAAATGGAATGTACCGAATCCTAGTTTACAGCTCAGATGAGATATTTTCGAATTTGGCTTAACAAAACACGCTTCAGTATGTCTTCTGTTACTTTGACAGTGACTCTCGTCAATACAAGACCTAGAGTAGTATGAAAACAAGTCTTCATGTGTGATGATTTAGATTATTATCATGATTTAGATTAGTCACTATGTATATATTTTCAGTCGCCCACCAACGTCGACAAACAAAAAGCACGGAAATAGGCAAAAAACATGACGTGAAAAGGCGTGTTTTGTTTCTGCTCGTCGGTTTTCGTTTTCCGAGTCACCATTTGACCCTACATGATAGGACATTTAACTAACCCCAAACCTTCCTTAGTCGCCTCATGCGACATACTTGTAAGGTAATCAGTGTTACTATTTCTTTCTTCCTATTACTGTTCCTTCCTCCCCCCCCCCCCTTCTTTCAAAACATGATCGTTCTCTTACAAACATCAAGATTTATTTCTCACAATGGAAATTATCACTCAGCTGCGACATTGATCGTGCTCTACCAAAGAGCCGCATCTTTTGTCTTCAGTTATCCTGTTTCTTCGAAAACTACAATAGAATTGTGCCAGCATAGTTCTCTTTCGTTTTCAATTCTGAACACATACATTGAATATACACAGTTGATTATAGCAATTCTGAAAGCAATTATTATAGCAAACTATCGCACCCAGTTGTGTAAATAAGGCCTTCATTTGTGTACAATCCAAACATGAATGTATGAACAGGGAATGTTTCTGGGCCTGGGGGCGGATACCTTGTTAGCTCTGTAAACCAATGACTGCTACCTTGTTCTGTGTATAAGGAACGCAGTTTTGGTTATTAAGATCTCAACTGCTGGTGACATATCGAAACGAATGGTGGAGTGACTGACAATTTATACGTATACTGTGCAAACATATCCGATATTATGGAAGAGGCCAATACATTTTTATCTCCAAATATTAGGGAAGTGTCCAGAATGTGCCGCATCATCACCAGGTTACATATCCTGGACATGATATAGATGTCATCACAGCGTTTCGAAACTCCTAAACTTGAGCAAATATTCCTGTTTAGGTGCATGTCATGTTCTAGTGGTCTTTGATAGCGTAACTTTAATCTTCATCAAGGCTGGCTTATTTTTCCTTTCACTAACATCATCCCCACGATATTTTTACACTGTTATCTCGTTTCATATGTCCAAAATGTTTTAATTTCACAGAGATAACTTTATTTTGTTTAGCCAGTTATTTTTCACTTTTAATGATTTCAGTATTTCCTTATTCAGTTGTATAATAAAAAAGACAATCTTCATTTTTTGGCTACTTCACGAGAGAGGGAGGTTTGGAGAACATAGTCACAAAAAAATATTATACAGTTTGACTATCTGGCACGGCAAGGAAACAACAACGATCCTGATACATAAAGCTTGAGATAGAGATTTGTGGAGAGCCATTATCGCCTACGTCAGCCGGCATGGCACAAGATGATAATGTCCTTATTGTTAATCTTTTTGTAACAGTTCCAAGTCTTTTATTTATGTTGATTTTACAAGACTTAACCACATGCCATCTGGTTATCCACAAAATGTTGTATCTCGAAATACTATGAAAGTTCCCAAATGGCATTGATGTTTAAATAAGTGACGAAAGTACTTTTTATTAATATCCGTGATATCTCTTGTATATCATGACATTTATTAATTTCTTATATCCGTGATATCTCTTGTATATCATGACATTTATTAATTTCTTATATCCGTGATATCTCTTGTATATCATGACATTTATTAATTTCTTATATCCGTGATATCTCTTGTATATCATGACATTTATTAATTTCTTATACCCGTGATATCTCTTGTATATCATGACATTTATTAATTTATTATATCCGTGATATCTCTTGTATATCATGACATTTATTAATTTATTATATCCGTGATATCTCTTGTATATCATGACATTTATTAATTTCTTATATCCGTGATATCTCTTGTATATCATGACATTTATTAATTTCTTATATCCGTGATATTTCTTGTATATCATGACATTTATTAATTTCTTATATCCGTGATATCTCTTGTATATCATGACATTTATTAATTTATTATATCCGTGATATCTCTTGTATATCATGACATTTATTAATTTCTTATATCCGTGATATCTCTTGTATATCATGCCATTTATTAATTTATTATATCCGTGATATCTCTTGTATATCATGACATTTATTAATTTCTTATATCCGTGATATCTCTTGTATATCATGACATTTATTAATTTATTATATCCGTGATATCTCTTGTATATCATGACATTTATTAATTTCTTATATCCGTGATATCTCTTGTGTATCATGACATTTATTAATTTCTTATATCCGTGATATCTCTTGTGTATCATGACATTTATTAATTTCTTATATCCGTGATATCTCTTGTGTATCATGACATTTCCTGTTATTTGGAAATGTTACAATCTCATCTTTTAGGAAAGCTGTTTATCAGAATTCAAACAATTTTGTTGATTCAAGTTGCGAGGCGAATTAGTGTCAGCTGAACAAGTTATGTTTAAAAATATAGTTTGTTATCTTCGGATCTGTTTAAGCGGAGAAATATTGATATTAAGAAATATTATGATATAACAAATAAAATAAGAAATATTGCGGAACTAACCATATAGTGGTTTATTTGAAATATTACGGAACCAACCATATGGTGGTTTATTTGAAATATTACGGAACTAACCATATGGTGGTTTATTTGAAATATTACGGAACTAACCATATGGTGGTTTATTTGAAATATTACGGAACTAACCATATGGTGGTTTATTTGATATATTGCGGAAGTAGCATACGGTGGTTTAGTTGAAATAATAAGGAAGTAAACAAAAGGTGGTTTATTTAAAATATTAAGGAAGTAACCAAAAGGTAGTTATCTAAATATGTTAGGGATTTGTTGAAAGGATGGTTTTCTGAATATAATAGGAAGTGACCGCAGAGGTTGTATATTTGAAATATTAAGGAGATAGCCAAAATGTGATTTATTTCAAATATTAAGGGAGTAGTTTAATACAGTGTTCATGATAATTAATAAAGTACTGTATAGTGATGGTCTTCTGTGTAATGAAACCTGCTGGAGACCTATACATGTCATTTATGGTAATGTCTTGAAGTTTACTTCGTCACCCAAATCTAGAGTTTGTAAAGAGAACAAAGAGAAAATCATATCTGAAGTGTTCAGCCTGGAATGAATTCAATTCAGGGTAATACGATTTGTATGAGAGACACCAGATACATCACTGATCAAGCTTCTTCGAATGAGTGCATCCGTATATTGAAGGAGTCCTTAATAACGAGTAAAGAATAAAGAATAGGGAGAGTAGAAAATAGTAAGTAGGGAGAGTATGGAATATGGGGTAGGGAGAGTAGGCAGTAGATAATAGGCAGTAGAAAGAGTAGGGAGTATGAAGAGTAGACAATATGGAGTAGGGAGAGTAGAGAATAGTGAGTAGTATGGAGAGTAGAGCATAGGGAGTAAGGAGAGTAGAAAATGGGAGAGTAGAGAATAGGGAGGATGGAGAGTAGAGAATAGGGAGGATGGAGAGTAGAGAATAGGGAGGATGGAGAGTAGAGAATAGGGAGGATGGAGAGTAGAGAATAGGGAGGTTGGAGAGTAGAGAATTGGGAGGATGGAGAGTAGAGAATGGGAGAGTAGAGAATAGGGACGATGGAGAGTAGAGAATAGGGAGGTTGGAGAGTAGAGAATAGGGAGGATGGAGAGTAGAGAATAGGGAGGATGGAGAGTAGAGAATTGGGAGGATGGAGAGTAGAGAATGGGAGAGTAGAGAATAGGGACGATGGAGAGTAGAGAATTGGGAGGATGGAGAGTAGAGAATGGGAGAGTAGAGAATAGGGAGGATGGAGAGTAGAGAATGGAAGAGTAGAGAATAAGGAGACTTTTACCTGTCATGCGTGATGTAAGCGACTCAACACAATTACATTCTCTAGACTACATCCTGCTTGAAATCTAGTAGAACAATTGTGCTGATGTAAGCGGGAGTTTGAGAATGAACGCTGAAATAGAGGAAGAGTTATAATATATACAACATCTCGTGAAAAAAGAAAAAAATACAGCAGCTTAACAGCGGAGATTGGATAGAAATATTCGAGCACATCAAAGATAATAATACAGTGGTCATGCCATACTCGGTTTGTCAAGACACATTAATGATACGGTGCTCGGCTTGTCCAGACACATTAATCATATGATGCTCGTCCGAAAAACGGATTAGTTATGTAAAACATAACTAACTCTAACCCATAACCCTAACCTACACCTTATAAAAGGGAAAATTTCAATTAATTATTGATTATTTATTGATATAATTTCTAGATCATTCATTCATTTATTTTCCTTTTGCGCCGAAGTTAGCACATAGGGCAGAGGTCAGATCTCTCCGATTCTGTCTGTTCACAGCTATTATGTGCAGTTCTTAAATAGTATGTATGTTGTTTGTTTTAGTTTCTCTAAGTATTGTTCTTCTGAGTATTTCTTTTAGTCTACCCTGACTCTTCTTCCTGTTGGTATCGAAGCAAGAGTTTGGTGTTGTATTCTGTTATTATCTGAGCGTAAGACAGGTCCGATGTAGGACCAACGGCGTTTTCTAATAACATCTGTGATGTAGTTTTGATGTGTCTCTTCTCTGATTTTTTAGTTCCATTTGAATTCGCTCCAGTGAGAGTTAGTTATCCTACGAAGACATTTATTTTCGAAACTTAATAGTTTCTTTTCTGAAGATAAAGAGCTTTTCCAGCTCTCACATCCATATGGCAGCACCGGAATAACGCAGGAATTAAATAAGCGCATTTTCGTGCGTGTGCTGATTGACTTTGACTTCCAGATATTAGACATTTTATTAAAGGCACTTGATGCTGGGCAATGCGAGGTATAATTTCTGACATGACATCGCTGTCGACTGTTAATTTGCTTCATAAATAGGAAAATATATATACCTTCTCAAGTTGTTGTCCATTTAAATTAATTGCGTTAAATATTTAGATTAATTAACCATAAAATAGGTAGGTAAGCATTAATTTGAAGCATGACCGAAAATGGCGGTTTGACTGCGACTGTTGTATAAAAAAACACACCTCTTATGATGCAGGACACTCTTTTAACCCAACAATGAATCCAATTTGGTTAATGGATAAAAAATACAATGGGAGGCATTGATTCAGTAAATCGAAGTGATGCTACAATGGGGAATTTAATATTCATGTAATAAGGGGACACAATTATGATAATAGTGTAAAATAACTATTCGAATTACTGCCCTTTCGAATTTTTAGTTTGTGATCATTATTTAGATATTCTAGAATAGCTACTGATTCCTTTATAATCTGTATTTTGTCAATGATATCTATTTCGTTGCGTCTTCAGAGATTGAATTTCAGATTGAAGAAAGTATAAACTATATAATTGTCATGTGAAATCAACAAAGGACAGAGCAAAATACTGAAGAAAATAAGGATATTCAAGAAGCAATACAAATTCTATTTACACGTCACAAACTGATAAAAGTATCAACGTATAGGCCTACATAATTCGGATAACTGAAAATCCAGTGATAACGATTCCAGAGATAACGATTCCAGTATCGAAATCATTAAGAGAAATCAAAATGGCTCTGTCTGCAGTGTCAGGGTGGAAGAATGTGGCTGGAGAAAAGTACGAGCAGGGCCGAAGTTAAGATAAAAGTATTGGGATGTCCATAAAATCCACAATTACGAGGAAGAGGAGGGGGGGGGGCGATCACAAAAGTTGACGTATGAAGACAGTTTTTATTATAACAAATCATTAGATTGTTTAACATTTATTTAAAAAGAAATCTCAAATGATGCATCTAGCTTTTTTCGCCCTTTTTTTTGGCAACAATGTTTGGGAATACATTTTTGACATAGTTAAGAAAGAGGTGGGAATTCTTAAATTCGTGACAGTTTGTTGACCACGAGAAGGGACATGGTGAAAAATTTGACAAATATTCTTGACTGATTCTTTTGATAGCTTATACAGATCGCTAACACTATGGTAGTCTCTTGTCTGGATGTGAAAGATGGACACTTAGTGCAGAGAATAAATTGATTCAGATCTCTGAATCTCCCGTGTATTGACGGGGCCCGAAAGGGGAGCAAAGAGTAGCAACACTGTTTACCTTCCACGCATGTCGTAAAAGGCGACTAAGGAGGTTATGGGATGGAGTTGGCTGTCCCACCCCATATAGGGTCAGAGACCCAAAGCCATGCTGAAGTCGGATGTGGCAGGTCGAAAGGCGCAGTTATCGCAGCAATTCTGTAAACCATGACACAACGCATTCCGTTCTCCAGACGACATCCTGCTAATCTGCAGAAGTTTGAGAACGAACGCAGAAGAAGAAGAAGAAGAAGATCTGTGAATACAATCGGTGAAGACAGGATGTGCTACACGCGTGTTTAAAACTCGTAGGTTCATCGTCCGTCTTCCATAAGACTGAATGTGTGTTACAGGTCTGTAGATACATCAGCACTCTGTAAAGGGAAGGGGATGAATGTGTGTTACAGGTCTGTAGATACATCAGCACTCTGTGAAATTTGATGACCTGTTACTTGTTGCGGAAATCGTTAAAGGGGGGGGGGTGTGGAGGGGGTGGGGGTGGAGGGGTCTACACAATTTACGACTAAATTCTTATTACTAAAAGGATTTTCTGGCAGGGACGGTGCCGTGCCCTATACTTCGAAAGTGTCCAACCTCAATTACTGAAGGTTCTTCTCGGTTGCCCTGGGGGGGGGGGGGGGGGTGGGGGGGGGGTGGGGAAGGGAAAAGAGCTACTCAAAGCTCTATGGGCCACTGTATGAACTACAAAAGACTGTATTTTATTAAGGACACAGAATTACAGATATAAACATGTTTCAAGTGAACGAAAGAAGAAGAAGAAGAATTACTAAAAGTCATATTCAGTGGTGTCATAGGGTCATATGGTGGTCATAAAAGTCATAGGGTGGTAGAGTGTTAACACTAACCCCCCCCCCTCTCCCACCTCGTCACCTTATTTACAAACTTGACGTCTAAGAACTTATACAGCAGTACACAATAACACACCACGTTGGACTGTGATGTCCTTGTACATACTATGTAAGATTCTTTGTAGCTCGAATTTGTCTTGTGAGTCCGATCCGTCATGTCCATGGATCGTAGTTTATATTTCTTATAGTACAACAATAATACTATCGTCTGGACAGACGGAAATGTGCTTTACTTTATTTTTAGTCTTTGTTTCAACTGTTGTATAATCCAACCTATAATATTCCACTGTTTGCTGATAAGAGAAGTGAAGTGTCGAAGAGGAGATGGCCGCCACCTAGTAAAATTATGCCTACGGAAACGTTAACATCGGCGCATCGGTATAATACGGGTGTACAGCTTTGAGTACAGCTCTATGCGGCTGTCTCCGGGTACCATATCAACAAGACGGCTTTCACTATGTGATTTTGTTATGTATTATTTAGGAAGAATATCCTATTCAAGATATACTCATACGTTTTTGGCTATATTGATTTTCTCAGCAACATAAATACCTTAAGTAGTTTGCCATTGTTTTAGAAGCATTGAATCCTGTGGCATGTTTCTTCATCTTCTTCAGTGTTAATTCTCACACTCCCTAATAATTTATCTTGTAGCAATCTAATTGTCTTACAAGATTTCCAACTGGATGTAGTCCAAGGAATAAAAATGCATTGTGTCCCCGTTTTAGTGCGCCAGTGGCCCAACACATCAGTCTTCGGTGGTACAGCGGGATTTAAACAAGGTGCATTGAACGTCACAGACACTCTCTGTACATCGGGGTCATAGAGACGGTGATAATATATCTATGAACATTGTTGGCATAGAGACAGAGATAATATATCTCTGAACATTGTTGCCATAGAGACGAAGATTATATATCTCTGAACATTGTTGCCATAGAGACGAAGATTATATATCTCTGAACATTGTGTTCATAACGTCGATGGTAATATAATTTATTTTAGTATATTATTCTGCATAATAACCATTAATCATTTACCTGATATCCTGCAGGTGTTCTTATGCTGGACAAGTGTGGTGGTCAGATATACTATCCGCCATGTTCTTCTGTAAATACTCTGTACATATTTCCTGGAAACTGCAACTGGTTTCTGAGCTGTAGCACAGGTGGTCTCATAAAGCAGGAATGTCCCTCGACACTAGTTTTCGATGAATTTAATCAAAAGTGTGACTACGCTATCAATGTGCATCGTTGTAGAGGTAAGATCTACACAGGTGTCAGTACGCTATCAATGTGCATCGTTGTAAAGGTAAGATCTACACAGGTGTCAGTACGCTATGAATGTGCATCGTTGTAGAGGTAAGATCTACACAGGTGTCAGTACGCTATGAATGTGCATCGTTGTAAAGGTAAGATCGTCAGCTAGTGCAGGATTTACCTATAAGCTACACTAGCTATAGCTTAGGCCACCCCCCCACTAGGTATCCGAAAATAATATTTGGCACTGGCATACAATCTGGACTTAAAAAGGGTCCCATATCTCAAATAGCCTGAAATAACTTAGGGCCTTAGCAAGTATAAATCCGGCCCTGTCGTCAGCGGATGCACGAATGTTCATTACTTATATTTTCTTTGGTAATTACGTTATTTACTCCAAGTGTAACATGAATATTAATACAGAAAAAGTAAAAGAAAGTAATGTTTACAGTAAGAAAAACATACAGATAAAGGATCACTGCAACATGTGTTGCAATCTTGGAAGAATTTTTACAGACGACGGGAAAATTGGACAGGGAGACCAAACAAGAATTCAAAAACCCAGCTACATAATTAATTAACCTGAAAAAATTTTGTAAAACACATCTATATTTTCTATGGAATTCACTGGGAAAAGCGTATAGCCAATCTTTATACAAATCTTGTGTTATCGATGTCAGACATGGAAACTAACTAAAGAAAAGAGAGAAAGATTACTATGTGTGAAATGAGATGTCTAAGAAAATCAGCAAACAGAATAAGAAGAGATCATGTGAGGAATGAAGAGATTACAAGAACTGTTGGAACAACATCTGTGGTCAGTTGTTTTGAAAAACAGACATTGAAATGGTTCGGACACTTAATGTGAACGAATCCTTTGTGGACAGTGGCAAGGGCAGACAGCATGAAAATGGAAACATCAAGATACAGAGGAAGACCAAGAAAAATGTGGATTGAAGGAGCTACCAACATTCTGCGACGTCACACTATTACTCCATTTCAAGAAAGCAAGCGTGTCATAGTTGGTAAACTGATCGGTTATTCAAATCCAAGACGCCTTATAGCATAAGCAGAGAATAGACAATAGTTGTGTAAATAGAAACTGCAATAGTTGTGTAGATAGAAACTGCAATAGTTGTGTAAATAGAAACTGCAATAGTTGTGCAGATAGAAACTGCAATAGTTGTGTAGATAGAAACTGCAATAGTTGTGTAGATAGAAACTGCAATAGTTGTGTAGATAGAAAAGACAATAGTTGTGTAGATAGAAAAGACAATAGTTGTGTAGATAGAAAAGACAATAGTTGTGTAGATAGAAAAGACAATAGTTGTGTAGATAGAAAAGACAATAGTTGTGTAGATAGAAAAGACAATAGTTGTGTAGATAGAAAAGACAATAGTTGTGTAGATAGAAAAGACAATAGTTGTGTAGATAGAAAAGACAATAGTTGTGTAGATAGAAAAGCCAATAGTTCTGTAGATAGAAAAGAGAATAGTTGTGTAGATAGAAAGTTTTGTAGATAGAAAAAACAATAGTTTTGTAGATAGAAAGTTTTGTAGATAGAAACGACAATAGTTGTGAAGACAAGACAATAATTGTGTAGATTGAAGAGAAATAGTTGTGTAGTTAGAAAATACATTGGTTGGGTATATATATAGATAGATGCATTTATAGACTGCAGGTTCCTCATTTATAGACTGCAGGTTCCTCATTTATAGACTGCAGGTTCCTCATTTATTAAGGAGTAATTACGTTATGTCCCGTGGATTTCTCATCAGAAATAAAGAGAAGAATTGTAATTTCTGCATGAAAACTACAACTGCTGTGAAAAGTATAGCAATGCAGTTGCAGTAAAGCTAAATTAAAGCTGATAAGAATAAGTATATTCCCAGTAGCAATTTACGCCGTGAAACATGGACACTTAAATAAAGTAGTGGCAAATAGAGAATCTTCATGCAGAAGATGTTGCAATTAATGAAGCTGGACGAATGAAAAAACTGCTTAAAAGATTAAATGTGCAGGAGAGTATATGCATAAAAACACCGTTACTGGATATCTGAGGTTTTGTGAATATATAAGGAGATATTAAAGCATTGATAAATTAGTAATAGAAGGTATAGTTGCTGGTAATAGTGGAAAAGAAAACACAAGACGACGTTAAACTAAATATATTTCAGAGAGTTTAAGCATGTCCGTGGTTGAACAGGTAAACTGGCGCACAAACGTCAGTTGTTTAAGCATGTCCTTGGTTGAACCAGGCAACCTGACCCACAATTGTCAAAGTGTTTAAGCATGTCCGTGGTTGTACCAGGTAAACGGACCCACAATCGTCATTTGTTCAATGCGTCAATAAAGAATACTGGATACAGGAAAGTGTATGTTACCGAATTTAGATCTTTGCCTCCTGTGTGTTGCCAGAGTACAAAAGGTGAGCCAAGAATACCAATACTGATACTTACCATGCATGTCGTAAGAGGTGACTAAGGTGGTTTTGGTGTGGAGTTGACTGTCACACCCTCATATAGGACCGAAGTGACCTAGAATCAATTCCGATGTCGGATGTATCAAACCAAAAACCTCATATCGCAGCTAATATAAATCATTTTCAACGGATTCTGGTCTTTGGACTGCGTCCTGCGGGGCTGTAGGAGTTTGAGAACGAACCTAGACTAACTGTGCAGTGGATTGATGTTGTAGTATCTGAATTAGGATCTATTCAATTTTACCAAAGACATTCATTCAAATTAAACTGATTGTTGACCATACAATATGAACAAAAATAAGGAGTTTTGTAGTTAAACATTCCGGAACATCGTTAATAAGAAAATATACATTTTATAAACAAAAACTAATCCTACGCTTCGATGTAAAACTTCATCAAGGAAGCAAATGTGAAAATTTGTTTGCAGACAGGAGAACACTCATACATAGTAAACGTAAACGACCAATGCCCACCTCCCTGATTATCGTTTCCACCCCCGGAAACTTCCACTCTGCAATATGTTTTGGCATGAAAAGTCAAAGAGTATAATGGGTGATAAACTGCCATAGATAAGAACTCATGTACTCTCGTCGAATATCGACAATAGGAAGACTTTTACAGGCTAGGAATGTCCACTCGATTTAAAGTCACCCTGAAAACGGATACACTGGTTCTTTATGGCACAATGTAAACTGTTGAAAAGTGTACTTATAACTTTTGGGCGGAAATGCAACAAAAATTCACACTGGTTAGTTGAGAGAAAACTCAAACTAGCAAACAGCTAAAACCGTCTTCATAATATTCCTACTCACTGATTCCGAACAGTGTTACGTATCTAAATTTATCCGGCATTCCCATGAATTTCATTGGTTGGAGGCATAAAGTATATGTCAAGTAACCAATGACCAGTTGGATTAGCCAAGATACATGACGGTAATATCAGCGATTGACTATTCTGGAGAATGATTAGATCACAACATTTCCAAAGATGTATCTCGTTTACTGCTCCTAGCCATTCGGCTCTCAAGTTTTTGCCTTTTTTTCCAGATTTTATTGGGCCCTACGACGCTTGTTATCCAAGTCCTTGCTTTAACGGCGGTAACTGTACGCTGAATATAAACAAAGCTGAGGGCTATGAGTGCACTTGTCCAGCTGGGTTTACTGGACGTACCTGCGATACACGTAAGTTATGAACAATACCAAAGTGATACAGGTAAGTTATGAACAATGAAAAAGTGATACAGGTAAGTTCATGAACAATGAAAAAGTGATACAGGTAAGTTCTTGAACAATACCAAAGTGATACAGGTAAGTTCTTGAACAATACCAAAGTGATACAGGTAAGTTCATGAACAATGAAAAAGTGATACAGGTAAGTTCTTGAACAATACCAAAGTGATACAGGTAAGTTCATGAACAATGAAAAAGTGATACAGGTAAGTTCTTGAACAATACCAAAGTGATACAGGTAAGTTCATGAACTTGAAAAAGTGATACAGGTAAGTTCTTGAACAATACCAAAGTGATACAGGTAAGTTCATGAACAATGAAAAAGTGATACAGGTAAGTTCTTGAACAATACGAAAGTGATACAGGTAAGTTCATGAACAATGAAAAAGTGATACAGGTAAGTTCATGAACAATGAAAAAGTGATACAGGTAAGTTCTTGAACAATACCAAAGTGATACAGGTAAGTTCTTGAACAATACCAAAGTGATACAGGTAAGTTCATGAACAATGACAAAGTGAGACAGGTAAGTTCGGTAACAACAGTAGCATATAGAATCTTGGCTAGTGCAGTTGAACAAAACTTTGCTGTTAAGAGGAATATACAATTATATAATGTAGCAGTAAAAAGTAATTTATCTGTATTAAGTAATTTATCTGTATTAAGTAATTTATCTGAGCTAAATAATTTATCTGTATTAATTAATTTATCTGTGCTAAGTAATTCAAACGCACCCTTAATTTCACGTGTAGTGGATACTTTAACATCTCTAGATACCTAACCTCGAAATTTTTACATTAATTCTTGTTATTTCTTGAAATTAGGTGTACTTGGTCCTTGTCAGCCAAATCCATGCTCTAATGGTGGTTTCTGCAGCGTGAACCCTGGTGGTTACCAGTGCGACTGTACAGGAACTGGATTTACTGGCCAAACCTGCGCCATCAGGGGTACATTATGCTTTCTATATATATATCTGTATACCAGTAATAACTACATCCACTCACACATTTGTAAATGGACATATGCAACAACCTTATTTTCATAGTTACCACTCAACATTTTGTAAAAGAGGACATCCAATAATGTTGCTTGTAGAGACGGTAGATTTTTTCACATGGCTTGATTAATCAATGGTTTCTTCTTACAACAAACATTTAGTATTTTAGTTTTATTGAATATTTCCTCATCGTTTTTTTGTGAAAACATTTCATCGATTCATTCAGATAAATATGAAAATACCACACAGAAATGCTAAACGGATTTTATCTTGTTGATGACCGATATGAACTTACACAGATTTTTAAACTCGAAGTTCTCAGGTTTAATATCTCCCATGTTTCCAGGAAGATATTGAACTTACCAGAAATTTCTATTCAATCCACAAATTATTCGAGGTTCATTTTTATATTTTGTAGCGTATCCTGTTCAGGACGTAGCTATCAACCCAGCATTTTTTGGCTGTGGTGATTTTTCTAGGCAATATAAATACGTTCAGTAGTCTCAAGTGCTTTCTGAAACAGTCCGGATACACAATTTACTGAGGCGGGGATCAAACTCGGTACCTTGTCTGTCACAGACGCGCTCTGTACCACTTCGCCACAGAACCGGACACTTTTATATACAAATGCTAAAAATAGTTGTCTCTCTGTGACGTGTCTTTTGTAGAACGTTTTTGTTACTGTCATTCTGTAAGACTCTCAGTTCTGTGCAAGCTGTCCAAGCTGATGAAGTCTCAACATCCCTCCAGCAACTTCGTTTTCCTTATAAATAAATGAGGAATCTGCAGTCTATAAATGCATCTATCTATATACCCAACCAATGTATCTTCTATCTACACATCTTTCTCTTCTATCTACACAACTATTGTCTTTTCTATCTACACAACTATTGTCTTTTCTATCTACACAACTATTGTCTTTTCTATCTACACAACTATTGTCTTTTCTATCTACACAACTATTGTCTTTTCTATCTACACAACTATTGTCTTTTCTATCTACACAACTATTGTCTTTTCTATCTACACAGCTTTCTATCTACACAACTATTGTCTTTTCTATCTACACAACTATTGTCTTTTCTATCTACACAACTATTGTCTTTTCTATCTACACAGCTTTCTATCTACATAACTATTGTCTTTTCTATCTACACAATTATTGTTTCTTCTATCTACACAATTATTATCTTTTCTATCTACACAACTATTGTCGTTTCTATTTACACAACGATTGTCTATTCTCTGCTTTTGCTATAAGGCGTCCTGGATTTGAATAACCGATCAGTTTACCAACTATGCACGTTTGCTTTCTTGAAATGGAGTAATAGTGTGACGTCGCAGAATGTTGGTAACTCCTTCAATCCACCTTCTTATTGGTCTTCCTCTATATCATGATGTTTCCATTTCCATGCTGTATGCACGTGTCGCTGTCCACAAAGGATTCATTCTCATTTAAGTGTCCGAACAATTTCAATTTCTGCTTTTCGAAACAATTGATCACAGATGTTGTTCCAACAGTTCTTGTAATCTCTTCATTCCTCGCATGATCTCTTCTTATTCTGTTTGCTGATTTTCTTAGACATCTCATTTCACACGTAGTTATCTTTCTCTCTTGTTATTTAGTTCGTTTCCATGTCTGACATCAATAAAACAGGATGTTCACACAAGATAACGCTGAATGTGCCGTGTTTAAATCCGCTCTACCTCCAAATACTGATGTGATGGGCCACTGTCGCACATAAAATGGGGATACAACGCATTTCTATTCTGTGGACTACACCCAGTTAGAAATCTTGTAAGACAATTAGATTGCTGCAAGATAAATTCATAGAGAGTTTGAGAATGAACACAGAAGAAGAAGTAGAAGAAATATGCCACAGGATTCAATGCCTCTAAAGCAATGGCATACTTCTTAATGTATTTATGTTGCTGAGAAAATCAGTACGAGTATGTCTTGAATATGATAGTCTGACTAAATAATACATAACAAATCACATAGCGATAGCCGTCATGTTGATATGGTGTCTGTAATTTATCTGATTAAGTAATTTATCTGTATTAAGTAATTTATCTGTATTAAGTAATTTATCTGTATTAAGTAATTTATCTGTATTAAGTAATTTATCTGTATTAAGTAATTTATCTGTATTAAGTAATTCAACAACACCATTAGTTTCACGTGTAGTGGATACTTTAACATCTCTAGATATCTAACCTCGAAATATTTACATTAATTCTTGTTATTTCTTGAAATCAGCTGTACTCGACCCTTGTCAGCCAAATCCATGCTCTAATGGTGGTCGTTGCAGCGTGTTCCCTGGTGGTTACCAGTGCGACTGTACAGGAACTGGATTTACTGGCCAAACATGCGCCATCAGGGGTACATTGTGCTTTCTATATATATATCTGTATACCAGTGATAACTACATCCACTCACACATTTGAAATGGACATATGCAACAACCATAGTTTCATAGTTACCACTCAATATTTTGAAAAATAGACATCCAATAATGTTGCTTGTAGAGACGGTATATTTTTTTCACATGGCTTGATTAATCAATGGTTTCTTCTTACAACAAACATTTGGTATTTTAGTTTTATTGAATATTTCCTCATCGTTTTTTTGTGAAAACATTTCATCGATACATTCAGATAAATATGAAAATACCACACGGAAATGTTAAACGGATTTTATCTTGTTGATGACCCTTTTGAGCGTACACAGATGTAACTGATTCCAGCCTGGGAGACTGATACAAGTCAGTAAACCTTATGTCTTCTGGCCCAAAAGACTCATGTGAGTCATACTCCAATGACATTCATGTTGTTTTGTATTTATATCAACATAAGAATGTTTCCAATCCAATGTGTAATATGTCCACATTTCGTCTTGCATGCTTTTTATGTGTATTGATATCAATTTTGTTGTTATTGATCAGTTTTGATAATGGGAGTATGTGACGTAATTTTTCCTTAAATGTTTTATATATATTTTCCAATTTACGTATTTTCTTAAAATAATAACTATGTCATTTACTTTGGTCTCATTTATTATGAAATCCAACCTGGCAAATGCTTCTAGCATCGTGTTTGCCAATTTACGCCATTTTGTAAGAAAAATTAGCTATATTTTCATTTGAGTTTCGTGTAAAGTTAAGTCTACTGTTTTTGATAGATGTCGAAATTCTTTCTAAATAATAAATTTTTGACGCACTATTCATATATATTATACATTATTGTGTTCGTAATTGGATTATCTAACAGAAATGATACAGTTTGAGTGGAATTTATTGATTCAAAAATGCGGTAAGGTCAAATATCATATCTAAAATAATATTTGTGTGTCATTTACATATTTTCTTTTCTGTCTAAAATAATTTTTATATATTAACATAATTTGTTTTTCATTATGATCTTGTGATAAACAGATTCTCTGTCCATTTCCGTTTCGAAATATATATATATTACATTATAATGTAAATATATTTAGAAGTACTATTTCTTGTTCCGTTCAGTAGTTTGCAATTGCTTTCTGAAACAGACCGGATATACAATTGCCTGTGGCGGGGATCGAACTCGCTACAGACCCGCTCTGTACCACTTTACCACAGAGCCGGAACTTTTATATAAAAATGCTTAAAATAGTTGTCTCTCTGTTAGGTGTCCTTTGCAGAACGTTGTTTTCACTGTTACTCTGTAAGCTTCTCAGTTCTTTGCAAGCTCTCCAAGGTGATCATGTCTCAACATCCCTCCAGCAATTTCGTTTCCCTTAGTATAACTTCGCCCGTTTGCCGGAACTCATAGTGGATAGCAAAGACTAGCAATATTGTTTACCTTTCATGCATGTCGTAAGAGGTGATTAAGGAGATCATGGGGTGTATGTAGCTGTCCCATCGCATATATGGTCAATGTGATCCACAGTCATGCTAAAATCGGATGTGTTAGGCTCTACATCCTTGTATTATATGCGTATACTCTTGCCAGGTATAGAGCTACAGTGTAGGATATATTAAATATGGATGTGTTTGTATTTTTGTGTTCATACAGATAACACGCCATGTCTGTATAATAACCCATGCGTGAGAGGAACTTGCGTCCCACGGACGAATGGACCCATCTGTAACTGCAGTGGTACAGGATACACGGGTTCCACCTGCAACCAGACAGGTAGGAAGATGTTTCTATCAATATAATAGTTGTATCAGGAGCTGTATTTCAAGTTTGATGATGATGTTGAGATAATTCCTTCAGCTGTGGACATGTAGCTCTGGACACATGATGATGATGATGACATAATTCCTTCAGTTGTCGGCATGTACCTCTAGACACATGATGATGTTGATGAAATAATTTCTTCAGTTGTGCGCATGTAGCTCTGGACACATGATGCTGATGAAATAATTTCTTCAGTTGTGCGCATGTAGCTCTGGACACATGATGATGATGAAATAATTTCTTCAATTGTCGGCAAGTAGCTCTGGACACATGATGATGATGAAATAATTCCTTCAGTTGTCGGCATGTAGCTCTGGACACATGATGATGATGAAATAATTTCTTCAGTTGTCGGCATGTAGCTCTGGACACATGATGATGTTGATTAAATAATTACTTCAGTTGTGCGCATGTAGCTCTGGACACATGATGCTGATGAAATAATTTCTTCAGTTGTGCGCATGTAGCTCTGGACACATGATGCTGATGAAATAATTTCTTCAATTGTCGGCAAGTAGCTCTGGACACATGATGATGATGAAATAATTCCTTCAGCTGTGAGCAGGCAGCTTTTAACACATATAACCTTCTTGACAGCATAGGTAGGTCCTCCTGAATTGTGTAACTGATTTGACACTCAAAGGCATACGGTTTGTTGTCTCAAAGGTATGGATGTGTTACAGAAGGGGGTAGGTGGATTGTGAATACATGTTTAGTTTCTGAAAGAAAGCATTCAAGTCCGGCAGTATCCATGGATTATGAATGCATGTTTAGTTTCTGAAAGAAAGCATTCAAGTCCGGCAGTATCCAAGAGTTATGACATTCTGCCAGACCTGCAGTATGTTTGTCTGGGACAACTAATTCATCATTCTTCCGACAGATCTGTTGATCCATATTCAGTGATGGTACACCTATCATTCTCCACCGCGTTGGAGTCATCTACAAAACGACAAAGTTGCAATGTTTACTAGTATGCATCTCTTTGACGGATGAAGGTGACCCAATCGCGAGAAAGCGTCATAAACGAAAGAACGAAAATATAGATTACTGTGTCGTCAAAGTCAAGAGTCACTCGCTCGGAATCGTGTCGCAAATGCTGCCGAACATAGACATATAATTGAAAAAGAGATGCAAAGAATTGACCAAGAAACGCTTCAACAAAGACAAACACGACTTGCTAATGATGCTGATTTGTATCGGCATAGAGATAAGCTAGAATCACCAGCGCAAAAAGAGAAAATCGACAATAAGCTATGACTAGAGAATATCAACGTTATCACAGACGGCATGAAACTGTTAAGCGAACGCAGAGCGTCGAGCTGCAGATGCCGAGGCTCACTCATTGTCACAGATACGTCCACGTCAAGCAGTTTGAAATGAAGCAGCAAATTGTGCTGATGATCGTGTTGCTGCACATTAAATGTGACATTTTTTATATTATTTGTCAATTTTGTGGTGGTAACATTTTTTTGCACGATCACCCTAAAGATGGCAAGTGTAAAATTTGTTGCCGAAAGGGAAAGATTATGCTCCCAAAGTCACAAGACATCCATGGTAATAAGCTGGAGTATCCCGAGTTCATGGCTTTATGTTCTATGATAATACACACATTTTAGCGAGAATATTCGTTCTTATAATAGCGTTCTATCTTTCGCTGCAGTGGAAGATAAAACGGATCGTCAAGGTCCATATGTTTTAAATGTTCATGGACAAACTTATCATCGAACTTCTTATATAAAACTGCGCCAAACATGAAAGTTCGCTCAGTTGTATGTTTTGAATAGTGCCCAAGAAACAGACGTTCAACAAACACACGTAGCTAATGCTACACGAGAAAGAGAAATTCTTGATAAAATCAATCGATTTTTTTCGTCAACACAATAGACTAGCACAGTCGTATCAGTTAAATCGTGACATTGAAACAAGAGATATTCAGAATGCTGCTCAAACTGGAAGAGAATTCCAATAGTAAACATGGTCCTGTAGCGCGAGTATTAATATAATCACCTTCACTATAATGAACCAACATCAAACGAGGTTTTCGTCAACGAAGAATGAAAATTACCATTTCACCGCGACATTCGTATTTATTCATTCATAAAATATTGGTTATAGATTGTATTCGATGAATTGGTTATAAACTGTTTGATGTCATAATCGCTTTTGTTTCCGTACGGTGAGCCGGGTTGGCAAACTCATTGGCAATGTGAGGCATATCAGAGTAAGGAACCCAATAAATCGTCGTTCCATCGGGATCCTAACGAATCTAGTATAGAAATATTGACAAAACCAAAGATTTATATAAATTGATCTTTACACTGTTTGAGATCGTCCTTTTCCAAATGGGGGTTAATCTTGTCATGGCGACCATGGCCATTGTCAGTCGGTTCGTAACTTCAGTTGTTGATTCACCATCGACACTATTCTAGGCTCCCAGATAATTAAACAAAGAAACCTCCTCCAACCTTTGAATAGCAGGAAACAAAGTAGCGGGAAGACTTGCAAAAAGAGGGGCATCAAAACAACAAAAGCAAAGACATTTATAGTATGGGAACAAGTCAAGACAAGTATGGAACAGTCAAACAGAATCTCAGAAACAACAACAGTATTATATCTTACCTTACCTTACTCTACGTTACTTTAGCTTAGCTACCGCATCTTAGCTTATCTTACTTTATATTACCTTACAATAACTTGTCTGATCTTACATTACTTTTGTCTTACTCTAACATCACTTATATTGCCATACCTTATCTTACCTTTATTAATCGTAATATCTAACATTACTTTACTTATCTTACCTTACCTTAATTAACCTTACCTTAAGTTACCTTACCTCTTTCAACTATTTAGCCTTACCTTATTGTATCTTACCGTAGCTTATCTTAACCTAACTTACTCTATTTAAAATTACCATACCTTATCTTACCTTTCTCTATATAATCTTATCTAATCTTATCTTACCTACCATGGCACTACATTCGTGTATTATATGTGTATAACTAAGCCAGGCATAGAGCTACGGAGTATGATATATTACATATGGAGGTTTATGTATTACTCTGCTTTTACAGATAACAACCCATGTCTCAGTAATAACCCATGCATGAGAGGAACCTGCGTCCCCCGGGCTAATGGACCAATCTGTGACTGCAGCAATACAGGATACACGGGTACCACCTGCAACGAGATAGGTAGGAAGCTGTTTATTTAAATATACTAGTTGTTTCAGGAGCTGTATTTAAAATGTGACGATGATAATGAAATAATCCCTTCAGTTGTTGGCATGTAGCTCTGGACACATGATGATGATGAAATAATTCATCCGGCTGTGGGCGTATAGCTCTGGACACATGATGATAGTGAAATAAATCATTCAGCTGTGAGCAGGCAGCTTTTCAGCTTTTAACAGCCCATAACCTTCCTGACGAAAGGATGTGTAGGTCCTCCTAAATTCCGTAACTGATTTGACACTGAAAGACATACGGTTTGCTGTCTAAAAGGAATGGTTGCGTTACGGGAAGGGGATTACGGAGATTAGGAACGCATGATTAGTACCTGAAGGAAAGCATTTAAGTGCGGCAGTATCCATGGATTATAACATCCTGCCCGACGTGCAAAATATACGTTTGGATTAACTCGTTCATCATTCTTCCATCAGATCTGTTGACCCATCTTCAGTGACGGCACACCAAGTATTCCCCACCACCTAGGTGTGCGCCACAAAAAGATAAAGGTGCAATGTTCACTGTCCTGCATCTCTCCGTCATCCATGGAAACTTTGTCCGTCATCCATGGAAACTTTGTCGGTCATCCATGGAAACTTTGTCCGTCATCCATGGAAACTTTGTCCGTCATCCATGGAAACTTTGTCCGTCATCCATGGAAACTTTGTCCGTCATCCATGAAAACTTTGTCCGTCATTCATGAAGACTATATCTCCGTCATCCATGAAGACTATCTCCATCAACCATGGAGACTATCTCCATCAACTATGGAGACTATCTCCATCAACCATGGAGACTATCTCCATCAACCATGGAGACTATCTCCATCAACCATGGAGACTATCTCCATCAACCATGGAGACTATCTCCATCAACCATGGAGACTATCTCCATCAACCATGGAGACTATCTCCATCAACTATGGAGACTATCTCCATCAACCATGGAGACTATCTCCATCAACTATGGAGACTATCTCCATCAACCATGGAGACTATCTCCATCATCCATGGAGACTATGTGAAAGAAGACAAAAGTAAGAATCGAGACGACATGCAGTGACATTTACTTTTTAACAGTTGACAAATTGTCAGTATAACTCCCAACTGGAAACATCCTGGATCACTAAACAGCTAAAAATCAAAATCACAAAATAAATAAATTCTAAGTAAAAAACAATTTTTTTTTATTTAGAAGGGCTATTGTTGATTGACTTTGAAGAGTATATTGTGAACATCAATACTGCTAGCTACAAGAACACAATAAACAATCTGCTTACAGCAAACAAAGGACCTGTCATGTTGTCGCTTTGTGCCATTCTATTCCACGAACATGTTGTCCTGCATGCAATGTTGTCCTGCATGCAATATGTAAGTGATTGTGAAAGACTGGACGAAAATAAATTTGCCGCCCTCTCGATGATGCCGCTGGGGCGGTCCGCTCCTCCGCCCCCGCCTAGCTACGCCACTGCCTGCATGGCACGAAAGTTGGGTAGTCTGTCACAACATGTCTTCGGAAGATCATTTGTTACCTATCGCCCTTACCAAAACATTTTTCTCCAATGCTTCACTGTTGTCATGGAAACACATTGTCCACCATACACCGCCTGCATTCTTTGTTGATTGTTGGTCGTTCAACATCCTTCTGTTGTAAGAAACTGCATCACTGCTTATTAATCCGTGTGTACTTATTACATCAGTGAGGACGTCTTCATGCTCCTCTTGTGATGGCATAGGTTACACAGCATTATGCGGGTTTTTTTAACATGCCTCGTATTATTGCTAGCATTATTATTATTATTATTATTATTATTATTATTATTATTATTATAGTTATTATTATTATAGTTATTATTATTATTATTATTATTATTATTATTATTATTATAGTTATTATTATTATAATATATTACTTAATCGAAACAAGACGAAGATTATGACAAGCAACAAACCACTAGCAAGTTCTCAATCAGTGTCAACAACAGCGAATTAGAAAGAGTCACCAGTTTTAAGAAGAAGAAGAAGAATACCGTGGTTCTCTTATCAACAGTCTCTTATATATAGACGTGTTAGTAGATCTGGTGGACACCTGATGCAACCTGCAGATCTTCCTCACGCGGTAAAATGGTAGATCACATGTCAGCGGCATACCGTTGGGAATGAAGATAACTCTTCATGTACTAAACTGCTGCAATTGTTAGGTGGGGGTGTCCAGTTTCCTTCCTTGATGTGTTTACCTTCGCCAACTCATGCGTCAGGTACTTACATGTATTTACAGCTGCGTCGAGTGGATGAACGGTCGTGTCAGGCAAGAAACCAGAACCCGGATTTTGTATGTGTACCTCATACGGTACAACAAAGAAGATAAATAATGTAGCAACAGCAAAATTACAAACCCATTAGAAATATGTATTGCGAGAGCGCACAACAACAGTACAACAATTCATTGATCAGGAATATAAATCCATGATTAAATGCACTGTGAGAGGGGAGGATAGCTTACATGAACAATAAATCAATGCCCATGAATAGAGAAAATGTCAAGATGGGACATGAGCGTTGATGAATGCATTTCAGAGACTCATGTAATATTCATCTATGGCAGCTTTTCCTAATGTTTGTCGCACGACTCTACGGGTGAGAGGGACTGGAGAGGGTGGATAATTTGATTTCAGAAAAAAAGCTTTGGGAGGGGGAAGGGATTTCGAGAATTATCCTCTTACCTCAATCTTGAAACATCAAATGTCAATCAAATTTAACAGGTGATAAATCATAAATTCAATCTTTATGCCAATACTGTGTTATCAGTGGCAGACATTGACAATACTGTGTTATCAGTGGCAGACAATGACAATACTGAAGAAATGACATTAACTGTATATAACTAAACGAGGAGACTTGATACTCAAGATTAGACGAAAAACAACAAGACTTATTTAGGTAAAGCATAGAAATAATTCTAAAATTATTTGTATAACAACTACGAGGTACCTGATACCTATGTCAAACATTTCTCTTGACAAAGACAAGTTTAGATAAAGATCACGGTTTGTGAAATGAGATGTTTGAGAACAAGTACTTGAGACTAACGGGAATTTAACCAGTCAGTTCAACGGCACCAAATCGCCTAGCAACTATTGCACTCGCGTTCTTCCGTACTTGACTAACCGCATCTCTGAGAAAAAGTATAAATGTCACCAGAAGAAATTGGATGGAGAAATGGAATTTATAAGGAAAGAAATAAAGACCATCTCAAGTCATGATTACATCGAAAGACATACAATCAGGTTGTTTACCCACATTGTGAGAATGGAACCAAAACAACCAACCCTTTGTGCATACAACATCAGAATATCGGGTTACAAGGCACCAGTAAGAACTATAACTAGATAGGTGAAAACAATCAAAGAAATCTTAAAGCTGACCATGGATAATGACCAAATGGCCAAAAACAGACAATTCCAACTTCAAATACGACGCTTAGAGGCACAAGTGGAAAGGACAAAAGATATATATAGATAAAAAGCAATAGTCAAAGATATATATTCGTTTTTTTGTTATGAATCGGGAGGTGGAGTATCAAATGTACAAAAGTCGTGTCAAAAGAGAGCCACGGGCTGAACGTGTTTGAGAACCACTGGTCTATGCTATTTTACTTACTCTGAAACCATGTATGTCTCGGGAGTAGTCCTGCTCGGAGAACTGCCCAAAAAGCGTTATTTATCTTGGCTGATGTAATTGATCAATTATTGTATACTTTGTGTCGTCCGCGATTGAAAGAACGGGAACAGTATCTTTTCAGAAACAGCCAACATAAGTTACGCTGTTTGGATCTGAGCGGAGGGCTAATCTAGAGAAGACTACTCCAAATAAGTCGCTCTCCACCGTCGTCGTGTGCCCTAGTAGTTGATCTTTACCAAGACCTACTCCTGAATACGTCCTGCAAGCTAACCTCACACAGCGTCACTTGTCGTGCCTGAGTCGACTTTTCCCTTATATATCATTGGCTGGCATAAGAAATTATTCGGAAAGTGACCAATTATCAGTTGCTTCAGCCAAGATGAGTGTCGCCGTGTTAGACCAGTACGTAGCACCTATATACTGGAGTATGTGCTTGGGACGGAAGCATGAAGATATAATGGGCAGTTTTAGACGTTATGAATTTGTTTGAGGGGGGTAACAGAAATGCTATTGTTTGAAAATATTCCGAATATACATTATTCAACACATGATTTATCAGATGGGAAATATATCGACGGGGCCAGACAGAGGAATAGAAAACGACAAAAATGTAAGATCTCATTGTACGTCAACAGATGCTGCTAAGGAGGTTTTATTTTTAGGGATATGGGTTATCTGTTCCGTCATCTAGAGAGTAACAAATATCTAGAAACCATGTTTACTTATATATTAACATTATATGTTTTAAGTTTATATTAACATTATATGTTTATGTTTATATTAACATTATATGTTTCAGTTTATATTAACATTATATGTTTATGTTTATATTAACATTATATGTTTCAGTTTATATTAACATTATATGTTTAAGTGTATATTAACATTATATGTTTCAGTTTATATTAACATTATATTTTTAAGTTTATATTAACATTATATGTTTAAGTGTATATTAACATTATATGTTTCAGTTTATATTAACATTATATGTTTATGTCGGATGTTTTTGTTTAAATAGCACACATATCGCAGCTAAGCTATATACTGTTTTAAAAAAACGTAACATTATTTCAAATGCGTAACACAATATTATTTTTGGGAATTAATGTTTCAATCTTGGCAGGTAGAAACTTTCTGAATTTTACTTTACCAAACCCGTCTCCAGTCAGTTCCAACGCTCCATTGAAGATGCTGATTCGTCCACTGCAGTCGGTCCTGTCAATGCCGGTCCGTAAGGACAGGACCTGCATAGGGTCTTCTAGCACAAAGACCAGGATTGTGCAGCCGATTCCATGCCTTTGATCTGAAATTGGACGAGATGTTGGCATTGACTGGAATGTAAAGGAAGCAAATGCAAATATACTCCTGGAATGACGCAACCGTATGAAACGAACTTCGGCAGAAGTTGTCACTCTGGGTCTTCCACTGTGCGGCCGGTATGCCACTGAGCCAGTTTGTTGAAATCTCCTCCAAAGGCGACTAATGGAGCTTCTAACCACTTTGAATAGTCTGGCTGCTAAACTTTTTTATTTTCAGCCTGTAAGCGTCTAATGATGATGATATATCGTTGTTCTGTAGTGAGATGAACCATATTTGCGCATAGAATTTTCAACGGAATTTATTCCAGAACCGTCATTCTCTTAAATGCACTCAATATGTTCAGAGAGTTTATGTTCAGTAAGTTTCACGGGATTCTCAAGAACCTAGTTATTGTCAAAAATGTTATTTTGACCTCGACATCTTTCATGACCTCACTAATCATGAAGTGAGTACAATTCAGGTATCCACGAGAATTTAATGACCACGTGGACACAGTCAATATGTTGAATGCTGTCCAATCAGCGAGTATTTTTGTAAAAGTTACTCCAAAATGTTGCGATTCTTTTTTGAACTGTATATTAAACGTATTCTATTATCCGGACTACGCCCTGATAGTTTGCAGGATTTTGAGAACGAACGCAAAAGGAGAAGAAGATCAGTTAGGGCATATGAATCTTCTGTTACATATAATAACCTGTGAAAAAAAATTAATTAAAAAAAGTCTCTAATTTCAAATTGAACCATCCAAGACTAAGTAAAGAATAATACACATAACGTTAGCTCTAAAGCAGAAATTAATACCCTTTTCCCATCAGGTAATCACTTTTAATGTTACTGTACTACTTATATGGACGGAACTTTTCTTTTACTTTTTTAACTGGACTATGATAGAGACCAAACATGCTTTTTTAGGCTTTGAAGATTTAATATAAAAAACTTTCGTTACTGCATGTTTTCATGTGAAGGTGTGCGGGGAGGATTTCTATGGGCTGTGGAAAAGCTGCTATGCTATAGCAGACGTCGCGAAGAATTTTTGTTGTACCTCTGAAAGAAAAATCCTGTCCCAACAGTGGACTGAACCCCTGAGAACGCGTCTAACCACATAGCCATGCGTTCTGATTTAATATTCTACGTAGCAATTCCCACCATCCACCGCATGTTTCTTGAGAATCAAAAGACATTATTTTTTAAAAATCCTATAACGCTTTAGACCTCTTTGATCGAAACGTCAATTCTGCGTATCTATCCACGTTAAACTACTATTTAATCATTTTGGATATTTTTTTTCTATACTTACTTATCAAATTTTTGACATAATTTTACAAAATAATGATAAATGTATTCTTGTCGTTCCACAGCGACCGATAATTGTCCAAGTTACCAGTGTCCAACAGACGTACCCAGGTACAACTACCCCGCGTGGGAAGATCCAAACTGTGCT
Organism: Meghimatium bilineatum; assembly: GCA_034231615.1. NCBI lineage: Eukaryota > Metazoa > Mollusca > Gastropoda > Stylommatophora > Philomycidae > Meghimatium > Meghimatium bilineatum. Next base: position 38,134,635 of record CM067309.1, on the reverse strand, counting down.
ACCTACTACAATTGTGAGTACGGAATTCTGGAAAAAAGGACATGCCTTTTCGGTGAGAAGTTTGACGTCATCTCCATGGTCTGCAAGAAAACTACCAACACAGTTGCTGTTTTCTGTGAAATGTTTCGACAACCATTTACCCGAAAGTGATTCTTCTTTCTTTCGAAGTGATTCTTCTTTCTTTAGAAAGAAGAAAACACGAAAAATTCATGTCTTTTGTGATAAGAAATTGCTTTGGATTCTGTACTTTCCTCAGGAAGTGTCTTCTCTAGCTAAAATGTAAGAGTATGGGCCGTGAGAGATTACAGCTTTTAAGTGTTTTAAAATAAGTGTTTAAATGTGTTTTAAAATAAGTGTTTAAATGTGATTTAACAAATAAATGTCAAATATTTAAGTTTAAATTATTATTAACCATCACTATTCCACGTTGAAGCTGGCAATATAACCGGACATGACAGCTTCCATCTCGGGTTTATAACTATCACTACATATGTAAGCTGACAGTACTAGATATGTAAGCTGATAGCACCATCTGATATGTAAGCTGATAGCACCATCTGATGTGTAAGCTGATAGCACCATCTGATGTGTAAGCTGATAGCACCATCTGATGTGTAAGCTGATAGCACCATCTGATTTGTAAGCTGATAACACCATCTGATGTGTAATCTGATAACACCATCTGATGTGTAAGCTGATAGCACCATCTGATTTGTAAGCTGATAGCACCATCTGATTTGTAAGCTGATAGCACCATCTGATTTGTAAGCTGATAGCACCATCTGATTTGTAAGCTGATAGCACCATCTGATTTGTAAGCTGATAGCACCATCTGATTTGTAAGCTGATAGCACCATCTGATTTGTAAGCTGATAGCACCATCTGATATGTAAGCTGATAGCACCATCTGATGTGTAAGCTGATAGCACCATCTGATGTGTAAGCTGATAGCACCATCTAATGTGTAAGCTGATATCTCCATTCTACTACTACAATGAATTATGTGAATTGAATAGCTGACAATTTGCTCAACAATTTCTTAGTTTTCCTGATATTACTTGCTCAGAAAAAGTTACCGCAATTTAATTGCAGTGACGCTACGTTGTGGAATATTCTCAGATAGGGCTAAACCATCTGTTCAGAAACGCATTGCAGCATTCTTGCAGAAACTAAGTTATGCAACATTCTCAGATAGGGCTAAATCATCTATTCAAGAGGCATTGCAGCATTCTTGCAGAAACTTTAAGTTATGCAATATTCTCAGATAGGGCTAAATCATCTATTCAAGAGGCATTGCAGCATTCTTGCAGAAACTTTACGTTATGCAATATTCTCAGAAGTGGCTAAACCATCTGTTCAGAAACGCATTGCAGCATTCTTGCAGAAACTAAGTTATGCAACATTCTCAGATAGGGCTAAACCATCTGTTCAGAAACGCATTGCAGCATTCTTGCAGAAACTTTAAGTTATGCAATATTCTCAGATAGGGCTAAATCATCTATTCAAGAGGCATTGCAGCATTCTTGCAAAAACTTTAAGTTATGCAATATTCTCAGATAGGGCTAAATCATCTATTCAAGAGGCATTGCAGGATTCTTGCAGAAACTTTGTTATGCATTATTCTCAGTAGTGGCTAAACCATCTGCTCCGAAACGCATTGCAGCATTCTTGCAGAAACTTTAAGTTATGCATTGTTCTCATCATCATTATCATCATCAAGTTCCGTCTCCGCAAAGAAGGTTGACTGCAATAGACTTCCAAAATCCTGTCTCTTGTTTTGGTGGTGCACTCTGCTAGACTGTAACCCGTCCATCTTATTATTTTACTCTCCTACCGTGTATCTCTGCCTACCTCTTGCTCGCTTCCCGTCAACTTTAGCATGAAGTTAGGTCTTTAATAAGGTATCATGTCTTTTAATGTGTCCAAAATATTTTATTTTCCTGATCACTATTTCTCTTAATAATTTTTTCTTCATATTAAGTGTTGTTAGAACCTCTTTGTTTGTTTTCTTCTCTTTCCTTGATGTTCTCCCTATTCGTCTGTATATCTACATCTCAAAGGCATCAATCAATATTCTCAGAAAATGGTTAAACCATCTACTCAGAAACGCATTGCAACACTCGAACAGAAACCTTAAGTTATGACATATTCTCTGATACTGGCTAAATCATCTGTTCAGAAGCTAAACCATATTATTAGAAGCGTCATGCTAAACTATCTGTCCAGAAATGTGAAGATAAATCAAGTGTGTAGAAAATGTCAAGTTAAACCACATGTTCAAGATCGTAAAATAAAATAATTCGTGCAGAAGTGTCAAGTTAAACCATTTATGATGAAATGTCAAGTTAACCATTTGAGCATAAATGTCAATTTAAACGATTTGTGCTTGAATGTCTAGTTTAACCATGTGTGATGAAATGTCAAATAAAACTATTTGTGCAGGAATGTTAAGTTATAAATGTTTTGCACAGTTAAACCATTTGTGCAGAAATGTCATGTTAAACCATTAATGCTGAAATGCCAAATTAAACCAGTTCTTCAGAAATATAAAGTTGAAACATTTTACAGAAACATCAAGTTAAACCATTTTTGTAGAAATGTCAAGTTAAATGATACAATTGATTAAAGTCATAAAATCAAATCATTTATGCCGAAATGTCAAGTGAAGTCACTTATGCAGTAGTGTCAAGTTACACCACTTATACAGTAATGTCAAGTTAAACCACTTATGCAGCAATGTCAAGTTATATCTTGTTCCCAGAAATGTCCCGTAAGGTGTAAATAATTGAGCCCATTGTCCTCAGGTTTCCAAAGATGTACTCAGTCCTCCTCGAATGTGCACCACACCGCCTGATAAGATATCGATTAGATTACTCAACTAGTAACTTATCTGATCAGACGCGTCTTATAGAAACCTCCAAAAATTGCCGGAGTCTGCCCAGACTGGACTTAGCTAAGCATATACCAGATCAATACATCTATGAATATCTGTTGTATAGTTGTCGCGTTTCTGTTCAGTTATATTTCTCATGTGATCACTGTGGCTTAGTGGTTAGTAAACTGACTATCTATCTAAGTGCCTGAGGTTCGATTTTCACGTCTTTAATTTTGTCGATCAAACTTTGTTGGTTTTCAAAAGGCCTTTGACAGTATACTTTCAACTACTTCATAATTCCAACATTAACATATGGATGCGAAAGTTGGAAAGCAACATCAAACTTAGAACAAAAACTAAACACATTTGAAAATAAATGTCTTTTAGAAGGCTACTGAACATACGTTGGTCAGACTTCAAATCAAACACAGTTGTCGGACATGAATCAAAACTAGAATATGTTATAATATATATGTTATATGTATCCACCTATATTAGAAAGCGTCGCTGGGATTACATCGGAAACGCGCTACGAATGGATACTGAAAGACTCCCCTGTCAAGCTTTGATGTGGTCACCAAGGGGCAAGAGAGAACGAGGAAGGCCAAAAGAAACTTTACGTAGAACTATTACAAGAGAACGTTTCACCATCGGTATCAGAAACAATGAAGATCCACAGCAAATTGTAATGAAACGATAAATGAAAATCTATGACATCCGCCCTATGTGCCGTCTTTGGCCATAGAGGAGTAACTAACCAACCAACCAACCAACCAACCAACCAACCATGTTTTAGACAAACGGTATTCAATATGGGTTGTATGGCCCCATATAGCCCACGGAGAATTACAGTAGGTGTGTGGGACAAAATAAATTTGAAATTATGAGAGGACGCAGACCCCAAGATAAAGTTTTAACAAGATTCGATGACTTGTCAAAGAAACAAAATGAATTTTGGGTACAATCCCCGAACAAAGGTCTAGCTTCAAGCTTTTAATAAATTTCTGTTCCGATTAGAATTTTTCACGTCGTTTACTCCCGTCTTAACAGCTCAAAATAGCTACTATAATCGTTAGTTTTTTTTAGTTACTATTTTTTTTGGTTATATACGAGAGGACTGCCACAGCATACTATTACTTTTGCGCCACCCACTGTGAGAACCCCTAACCCCCCCCCCCCCGCCGCACCCGGTATGTGCACATCCCGTTACCTACAGTAGACCTTTGTTCAGAGATTGTACTGAAATGTGTTTATACATCGAGATGTCATGAAGAAAACTTGTCCCAAAATTGGTGTCAAAGGCAACAAAATATCGAGAACCATAAGTTTTGACTATGATTACCTGCCGAAGACGGATGTATCGGGTCATTGTCGCAAATAAAACGGCAACACAACGCATTTCCATTCTCTGAACTACATCCAACTGGAAATCTTGTAGGACTATTGTCCTGATACAAGATACATTGAGAATGAACGCTGAAGAAGAAGAAGACTAGGACTGCATCACATATAGTTACCGTTAGTTGTAACAAAATAAATATGTCATAATAACGTATTTCTTGTATTTCTGAACAATTATTTTCTTCGTGAAAAAAATGTATTTATTTCCTTGAGGAGGGTGCTCAATTTACGTCTCAAATTTTCAATAATCTCAAACTATGTATGGCTCACACAGACTCAAATTGTCCATAATTTCAGACTCTATGGCTCATACATGCTCATCAAATTCGGTATGGCTCATAAAAAGATCATCAAAATTTATGTCTCATAAAAAGCTCACCAAACCCTGTATGGCTCATACGGAGTTTGCCAAATCACACGCACGCCAAAAAATAGCCAAGGCGACTCCAGTTAAATAAATAGTGACCAACCGAAAACCCAAGAATAATCAAAAACATAATGAATGGGGTCCTAATTAGTTCTGTTGGAAGATCTTCTATACTGCGGACAGTGTCGATGTAATTCTGTAGCTTCATGTCCATACTTCTCAGGGAAATCCGTGAACGGCACTTGTAGATACAAGATTACATCCTAGAAGCAAATCTGAGACTTCTTGAAAGCAAGGTAATTTGGCAAACCACTTCGCCCCATAGATATCTCTGGGTAAATATGATACATTTTTCATTTTCATTATTTTCATCTATTAAATGTCCTGGAAACATAGAATATAATCTACAGAAAACATAGAATATAATCTACAGAAAACATAGAATATAATCTACAGAAAACATAGAATATAATCTACAGAAAACATAGAATATAATCTACAGAAAATAGAATATAATCTACAGAAAACATAGAATATAATCTACAGAAAACATAGAATATAATCTACAGAAAACATAGAATATAATCTACAGAAAACATAGAATATAATCTACAGAAAACATTTGACATAAACAGAACTGCCGACTTGTCCATACATCTAGAAGACATCTTCAACAGCATGGTCTCGGCGCTTGTGACCACAGTACATTCATAATGACGAAATAATCCTTGTAATTGTGACCAGATCACTCTTATCCGACACCAGCCTTTCTGATAAAAGCACACAGGTTCTTTTCCGTTGTGTCACAAGGAGTTTTTGAGAGGTGACAAGTTGTCAACACACACCCAACCTTTACATAGCCGTCTCCTGGGACATACTTTGAACCCTGAACTAGACGTCCAGACCTGGTTACGAGAAAGGAGACAGTTTATTGAAGAAATATATATATATTCTGATATATCAGTTTAAGACTCTGCTTGAGCAGCAGTTCTCAATGTGGGCCGTATAGGGACCACTGAGGACCCTAGAGGCTTGGAGGTGTGGGAGACGGTTGCCTAGAATAATTTTGAAACTGGGGATCATAGACAAGTCGAGAGGAGGCACAAGAATGTAACCACTTGAATGATAAATAATATAGTGGTAAACAATAATATAGTGGTAAACAATATAGTGGTAAACAATAATATAGTGATAAACAATATAGTGGTAAACAATAATATAGTGATAAACAATATAGTGGTAAACAATATAGTGATAAACAATAAAAACGAAAAAATACTATTGTAATAAACAATAAAGTGATAAACAATAAAAAGATAAGCAATGAAGTCATAAACAATATAGTGATAAACAGTAGCGATAAACAATATATTAATAAAAAATATAGTGATACGCAATAACACGATAAACAATACAGTGATAAACAAGACATATAGGGATAAATAATAAATATAATGATAAAGTTATAAACAATATAGTGATAAATAGTATAGTAATAAATAGTATAGTTATACAGAATAAAGTTATAGACAATATAGTGATCATTTAACAGAAGATAAAAGTAAGAAATTGAGACAATACATCAAGTGACCATGATGTTTTCACAAGTAACAAGTTGTCAGTCTATACCCCAACTGTCCTTAGTCGTCTCCTACGACATGCATGGAAAGAAGATAGTGGTCCTATACTTTGCACCATGAAACTAGAAGTCCAGACCACGGTTCCCGCACAGGCAAAAGGTCATATAGGCTTGTGACTGTGTGATTCAGTCCGTTTGTATTCTGCGAAATGTAAGGTTACATTACTTTATTTTCTCTGCTTCTATATAAGGTAATACTGCGTGAAACGTAACAACAATAGTACTTACGTAAAACACAGGTTTTTAAAACATTCCACTTAGGTCGAAACGTTGCTACTGTTTTGTGTATTGTAATTTGTATGTTTTCTTGTTTGCACATCATAACCCCCTAGTTTTAGTGATAGTCCGTCTCTTGTCTAAAGTGAATGTTCTAAAAACCTGTTTCGCGTAAGTACTTCTCTGCCTCTATATAGTACGTAGATGTGTTACATCATTTTTAATATAATTATCAATACTTTCATCTATTTAGTGGGCGCAAGATCTTCACAATACTCTCCCTAATTATGTAAAAATATGCACAGACTACCAGAGAAATGAGTAAACGTGGGGAGATTACATTGGCTGATTCCGGCATTTGATCTTTAGGGAGTTTGTATTCACTAAGAACACACAGTATTGTTTTCAGTCTATTTACATTGTATATTTATTCCGCTCAGTTTGACGTAGTCCTTCAATTTCCCGTGTGGTTCATCTTTGGTCCGTGTGGAATTTGATTATCTGCCAGATCTTGATACCATTAAACGTATACTTTAGTTCTGTTGAGTGTAGGTAGAAAAACAGCGGGAAAAGCTTGGCCATGTCCTGAAAGATTAATCAATTTGCAATGATGTCATGGGGGAGTAAGTATTCGAGAAAAAGATGTCTCGCTGTTTAACTATCACAAATTAAGATGAAGAATCTACGTGTACAAATGAAGGAAATATGCATGGCATCCTGGTCAAACACATCACACTGAGAACAGATGGTTGTGAGTTGGAAACAGTGTCATGACATCTAGGTCATATTTTTATTTTCGGAAACCATTGAGGATTATCACTTGAGCTACGGAGTTAGGATCTCTGAGATATAGTATCAACGAGATAAGTGCTTGTTTATGGAAGGATGTTAAATATTGAATTCAATGCTCTGTACCAATTTTGTGTCAGTCAGTGCATCATTAGGTTCAACAATGGAGTCAATGCTCTGTACCAATTTTGTGTCAGTCAGTGCATCATTAGGTTCAACAATGGAGTCAATGCTCTGTACCAATTTTGTGTCAGTCAGTGCATCATTAGGTTCAACAATGGAGTCAATGCTCTGTACCAATTTTGTGTCAGTCAGTGCATCATTAGGTTCAACAATGTAGTCAATGCTCTGTACCAATGTTGTGTCAGTCAGTGCATCATTAGGTTCAACAATGGAGTCAATGCTCTGTACCAATTTTGTGTCAGTCAGTGCATCATTAGGTTCAACAATGGAGTCAATGCTCTGTACCAATTTTGTGTCAGTCAGTGCATCATTAGGTTCAACAATGAAGTCAATGCTCGTTGTCCAATAGTGCGCTAGTCAGTGCATCATTAGGTCCAACAATGAAGTCAATGCTCTATACCAATAGTGCGCTAGTCAGTGCATCATTAGGTCCAACAATGAAGTCAATGCTCTTTGTACCAATAGTGCGCTAGTCAGTGCATCATTAGGTCCAACAATGAAGTCAATGCTCTTTGTACCAATAGTGCGCTAGTCAGTGCATCATTAGGTCCAACAATGAAGTCAATGCTCTATACCAATAGTGCGCTAGTCAGTGCATCATTAGGTCCAACAATGAAGTCAATGCTCTTTGTCCAATAGTGCGCTAGTCAGTGCATCATTAGGTCCAACAATGAAGTCAATGCTCTTTGTACCAATAGTGCGCTAGTCAGTGCATCATTAGGTCCAACAATGAAGTCAATGCTCTATACCAATAGTGCGATAGTCAGTGCATCATTAGGTCCAACAATGAAGTCAATGCTCTTTGTCCAATAGTGCGCTAGTCAGAGCATCATTAGGTTCAACAATGAAGTCAATGCTCTTTGTCCAATAGTGCGCTAGTCAGAGCATCATTAGGTTCAACAATGAAGTCAATGCTCTGTTCCAATAGTGCGCTAGTCAGAGCATCATTAGGTTCAACAATGTAGTCAATGCTCTGTACCAATAGTGCGCTAGTCAGAGCATCATTAGGTTCAACAATGTAGTCAATGCTCTGTACCAATAGTGCGCTAGTCAGTGCATCATTAGGTCCAACAATGTAGTCAATGCTCTGTACCAATAGTGCGCTAGTCAGAGCATCATTAGGTCCAACAATGTAGTCAATGCTCTGTACCAATAGTGCGCTAGTCAGTTAAAGACTATGCCTAACAATTCATTCTCTCCCTTGTGTACTCTAGTCATCTAGTGATACCTTTCCAAGAGCTTGAAAGGGGAGGGGCATAGGGGATGGAAAGGGGGCACAATGTCTTACTGTTAGTCACGGAACAATATGTAGATGATGGAAATGGGTAGGGATTATGGACTCGCCTAAAGGCAACTAGGAAAGCAGATCTAAAATTATTTTGTTCATGTGTAATACGATAGATAATACTAGAACATCATTTGGTCTAAGTGTAAAATCATAGATAATACTGGGACATGATTTAGTCTATGTGTAAAACCATAGATAATACTGGGACATGATTTGGTCTAAATGTAAAACGATAAATGGTACTAGAACATGATTTGGTCTACGTGTAAAACGATAGATAATGCTAGAACGTGATTTGGTCTAAATGTAAAACGATAGATAATACTGGGACATGATTTAGTACAGCAATCATCCTTCGGGCATCAATAAAAGGTCATGATGGATCTACGACCCTTGAGTCCGTGGAATAAAATTCCATTATAAAGTGTTCCATTGGAGAGAAGTTATTGCACTAGCACATCCAATTCTGCGTCAATCCTGTTCTGCGTCATTCTATCAATTCTGCGTCACTCATTCCTGTCCTGCATCAGTCTGTACAATGTTGCGTCAACCAATCCTGTCATTTGTCAGTTCATCAACTGACGCCATGTTGAATTTGGATCTGTTGATTCGAAATACACAGGATTCGCATGTACATCTACTGTGAATTTTGGTTATATCAATACAAATTGCAATCAATAAAGCTCTTGTGTCCTTCTGTGCTTTAGCATGGGGCATCCTTCAGATCTTTACTTCATATATTCCACTCTCGTCTGCGTACAATATGTGATAAGTAAATTCGGTACGGATCTAACATGGTGTGGTATAGTGCACGTCTGTGACGGAAAAGGTACCGGGTTCGAAACCCGCCTCAGAAATTTTTTGTATCCGAACCGTTCCGAAAGCAATGGCACACTACTGAGAATATTTAGATAATTACTAGAAAATCAATACAGTGAATAAAATTATGGGTTGATGGCTAAATCCTGAATAGGATATGGCACCAACTTGTGTTTTAAATGTCTAACTTAGAATGAGAGGGTGGGGTGTAAAATCACGGTGAAGATAAAGTTTTCTGGACTTTCACAAGAAGATAACTTTATTTTGACGTTCACAAGAGGATAACTTCATTTTGACATGCACAAGAGGATAACTTCATTTTGACGTTCACAAGAGGATAACTTCATTTTGACATTCACAAGAAGATAACTTCATTTTGACGTTCACAAGAGTATAACTTCATTTTGACGTTCACAAGAGGATAACCACATGTTATAGGCAATCTACCTACAATATTTTTTACTGTAATGTTTGATTTTGGTTGTCTAAACTGTCAATCACAACGCAAAGAAGTCAATTCTCTGCACTTAATCAACCATAGCCAATATTCCGGCATCTCCCTTGCGCAGTGTTTAAGACGTTTGTTTTGTGCCAAGAAGTCGCCGGTTCGAAACACATTCGCAACATCTTGTTTACAAAGTCTAATTTTAAGGATATCACTGGGGACTAGTGTTTCAAACAACGTAGTTACGTGCTAAGAGCGGTACACTTTTAGATGGCAAGACCCTTCTTTACAAGAAACGGAGTATATGTATGCGGTACTCTATGAAATCTAGTTATAAAAAATAACGCGCGGAGTACTTGTTATACGTCACAGAAAGAGTCGGTTTCTACTAAAATTATCGGAAATTTCACATACAATATTTAATAGGTCCTTCTCTATAATTGTTCGGATGTCTTGTGCATGCGGTTGCGTCTATGGGTCTCACCAATGGCTCACTAGACAAACCAACCATGCTACAGAAAACCTTAGTAGATGACATGATTTTTTATTGATGTTATCTTCTAATTAAAGATTAATGGCACGTCATCTATACAATCCCGTAGTCGTAACCTTCGATAACAGTTACCATGTTGTTCCAACAGGCCAACGTTGTGCTTGAACTAGTTACGGGCATGGCGTGGGTGGACGGAACAACAAAGAAACCTGTCGCAAGGGCCAGAGTTGTGCCCTGATGTCGACGTCTGTTTCTGCAGCTTTAGCCTCGAAACACCATCGAGTCGAATGGTTGCTGGAACAGAGGGCGGAGCACTTATGGGAATGCCCCATGTGCTGTGAGGCCAGTTTCCAATAAAGAATCAAGAATTGTCCGGAGTACCGAGCTCACCCATCGTCATACATCGCTGACTCGCCAAATCATCTGTTGCTTTGCCTATACTTTCTGCAACCATCCAATTAAAAGCACGGTAAAGTCAGTCGGATATGTCATGTGACTAAGAGATCAGCTGCAACAATCACGGTGAATGTCTTGTACCCTCACTAATACTAGTAAGTTGCGAGCAGTCATTGCGTTTACCGTTTTTGAATGAGGTTAACGGAATGCCCTACATATTTCTGAATTAATCAAAGCAATTACTAATGCACTAGAACATTGCTGTACGTTGTGCAGAAAACAATTACGCTGTGTGTGCATATATGTAGATAAAATGTTGAGGGTTAAAGGAACTCTGCAATTGAAACCTACAATCAAATCTTAATAAAATAATTGTGTAATGAAAGTAGATGGTTAATGAAAATAGGCAAGGTACTCTTTCCATATCACCTACCTGGTGCAATCTATCTTTCCATATCACCTACCTGGTGCAACCTGTCTTTCCATATCACCTACCTGGTGCAACCTGTCTTTCCATATCACCTACCTGGTGCAGCCTGCCTTTACATATCACCTACTCGGTGCAACTGTCTAGAGATGTCACAAACCTGCAGAAACTGTCTAGAGATGTTACCTATTTGACGAAACTGTCTAAAGATGTCACCTATTTGTCGAAACTGTCTAGAGATGTCACCTATTTGACGAAACTGTCTAGAGATGTCACCCACCTGGTGAAACTGTCTAGAGATGTCACGTACCCGATGCAACTGTCTAGAGATGTCACCCACCTGGTGAAACTGTCTAGAGATGTCACGTACCCGATGCAACTGTCTAGAGATGTCACGTACCCGATGCAACTGTCTAGAGATGTCACGTACCCGGTGCAACTGTCTCGAGATGTCACGTACCCGGTGCAACTGTATAGAGATGTCGAGAGATGGAGAGATGGAGTGAGGCAGAGCAGAGTGAGAGGGAAGGATAGAAGGAAGATAAGACAGGGGGTAGAGAGATGGAGCGATAAATAGAGGGAGGTACAGAGAGGAAGAGAGAGAGGAAGAGAGAGAGGAAGAGAGAGCGAGTGATGGTTAGAGAGGTAAGCAAAGAGAGAGAGAGAGGGATATAAAAGTAGAGATTTGAGCGAGGATAAAGAGAGATGAGTGAGAGGGAGAGGAGAGGGAGTGCTGGAGTGGAAAAGAGAAAGAGAAAAGAGAGGGGGAGGGTAGTAGGAGAAGGGAGGAATAGACCCATCTGCAGTGACTGCACACCTAGCACTCCCAGTCACCTATACTTCTACCACAAAAGAACAAAAGGTGCAATGTTCACTGACCTGCCATCTCGTTATCATTCATGGCGATTGTTTGACAGTGGACAACAGTGAGACATCGAGACAAGACATGCAATGACAATGACTTTTGTCACAGTTGACAGGTTGTCAGATCATCATCCAAGTTGACAGGTTGTCAGATCATCATCCAAGTTGACAGGTTGTCATATCATCATCCAAGTTGCCTTATATTCCTTCCATGACATACATGGAAAAAAGATAGTGGTCATATTCTTCGATTCGTGAACTATAAACCCAGGCCTCAGTTTGAAGTATATACGTGTACAAGATTACCTAGGTGGCTGATAAGGCCAATTTTAGCCTAAAGATCTTACGCATGTGGTTGCATCTGTGGGTCTCACCAAAGGCCCACTAGACATATCACCCATGCACCAGACAACCTTATTGGATGCCATGCTGTTATATTGAGGTTATCTTCTTATAGAAGCTTCATGGCATGCCACCTATACAATTATGCCTCTCATACTTTTATTTTGTTGTTGCAATGTGTTTTATGCATTGTATATTTTTTATATATGTATGCACCCTCTGTGGTTGGGAGGGAGCCAGAGATGTACTGTGCAGCACTGGGGAGGAGGAAACTGGCAGAATTGAATTTTCCTATTGCTGAGGCCCATCATAGATTTACAGTGACTCAGGACGTGACAATCCTTTTGACTTGAACATTTAGTTGCATGCCTGGAACATTAAAGAAGTTCGGCATAACCAGTAGTCAATTGGTGGCGGGGAATGAGCACAGTGAACCCTATCTTGGCTACAGTCGCTGGGAGCAGTGCTTAGGTAGGAACCTACCTTCCTGGAGGTGTGATAGTTATTCTCTGGCTCCGGCACGGGGTGGGACGAAAATCCACAGACTACCCAGAAATATAATACCTGGGTCACATGACATGAGCCATTGACCCGCTGGATCAGGAACCAACCAACTAATCAACCAACCAACCAGCTACTTAGACAGTGTAGGCATGGGATAGTAGATCTCGATGACGTTTGATATGCCCTTTCTACCGAGAACGGACACGTCGGGCGCAAATAAAACGGCGACAGAATTCATTTCTATTCACCGGACTACATCCTGCTTGAAATCTAGTAGAACCATTGTCTTGTTACAAGAGAGATCCAGGGAGAGTTTGAGAATGAACCCTTAAGAAGAAGGAGATCCGCCCTTAACTTTCTGTCTAGTCTCCCGGCTGTTGAGATGTTGCATGTCTCCTTTTATTTTTTAAACAGAGAACCATGTTTTGCGTATCATCTCCATCATCTCCACAAGTGTCATAGTTCATGTCATAGTTCATGTCATAGTTCATGTCATAGTTCATGTCATAGTTCATGTCATAGTTCATGTCAAAGTTCATGTCATAGTTCATGTCATAGTTCATGTCAAAGTTCATGTCATAGTTCATGTCATAGTTCATGTCAAAGTTCATGTCAAAGTTCATGTCATAGTTCATGTCAAAGTTCATGTCAAAGTTCATGTCAAAGTTCATGTCATAGTTCATGTCATAGTTCATGTCATAGTTCATGTCATAGTTCATGTCATAGTTCATGTCATAGTTCATGTCAAAGGCTTCAAGGGAGATAATATAATTAATTTCTAAACAAGACATTGATGTCTCAGTATCGAACCCCTTCCTCTTAGACACCACGCAAACCACTATTCTACGACAAACCCCTGAAATAAAATATAAATGTACACAATTTATCTGATGAGCGCGGTAGCCTAGTTGATAGTGAGCTTGTGGTTCGAAACCACTCGCGAACAAAAATAAATCTGGGTTATGATTTCTCGATTGTCACGACCCCTCCTCAAGTCTACTCAGCTGTAAATGATTACTAGACGCGTGAGTTAAGTGAGGTAAAGACAGCAAGGAAGGGAACTGGTTACCCCACCTAATAGTTTCCACGGCTTACTACATGAAGAGTTATCCATATCCCCGACGGCATATGCTATGGGACCTACCTTTACTTTTATAATTTATCCGCATAACATTGTTATTCTTCCGCCACGTTTAGGCGAAGAAATACATTGCGCGGCAGTATCACGCAGACATCCAACAACCGCCGGTGCAACTGACCACAGGAATACGGCATTCATATAGTGTGTTGGTGTATAATCTACATATCATTACCAACAATTGACACATCCCCCCCGTAACAATCCAACATTCTTCATTACTCCACCATCCTCGTTCAACTCTTAGCATCATTACGTTGTGAGTTATATTTTTCCACGGGTAGCCATGCACAAAAAACCGCATATATTCATGTACAAAAACAGGAAAACATAAAGCGATGCAAATGACGTTCAGTCACCAACATTACTGATATCCGTACGTATTCCCGTGTTGATAAATCTGATATATATTACTCGTGTTCAGGATCAAACAGATATGTCATTTATAACCGTGTTAGGATCTTATAACTGTTGCACATGTATTTCAGAACTCGAAGCTGTGATAATTATGTCACATTTCATAACTTATAATTGTGAAATTTAGGATGTATTTTAGAATTTCCAATTGTGAATTTATGCCTAATTTCAAAATCTACAGCTGTGATAATTCTTCCATATTTTAGAACACAGCTGTGATACTTCTGCCGTATTTTAGAACACACAGCTGTGATATTTCTGCCGTTTTTCAGAACACAGCAGTGCTATTTCTGCGGTAATTCAAAACACACAGTTGTATTATTTATGTTGAGTGAATATTGAAAAAGATATATCTACAGGAGTTGAATAGCAAACATACGCAGAATACAATCATCCACGAAATTGACGTTTCGATAAAACAGTCTTTATTCAGTTCTAGACAAACACAGTCATATTTCAGAACACATTTTTATACCGATATAAAGAACTCAGCTGTGATATTTGTGTCATATTTAAGAACATACAGGTGTGATATTTATGTGGAATTTCAGAACCTACAACTGTGATATGTATGTGGTATTTCAAAACCTACAACTGTCATATTTTATGTGGTATTTCAAAACCTACAACTGTGATATGTATGTGGTATTTCAAAACCTACAACTGTCATATTTTATGTGGTATTTCAAAACCTACAACTGTGATATTTATATGGTATTTCAGAACCTACAACTGTGATATGTATGTGGTATTTCAGAACCTACAACTGTGATATGTATGTGGTATTTCAGAACCTACAACTGTGATATTTATATGGTATTTCAGAACCTACAACTGTGATATGTATGTGGTATTTCAGAACCTACAACTGTGATATTTATATGGTATTTCAGAACCTACAACTGTCATATTTTATGTGGTATTTCAAAACCTACAACTGTGATATTTATATGGTATTTCAGAACCTACAACTGTCATATTTTATGTGGTATTTCAAAACCTACAACTGTGATATTTATATGGTATTTCAGAACCTACAACTGTGATATTTATATGGTATTTCAGAACCTACAACTGTGATATTTTATGTGGTATTTCAGAACCTACAACTGTGATATTTATATGGTATTTCAGAACCTACAACTGTGATATGTATGTGGTATTTTTGAACCTACAACTGTGATATGTATGTGGTATTTCAGAACCTACAACTGTGATATTTATATGGTATTTCAAAACCTACAACTGTGATATTTTATGTGGTATTTCAGAACCTACAACTGTGATATGTATGTGGTATTTCAGAACCTACAACTGTGATATTTATATGGTATTTCAAAACCTACAACTGTGATATTTTATGTGGTATTTCAGAACCTACAACTGTGATATTTATATGGTATTTCAGAACCTACAACTGTGATATGTATGTGGTATTTCAGAACCTACAACTGTGATATGTATGTGGTATTTCAGAACCTACAACTGTGATATTTATATGGTATTTCAGAACCTACAACTGTGATATGTATGTGGTATTTCAGAACCTACAACTGTGATATTTATATGGTATTTCAGAACCTACAACTGTGATATGTATGTGGTATTTCAGAACCTACAACTGTGATATTTATATGGTATTTCAAAACCTACAACTGTGATATTTTATGTGGTATTTCAGAACCTACAACTGTGATATTTATATGGTATTTCAGAACCTACAACTGTGATATGTATGTGGTATTTCAGAACCTACAACTGTGATATGTATGTGGTATTTCAGAACCTACAACTGTGATATTTATATGGTATTTCAAAACCTACAACTGTGATATTTTATGTGGTATTTCAAAACCTACAACTGTCATATTTTATGTGGTATTTCAGAACCTACAACTGTGATATTTTATGTGGTATTTCAGAACCTACAACTGTCATATTTTATGTGGTATTTCAGAACCTACAACTGTGATATGTATGTGGTATTTCAGAACCTACAACTGTCATATTTTATGTGGTATTTCAGAACCTACAACTGTGATATTTATATGGTATTTCAGAACCTACAACTGTGATATGTATGTGGTATTTCAGAACCTACAACTGTGATATGTATGTGGTATTTCAGAACCTACAACTGTGATATGTATGTGGTATTTTTGAACCTACAACTGTGATATGTATGTGGTATTTTTGAACCTACAACTGTGATATGTATGTGGTATTTCAGAACCTACAACTGTGATATTTATGTGGTATTTTTGAACCTACAACTGTGATATGTATGTGGTATTTCAGAACCTACAACTGTGATATGTATGTGGTATTTTTGAACCTACAACTGTGATATGTATGTGGTATTTCAGAACCTACAACTGTGATATTTATGTGGTATTTTTGAACCTACAACTGTGATATGTATGTGGTATTTTTGAACCTACAACTGTGATATGTATGTGGTATTTTAGAACCTACAACTGTGATATGTATGTGGTATTTTAGAACCTACAACTGTGATATGTATGTGGTATTTTAGAACCTACAACTGTGATATGTATGTGGTATTTTAGAACCTACAACTGTGATATGTATGTGGTATTTTAGAACCTACAACTGTGATATTTACGGCTCTTGTCTGAGCCAACACTTGGCGATTTTTAAAAATACTGTGTTCGCATTTTGGATTCCACATCATTAATATTTCAATCTAATTACATGTGTAATATTTCATTCCTATTACATCTGTTATATTTCACTCCTATTACATCTGTAATATTTCATTCCTATTACATCTGTTATATTTCACCCCTATTACATCTGTAATATTTCATTCCTATTACGTATGTTATATTTCACTCCTATTACATCTGTTATATTTCAATCCTATTACATCTGTTATATTTCACTACTATTACATCTGTAATATTTCATTCCTATTACATATGTTATATTTCACTCCTATTACATCTGTAATATTTCATTCCTATTACATATGTTATAATTCACTCCTATTACATCTGTTATATTTCAATCCTATTACATCTTTCTGACAATACATCTGTGGTATTTATATTGTATGTTATTTCAGTTTTTACAGCTTGTTTAAATTGCTTTTCATAACATTTAGTTGGAGTATTTATGTTTTAATTTAAAATCATTTTCTCCGCCGAAGACGGATGTGTCAGGACATAGGCGCAAATAAAACGGCGACACATATTTATGTAGAGATTTCGATTACAAATATGTTCTATGGAATATTTATGTAGAGATATCGATTACAAATATGTTCTATGGAATATTTCTGTAGAGATATCGATTACAAATAAGTTCTATGGAATATTTTTATGTAGAGATATCGACTACAAATTGTTTACCTAGATAGGTCTACTTTCAAAAAGACCGCATAACTGCCCGGAATGACTTATTTATGCACAGTATCCAGCAGCAGATGTCGATTTATGTGACAGTCTGCATCTGGATAGTTTATGGATTGTGTGGATTAAATAGCAGATCCAGTCATGTCTACAAAAGATTGTCCTGAAGTTAACAACTCCTTGATGTCATCTGACCCAGAATTCTTCAAAACGCTTCCCCATAAACAGATCTCAATGACAGAGAAGGATGGTCTCTCTTCAGAAAAAGAAAGACTTCAGACAGTCGTGAATAAATTTCAAACGCCAGCTGGGAGATTTCACAGTGCTGGGATTAAAGTGCAATCTATTGTTAGGATCACAAGGTTACAGAAGATAAAGAAGCGGGCAAAGTGGGCCACGAAGGTAAACTATTAACTAAATTGTCATGTTGTTGTTCGTCCATCACAAGTAGTGATGATGATGACCATTTGTTTGTTACATCCCCTTTTGAAAATTCAATTAGAGTTATGTCCTTGATTATGAGTTCGTAGATGGCTAATGAGCCCTATTCGAGCTGTAAATGTCATTGAACAGTTCGGACATGGAATGACGACTGTAGACGGATCTTGGTCTATCCGTGACTTTCTAGCTTCTCTCCGCTGTTGAGCTGCTGCATTTCTCCTCTTTTCACAAGATGATACGCTCTTTTTTATTGTAGAAGGCCATTTAGATATAAGTTGTGTATATTGTGTGCATGTAACTTGGCCTATTTCAAAATGTTTCAGTAAGTTCTTTAACGAATCCTTGTAACGCTTCTTTTGGCCACCTTGAGATCGTGTACCCTTCTCCAGTTCACCATAGAGAAGTATCTTTGGCAGGCGATAGTCTGGCATACGCACCAAATGACCTGCCCAACAAATCTGTATCATCTGTTGTTAGGTGTAATGTATTGAAAAGATAAATCGGACTTAATTAAAGCAGCCATAAATTCATTACAAAATGAAGTTCACAATAAGACTAAAAATGTACACATACAAATAATGACAGAAATGGAAGTGATTAGAAAAGAGGGACGAAAATGTACTCTTTTTGGAAAAAAACCGAAGATCACGTCATCAACACGTGACTGGGACCGTGTCTACACCTACTCGAAAGGCTGCTGGAAAGAAGATATGATAGCACTCCTATGAACATATATATCCCGTGTGCTATGATGCTAATTTCTAATCAAGAATCAATCAAATATATTATTCACAAGATTACAGATAATATAGAAGCGGATCAAGTGGGCTAAGAAGGTAAACTAACATTTGCTGAAGTATTATCTATTACTATACACAATTCACACCAATAATATGTTTCAAACGTCATAAAAAAACGCAGATGGAAATACTTGGGTCATGTTTAAAGACTGGATGTAAAAATAATAAACCAACAAGCGATTATGTGGACACCTGAGGGTAAAAGAAAACGAGGAAGACCTAAAGTAACCCTAAAGAACACCATACACGTGGAATGAGACGTGGAATGGCACTTGTCATGCAGGGGAAATAACAGGCTGCAAGATCATACAAGAACTAAATCTGCAGGCAGCAGACACATGGAGAATCACAACCTCAGCCCTATGTGCCGCCTGTGTCACGAAAGGAAGAAACAAACAAACTAATCTATTGTTAGAACCACAATATTACAGAGAGCATAGAAGCAGGTCAAGTGGGCCACGAAGGTAAGATATCAGTAACTAAAGACAGTTGACATGTGAAAGTAATCTTACAAAATATTTTGTCAAGGAAATATCAATAAATAGCGTGAACAATTGGGGGATTGGATATGAAAAAATACGACAATTGTTGACCAGGGGGTAGAGGTTGAAAGCAGTATTGCTGTTATACACTAATTAAATTGAATTTGAAATCGTTTTCAAAAGATGTACATAAAAAAACCAATGAATATCGTTATCCTCTAACTCTTAAAAACAAGGTATTTATTCATCCTTTTATGCTTAAAAACAGAATATTTATTCATCCTTTTATGCTTAAAAACAGAATATTTATTCATCCTTTTATGCTTAAAAACAGAATATTTATTCATCCATTTATGCTTAAAAACAGAATATTTATTCATCCTTTTATGCTTAAAAACAGAATATTTATTCATCCTTTTATGCTTAAAAACAGAATATTTATTCATCCTTTTATGCTTAAAAACAGAATATTTATTCATCCTTTTATGCTTAAAAACAGAATATTTATTCATCCTTTCATGCTTAAAAACAGAATATTTATTCATCCTTTTATGCTTAAAAACAGAATATTTATTCATCCTTTTATGCTAAAAAAAAGAATATTTATTCATCCTTTTATGCTTAAAAACAGAATATTTATTCATCCTTTTATGCTAAAAAACAGAATATTTATTCATCCTTTATGCTAAAAAACAGAATATTTATTCATCCTTTTATGCTAAAAAACAGAATATTTATTCATCCTTTTATGCTAAAAAACAGAATATTTATTCATCCTTTTATGCTAAAAAACAAGGTATTTCTTGTTTTTATGAAAGCGACACTAGTCAGGCGGTTTCTGGTCAACCACTGATTAAGCAACTGAACACTTATGTTTCTGGTCAACCACTGATTAGGCAACCGAACGCTTATTTTTCTGGTCAACCACTGACTAGGCAGCTGAGCATTTATGAGAAATCCCCTGCTATGACGCTGCCTCGCAACTCATATTACCGTAACCTTTAACCTTTACATATGAAGGAATCCGAGTACTAGACGTCAATCCTCTATCCCTTCTGAATATTTCAACGAAACAAACAAGCAATGTATAAGATACCACAGGGGGTAGGTAATAATTCAATTAACTACTTAACTACCCATCAAAGATAAATTCCGACAGTACTA
Source organism: Meghimatium bilineatum (assembly GCA_034231615.1). Taxonomy (NCBI): domain Eukaryota; kingdom Metazoa; phylum Mollusca; class Gastropoda; order Stylommatophora; family Philomycidae; genus Meghimatium; species Meghimatium bilineatum. The sequence continues at coordinate 38,113,771 of CM067309.1, read as the reverse complement.
ATCTATATGTGGCTGTGTGTGAGTCTATATGATATTGTACATGCGAATGTATGCCAGTGAATGTGTGTATATATGTTTGTATAAATGTGTGTATGGTAGGAGTACTAACAATGTGGAGGTTTGTATGACTGCTGATTATGTAATGCGTTACAGTTTAAATCTACAGATAATATAAGGTAATTATTTGTATGCTGACTAGAAATTAAGTATATCTTTGTTCCGCCCTGTAGAAGGTTGTTTAGTAGGCTCGTTACTTTATGTTCAGTTTGTAGTAGAATGAGCTACTGCTACATTGTATTGACTTGTTCTGTGACGTACGCTACTCTTTTATTCTAGACCCTTTATCTGGGTGTCCGAGGAAATGAACGCGCAGACAGGTTTGCTGGTATGGCGATCATGGGGACAGGATACGAAATGGACTGAGCTGATTGCTGAGTGCTCTTAAGGAGATAGAACTAGCGACCGATGTAAAAAAAATTGTTTAATCTCGCGCCCCTTAAACAGACTGCTCACCATGTCGAGAGGGGCGATGCTACACAAGAACGTTATGCTTTGTAAACAGAGGAGACTAGTAAACCAACACAGTGTAGGTGTGGTCAGTTGCTACAGGTGGATGGATATATTGAGGAGAAGATGCAAGCACAAAAGGGAAACCTAATGTTCGATTGATCCGATTGTTCGATATGAATTGAGAATTTTGGTTGTTCTCTCGGTTGAATCTGTTTCAGAGATGTTGGAGTAAAAAGGACAAATTTAGAAATTGGGGATCTCCTTAGCGTAGTGGTTAAGCTGTTCGTCTTGTTTTCAAGAGGTCATGAGTTCGAATTCGGCTCGTGTCGTCTTGTTCACAAGGTGGATTTTTTCAGAGATCCCTGTGGATTATCACTTGAAGCTACGGAGTTACGTGCTATGAGTGGTACTCTTGGTAGGCGACGTGCCGCTTCGTGGAGAGTGACGGAGTACATATGGGACACCTAGCACAGTGAAGTCAATCTTCTACGACTTTTGGACCCATTTTAAAAATTTAGAATGCTCTTCCGACTAACCAACGTGTTAACAACCAACCAACCAACAAACCAGCTAACCAACTAACTAACTAAATAACTAATTAATGAACTTAACTACCGTAACTAACTAGCTAACTAACTGACTAGACTAACTTGACTAAACGTAATAAACTGACTGGCAGACTGACTGATTGACTGGCTGACTGTTGCCTCGTACGTTTGTGTATCTATATTATCCGCGTGATGTGATGTTATATCGAACCAATTCTCCGTTACGGATGTGAAGCATGGACGCTAAATAAAAAGGCTAAGGGTGAGATGGAGGCTACGAAGATGTGGATTCTGAGAAAAACGATGAAAATTTCATGAATATCCAAGAAAATGTATGTAGATAACTTCAGAGATGCTGGAATAAATAGGACAAATTATAGCAAACATTTGAAACAAGGTCTAGTAGTTTAGAGCATGTATTGAGAAAAGCATAACTTGAATATTTAGTAACTACTGGAAAAATCAAGGCGAGAAGAGACAGAGGAAGACAGAGAAATGTATGGATGGGTTGTCACTGCGTCACAAGAGAATGTCACCAACTGAACTTATTAACAACACAACAGACAGAGAGTTGTGGAGAAACATGGTCGCCTACGACACGTGGAATGGCACTTGATTGATTGATTGATTGATTGATTGATTGATTGCTCGTTGTGTAATGGCGATCTCAATGCATAGCAGTCTTCGGCGACATTCTCCCAGAAATTGTGGAAAACAAAAACAAAATCTGTTCATTGAGCTTTTCATAAATTTTCGTTTCTCGGGAGTGTTATGTCTCCAAATACATCTTTATATCTCAGGAGTGTTATGTCTCCAAATACATCTTTATATCTCAGGAGTGTTATGTCTCCAAATACATCTTTATATCTCAGGAGTGTTATGTCTCCAAATACATCTTTATATCTCGGGAGTGTTATGTCTCCAAATACATCTTTATCTCGGGAGTGTTATGTCTCCAAATACATCTTTATATCTCGGGAGTGTTATGTCTCCAAATACATCTTTATATCTCGGGAGTGTTATGTCTCCAAATACATCTTTATATCTCGGGAGTGTTATGTCTCCAAATACATCTTTATATCTCGGGAGTGTTATGTCTCCAAATACATCTTTATATCTCAGGAGTGTTATGTCTCCAAATACATCTTTATATCTCGGGAGTGTTATGTCTCCAAATACATCTTTATATCTCAGGAGTGTTATGTCTCCAAATACATCTTTATATCTCAGGAGTGTTATGTCTCCAAATACATCTTTATATCTCAGGAGTGTTATGTCTCCAAATACATCTTTATATCTCGGGAGTGTTATGTCTCCAAATACATCTTTATATCTCGGGAGTGTTATGTCTCCAAATACATCTTTATATCTCGGGAGTGTTATGTCTCCAAATACATCTTTATATCTCGGGAGTGTTATGTCTCCAAATACATCTTTATATCTCGGGAGTGTTATGTCTCCAAATACATCTTTATATCTCGGGAGTGTTATGTCTCCAAATACATCTTTATATCTCGGGAGTGTTATGTCTCCAAATACATCTTTATATCTCAGGAGTGGTATCTCGACATACATCTTTATATCTCAGGATTGAGTGTGACACTATTGGCCTCCAACGTGTTGAGTGTGACATTATGTGTCTGCAAAGCCTATAATGTGACAATATATATATATAAACCGCAGATTATGATAGATTGTATGCCTTTTAATTATAAAATGTGACAATATAAAATGTGATAACATTATATAATTTGATACCTTGTTTGTAAACCATATTTTCTCTACGAATGCAACAGTTTGATTACCTCCCTCTCAACTCATAGAATATCATAATATAAAATGTCTTTATTCTTTCAACAGAAATTGATCGTTTTTCTTTTGTCCCACGTTGGACTGACGTTCATAGTTGCACTCTACGCTGTGGCTGGGGGTTTTATTTTTCGTAACTTGGAAACAAACGTCGAACCTGCTAACAAAACTGATGTAATAAACTTGACTGAAAGTATTGATACTCTCCGGTAAGTTTTCATATCCATAATTAATTCAAAAATTAAAATATAACTAGAATTTGTTATTAGAGTCTGTTTAGGGATATAACCAGTCGGAGGCCTTGAATTTGGATGAACCTGAGATCTTTTCTTGTAGACCCAACCAGTCAATGTTACCGGGAGCAATCATCTTAGGGAGTGCGAGATGTCCGTTTTCAAGCCAATAGGATGGCTTAGTGAATAAACTGTGAACACTAAGTCTGTGAACACTGTGATCAAAGTCACACCCCTTGTTAAATTGTGTAAATTCACTAGCCAATGAACGCGCCACGTTTATGAACAGTGAACACTACGTTACCAACTTTATTTTCGATCTTGTTTGGATAGCCGGACCAATCATATAAATAACCTCGGCAACTGCGACCTATTGTCTTGAAGGATAAGTTTATGTTTGACTGTAAATCAATTTTTTAACAATTTAAAAAAAATTATAATTGGTTAGGTCGGATAGTTGGGAAAAAAACCCCTTGATTTGATGTTAGAAACAATAGGCAGTCAGTCTCTATCCAGGGAATCAACGTCCTCCTTTCCTGTGAGTATAAAGACTGGAAGGTGTTATATGGCATAATGCCACCTTATAATCCTGACCGACACAGCTAAGGAACAACACAGCAAATAGCTCTGAATAGAAGAAAGAGCTCCAACCAATCACCACAAAGTCCTTATAAGTGCTACCACCTTATAGTCTCATCAATACTAGAGACAGGCAGAGCCACAACATAGTCCATACAAGGACTGCAGCTAGGAGGCCCTACAGCGAACCCGGCTAACAGAGCCACATCCTAGAAACAACCAGGCAGACAAGCCACAAAAACCACAGGTCCCCAACCGCCTCGATATAACCAATATGGACACCAGTCCTAGGTTGAAAGAGGCGGGCCTCGACCATATGAGGCATAAACCCCTACTTAGCAAACAAACAAACAATATATGGCATAACACAGATTGTTGTCACGTAATTGATGTCCATGAAACAAAGTTATTATTAAAGATATCTGTGTGTAATACAGTTTCCTTTCTCTTAGAAGCTATGACTTAGTTAAGGTTTTAGATGGGACCAGCCACTTTTAGTTCAAAGTCGCAAAACGAACATCAGAAAAAATATTTATAACATCAACAGAAATTCCAGATTTGGAAACACTACACTAGACAGAGTTAGAAGAACATTAAAAAAAACCTGACCTACGCCTACTAAATATGAGTCATCGCCGACTAAATAGGAACCATCGCCGACTAAATAGGAACCATCACCGACTAAATAGGAACCATCACCGACTAAATAGGAACAATCACCGACTAAATAGGAACCATCACCGACTAAATAGGAACCATCGCCGACTAAATAGGAACCATCGCCGACTAAATAGGAACCATCGCCGACTAAATAGGAACCATCGCCGACTAAATAGGAACCATCGCCGACTAAATAGGAACCATCGCCGACTAAATAGGAACCATCGCTTACTAACTATAAGCCATCGCTGGTTAAATATGAGCTATTGCTGACTAAACAGGAGCTAACGACAATTCAATCCATCTCCAATATAGTCCTGCTATAAGATACCAAACAGCGTCACTTATCTTGGCTAGTCTGATGTTCCCGTACTTTTCATTTGCTGATGAAACAGAGTATAAGCAAAGTAACCAATGAAAAGTGACATTAGTCACGATAAGTTATGATGTTTTGTATCTTTTCACAGCGCTATTCTCGATAAAGGCGTATCCGATGTTTAACGTGCGTTCTCATGCTAAGCAGTTGTTATTGATTCAACATTCGATTCTTGGACCCCCTCAGTGAATATCTTCTTACCATTATGCATACGCCACTGCACACACGTAATATCGCAGTAATTGTAGTTCAACGATTTGTTTAACAAAACAACGATTCACCCCATGCACCCACATTTAGTCTCTCTACTACCCCAGCAAAGATATTGTTTCATGCAGATTTGATATTGTCCCGAGACCCAGTTCTGGCTGAAAGTGTGGAGGAGTTGTATCCACACAATGGAATATCAACACAAGACGCAATATCCCCAAAGTGTGATGTTCACGTAATGGTGTATTCAGACAGTGGGATATCCTCACATTGAAATACCCTCACAATAAAATACCCGTACAGTGAAGTAACCATATACCAACAATAAAATATCCGTACAGTGAAGTAACCATGCAAAAATACCCGAACATTTTGATTTCAATAGAATCGCATCACATTGTCCTCATAAAGATATCCACACAGAAAGAAATACACAAAATAAGATATACACATTTATATCTTTACACAGTGGTATATCAAAACAATGGGATATACAAAAAGTTAGCTATCAATGCCATAAAATATCCACATAGTGGAATACCCAAATAGAGGTATATTCACACAGAGAGGTGTCGGAATAGTGGAATATCCACACAGTGAAATAGGCATACCGCGAGAGCAACTTAACGTGCAAGATATCCATCCATACAGAGAGATATCAAAGAAATGAAACATCCATACAGTGTGCTATTAACACAGTGAAATATTCAATATTCAAATATCCAGTGTGATATCCAAACAGTGAAATATTCTAAACAGTAAAATATCTAAATACTGAAATATCCAAACAGTGAAATATATATCTTAAACAGTGGAATATCTAAACAGTAAAATATTCTAAACAGTGGAATATCCAAACAGTGAAATATTCTAAATAGTGGAATATCTAACAGTAAAATATTCTAAACAGTGGGATATCTAAACAGTAAAATATTCAAACAGTGGAATATCCAAACAGTGGAATATCCAAACAGTGGAATATACAAAAAGGAAAACAAGCAAACAGTGAAATATCCAAACTGTGGAATATCTAAACAGTAAAATATTCTAAACAGTGGAATATCTAAACAGTGAAATATTCAAACAGTGGAATATTCAAACAGTGAAATATTCAAACAGTGGAATATTCAAACAGTGAAATATTCAAACAGTGGAATATTCAAACAGTGAAATATTCAAACAGTGGAATATCCAAACAGTGGAATATCCAAAAAAGTAAAACAAGCAAACAGCGAAATATCCAAACAGTGAAATATCCAAACAGTGAAATATCCACACAGTGAGATATCCAAACAATATAATATCTAAATCGTGGAATATCCAAATAGTGAAATAATAAGGGAAATACCTATACCATTAGACTTCCGTACAGCAAAATATCAAACAGGGAAATATCCAAACAATGAAATATCCATACAGTGGTATATTCAAACAACGAAATATCCATTATCATGTGCTACAATTTATGGACAGTCATTATCCTGCATTATCAGCGGCAAAGAAAATTGACGCCTTTGAGATGAAATGCTACAGAAAAATACTTAGAATATCATAGAAGGGGGAAAAAAAGAGAAACTCAGATATTATAAACACATTGAATATTCCAGAGTGTTGGTTACTAAACACAATAACAAAAATAAAACTACGCCTGTTTGGTCATATAAAGAGACATAACTGTTTAGAAAGGCAAATAATGGAGGGCAGAGTAGCTGGAAAGAGGAGAAAGTCGCAGACCAAGAAGACGATGGACTGACGACATTAAAGATAATATGAATACATCGCTAGAAAATTCAAGCCACATCGCCCAAGACAGAGAGAGAGGTTCAGAGAGTTCATTGGGAAGACAACGTTCTGGAAAGAATACGTCACACGACACACACATACGTCACATGACACACACATACGTCACAAGACACACACATACGTCACATGACACATTATCCTGTACTAGATATTTCTAGACTTACTATAGTCCGTTCAGAATCGTTTGCCGAGATGTTAAATTATTTTTATCAAAAACGTATTGTTCATTTGGATTGATCATTTGAAGTTAGGTTTAGAATAATAATGTCGCTATAGAAATATTTTTTTATCAAAGAAATGTGATCCAGTATCAAAGATACCTTATTTAACCTATATTAAAAAAAAGTTAATCTAAATTATAAACAACCGCTGGATTATGTAGATGCTTACATCTCACATCTGATTATTAAATATAAAGGCATGACCCTCACGGTAGAATGTGCACCGTTCTAAAAGTAGTTGTTTCCACTGTACATTTGTATAAAGCAATGTTACATATGGAAATTCCCGTTTAGCACCAAATATTATTTTTCCTGAACTTAGAATTATGTGAAATCAAAAACGGATATTGACTCGATTTCAAGTCACAAGTCAGAGGCACGTCTCAATATTTACAGAATGTAGGCGGCACTAAGCATATTACCTTCTGCAAGTCTATGTGAGAATGAATCTGAAAGCGAAATATTTTACTGAGCATAACATTGCTATAAAGATTTATCAATACTTCTGCAGAGAGCGTAAAAAGGGACATCTTTATTGTTCTTTATCAAATCCTGAGAAGAGAACAATGCATATTTTAGGTTTGTGTAAACGTTCATTTGATCGAATAGTGGAAGCAAGCGGATATTTATTGCCAACAAATTCACGAAAGCAAGGAAGGAAAGAAAAGATAGACAGTTTCGATAAGGACCTAGTAAAAAGAGAAATATGTAGAATGTTTGATAAAAACGAAGAAGTGACACTTAGAAAGTTGAAGATTTGGCTGAAAACTAATAACGACATTGAAATATCAAAAACTTTATTATGGAAAACTGTAAGAAATGCAGGCTTCACCTTTAGAAAGTATGCTGGTGGAAAAATCATTATTTGTGAAAAGCCACATCTGGTAGCTCTTAGAAGCAAGTATTTACGTGAAGGGAATGCGCGAGAATGGTTATGATATTGTGTATTTAGATGAAACTTGGATCAACGCTCATCATACAAATGAAAAGGAATGGCAGTTAGCAGATGGAAGTATTAAAAGATCAGTACCAAGTAGTAAAGGGCAACGTTTGATAGTTGCACATGCAGGTAGCAGACATAATGGGTTGTTGCAGAATGCTCATCTAATTTTCATTTCAAAATCCATTGACAATAGAGACTACCACTCCGAAATGAATGGGCACATATTCGAAGACTGGATCGAAAAAAGTATTCTTCCAATATTAGATAGACCTTCTTGTCTGATAATGGACAATGCTTCATACCATAACGTAGTGAACGTAGAAGATAGAATCCCAACATCATCAAGTACAAAAGATGCAATCAAAACGTGGCTCATAAAAGAACACATACCATTTACCGACAGGTACTTGAAACCCGAATTGCTTAACCTTGTAAAACAGACACAACGAACAAAGATATTTAAAATAGACAAGTTAATTGAAGAACATGGTCATAGATGTTTGAGACTACCTCCATATCATGCACACTTAAATCCTATAGAGCTAATTTGGGCAAAAGTTAAAGGACACGTAGCATCTACAAATACAACTTTCAAATTATGTGATATTGAGACTCTTACAAATCAGGCTCTATCAAATATACATAAAGACTACTGGGTGAAATGTGAGGATCATGTGTTACGCCAAGAAGAGGAATATTGGAAAAAGGAAGGTTTGTTGTTTGTTCAGCCGAAAACAGTAATCGACCTATTTGACTCGTCTGATTATGAATGATCATTACTCTGATTAAGTCTACACTAAAAAAAGTTTGATTTGCAAAATTTACAAGTTGATTTGTAAAACATTTCATTGCTCAATACCACCCAAGCAATTCAAAAAAATGTTATAAGCAAACCATCAACCATTACTTATAAAAATTAGCCCGCTTGATTCAATACAGAAGTTCAGATATCTTGGATCAACTATTACAGAAAAAATTTCCTTACATGAAGAAATATATGTACTTATTTCAAAGGCAGCGACAACATTTGTGAAACTCACACCAAGAGCATGGAACAATATCAAATTGACTCTACGAACAAAAGATATATTTTAAATTTTTTTTACACCTGCCACCATGTAAAATTTTGTGGACACGCCTATGGGTCATCATTGCACTAGATTACTGTAAAATATTTTGTTTATGGTCGAAATAATATTTACATGGGCAAACATCAAAAGAATTCGCCGCTTTCAAATAACCGTTACAGCTAGACATCAAGTAACACATATGTTTTCGCGACATGGACATTTTAACAACGTATGCCAAAATTCATGTGAAATCATCAAGAACTTTTTGAATTATAAATCATAACATCTCGGCAAACGATTCTGAACGGACTATAGCATTTTTATTTTTGCATTTATCTGTGACCATAGGCAGTAAGAAGCTCTCTTTATAGATTTAATTAGAACTTCATTCGTTACATTTTTGATTATTGTCGTGAATTTCGTTGGACACTATTTATATACATGGAGTCACATGTCAAAATAGTCAAGGCTGACCAAAGAAATGAACGGAAATAGTCAATGTCAGCCATCCGGGTATTGTTTACATTGTATGTACGCATGCCTATATACAGGAAACTGGTCATGTTATATTCATACGTATATTGAACTACTTTATTCCTCACTTTTTACGGAACTATTTTATTCCTCACTTTTATAGGGAACTACTTTATTCCTCACTTTTATAGGGAACTACTTTATTCCTCACTTTTATAGGGAACTATTTTATTCCTCACTTTTATATGGAACGAATTTATTCCTCACTTATAGGGAACTACTTTATTCCTCACTTTTATATGGAACTAATTTATTGCTCACTTTTATAGGGAACTACTTTATTGCTCACTTTTATAGGGAACTACTTTATTGCTCACTTTTATATGGAACTACTTTATTCCTCACTTTTATAGGGAACTAATTTATTCCTCACTTATAGGGAACTACTTTATTCCTCACTTTTATATGGAACTACTTTATTCCTCACTTTTATATGGAACTACTTTATTCCTCACTTTTACAGGGAACTACTTTATTGCTCTGTTTTTTGGTTTTTGTTTCAGGAGCCTGCATGTAGACTCTCTGTTCAACATGACATATGAATTAAACGTGATCCATCCTTATTCTTGGAAATTGAACGCCAGCAGTAAAGTGGAGTCATATGAGATGAAGATATGCATGGTAGATACGTGTGTTTCTGTGTGTATAGAGTTGGTAGATGAAGATATGCATGGTAGATACGTGTGTTTCTGTGTGTATAGAGTTGGTAGATGAAGATATGCATGGTAGATACGTGTGTTTCTGTGTGTATAGAGTTGGTAGATGAAGATATGCATGGTAGATACGTGTGTTTCTGTGTGTATAAAATTGGTAGATGAAGATATGCATGGTAGATACGTGTGTTTCTGTGTGTATAGAGTTGGTAGATGAAGATATGCATGGTAGATACGTGTGTTTCTGTGTGTATAGAGTTGGTAGATGAAGATATGCATGGTAGATACGTGTGTTTCTGTGTGTATAGAGTTGGTAGATGAAGATATGCATGGTAGATACGTGTGTTTCTGTGTGTATAGAGTTGGTAAACGAGGTTTGCGTTATTGCAATTTATATTTTTCAATTTGTTCTTTGTGTATACCACTATACGTTAGCAAATGTAGTCCGTAGAAAGGAATGCGAATAGATTTGATGCAAAACTTCGCTGCGATATATGCGGATATGTGTATTCATATATTTTGCGTTTTTTCTCAAAACTCCTCAGATTTAAAGGATTTCGTACTTGTTGTAGCATAATTTACATCCTCTCTGTAATAAGTGCGCCTTTAATACACCCAATTTCGCGAACTTTTGGGGCCACACCATATAGGAATATGAAAAATTTCATTACTATTCTAGTGGAGCAGCGAGCCACGACGTGAAGTTATTACATTTAAAATCATTCACACATCAATAGCTTTGCTCTGAAATGTTATCCAACATCATTTCTATCAAACCGCATGGTATGAACACATCCATAGATTCAATTAAGTCTAACATGATAAGTATCTACGATTTCTTGACCAGGTCTCAACTTTGTTGGGTCAAACGCGTCGTCTGCATGCCAGACGAACTTCTTCTATTTAAAAAAAACTGTTCTATGGTGAACTGTGTATCGGTAGGTGTTCAAGCGCGGGTCTTCCTGGCGTTATGGTCAGCCGTGCCCGTCGGTAGATATTATAAGACCTAACTGCTGAACGTAAACAGACCTTCCTTCCAGAACTTTTGTAAGGCTCAAATGGCTCTTTTATTAACTGCGACTATAGTGGAGCAGTGCCACAAGATGGACATTATTGTATTCCTGACCAAACTTTGCCATCCCTTTCTTATATTCTCGAAGGACACTACAGATACAATAGTTCACTCCCTTCCGGGGCCCGAAAGGGGAGCGAAGAATAGTAACACTGTTTACCTTCCATGCATATCGTAAGAGGCGACTAAGGAGGTTATGAGATGATGTTGGCTGTCCCATTCCATATAGGGTCAGTTGACCCAAAGCCATGCTGAAGTCGGATGTGTCAGGCCGAAAGGCGCAGATATCGCAGCAATGCTGTAAAATATGACACAACGCATTCCGTTCTCCGGACTAAATCCTGCTAATCTGCAGGAGTTTGAGAACGAACACAGCAGAAGAAAAAGAAGAACTCCCTTCCAACAGTCCATTCATGGGTTATCAACACACTGTAATCACATCAGAGACCATTCAGGCAACCTCCACCCTACTTGTATAGTCCTCTCCTGTACCATACATGTCACGATATTGTATTACAATTCTTTGCTTTCCTTACGTGCCACGGTAACACATAACATTTTTGGAATAATAAACTACTATAACAATTTGGCGCATATCCTATTCAGAATATAATCTTCTTCTTCTTCTGTCCTCTTGTACCCTTTACGTGTGTCGGGGAGATACAATGTTCTTGTTATCTCTTTTCTGGCAGCTTCAGATAATGTCATATGGTGTTCGTGTAATGTCTCTTTGATGTTGTCGATCCAGTGTACTCTAGATCTACCCCTGGCTCTTCTTTCTGCTTCTCCTCTCTTTATATATGCTTTAAGTAAAGTAAAGTAACCCATAGCATTTATTAATGCCGTAGGGGTGTGAGATGTTAGCGATCTCACATTTCAGAGGCTCTGCAAATGAGGGCGGTAGCCATCTCCCCTCCCTCGCAGTCTTTACTTCCCGGATTAATCCGGTACCCATTTAAGGCTGGGTCGACATGGGAGCCGTTGCGATCTGAAAACATTTCCGCCTCAGCTGGGGAATGAACCAAGGACCACTCATATGCGAAGCCAGTGCTCTAACCACTGCGCTAACGCGGCTCCCATATGCTTTATAAACTAATGAATCACACGACACTGTAATTTTAATGTAATCTTCAACCCAAAAATATTTTGGTTGTAGTCATTTTCTAGGCGATATAAAAACTAAATGTAGTTTGTCATTGCTTTATTATCGGTCCAGATGCACAGCTGCTTACGGCGGGATATGAAACCGGTACCTTGGCCACAACAGACGCACTCTATCCTCACCGCCATACAGCCGGACAAAGATATTTATACAATATATTTAATACACAACACTCAGTTACACTGTGTAACGATAACTGTGTATAAGTCGTTCATTAACGTTAATTTAGCGCTTGATCTACAAAATGTGTTAAATCTGGCCAGCTTATGTTACATTATTATCTTAACGAGCATAACATTTTACAATTTATTCAACCTTCCTGGGCTGTTTGGCAAACACACGATGTGCAAGCCCCATGTTCATAATTTAGATGGCAAATAATTATGAATGCTTTATTTTGTTATGTTATTTTTATGTAGTTACGGCGTAACTTGGCTGAAAGTGACGAAGAACAGGAAGGTGAATCTGCAGACTGGACATATCCTAGAGCTCTACTTTTTGCTGTGACAATAATTACCACGATCGGTAAGCTTTAAATACTGTTGACACTGTCTGTATATTAAGTCAAGATTGGTGAGTTTAAAATACGAATATTTGACCACTTTTTAACCCCTCTCCCCTTTCCTCCCACCTTTTTCCGTATTTTTGATTGGCTAACGTTTGATTTGTCAATGTAGTGAAGCATGTGTAACGTAATAACAATTGTTATTTACAACTAATACCCAATTTATCTGTCTGTCTGTCTGGCTGCCTGCCTGTCTGTCTGTCTGCATGTTTGCCTGCCTCCTGCCTTACTGGCTGCCTGTCTGTCTGTCTCTCCGTCTGTATGTCAGTCAGTCAATCTGTCTGTCCGTCTGTCTGTCAGTCTGTCTGTCTGTCTGTCTGTCTGACTGTCTGTCTGTCTGTCTTTCTGTTTATCTGTCTGAATGCCTGTCTGTCTACCTGTCTGCCTGCCTCCTGCCTGTCTGCCTATCTGTCAGTCAGTCTGTATGTCTGTCTGTCTGTCAGTCTGTCTGTCTATCTGTCCGTCTGTCTGTCTGTCTGCCTGCCTGCCTGCCTGGTTGCCTGCCTGTCTGTCTGCCTCCTTTTTTGGCTGCCTGTCTGTCTGTCTATCTATCTATCTAATCATTTTATCTATTTGCTAAATCTTTTGTTACCTTTCAGCATCATTGGTAGAAGAGTTTTCTGAAAATAACCCTCTAGTTTGCTTCTAAAACTAACCCTCTAGTTTGCTTCTAAAACTAACCCTCTAGTTTGCTTCTAAAACTAACCCTCTAGTTTGCTTCTAAAACTAACCCTCTAGTTTGCTTCTAAAACTAACCCTCTAGTTTGCTTCTAAAACTAACCCTCTAGTTTGCTTCTAAAACTAACCCTCTAGTTTGCTTCTAAAACTAACCCTCTAGTTTGCTTCTAAAACTAACCCTCTAGTTTGCTTCTAAAACTAACCCTCTAGTTTGCTTCTAAAACTAACCCTCTAGTTTGCTTCTAAAACTGACCCTCTAGTTTGCTTCTAAAACTAACCCTCTAGTTTGCTGAGTATATTGCGGAATTTGTTGTCTTTATTTTATCTCGGTGGCCCATCGTATTCGTGGTTGGCCTTTAGGGTTGCCTTCACTGTATCTGTAACACTCGATGGTAGATGAAAAGTAGGCGGTAAAAGAAAATAATGGATTGGAAACATCAAGGCATGGCTTGGGTATGATTTTTCTACACTTTTCAGAATAACTGAGAATAGAGGTTTAGGAGCTGGGGATTGTACTGATATCTCTTTAACTGGGTATTTGATGATATGATATGATACTCCAACTGGGTGTTAAATGATACGGTACTTTAACTGGTTGTTAAATGATACGGTACTTTAACTGGGTGTTAAATGATAGAATATAGTAACTGGATGGTAAGTGAAAGTATATGTTAACTGAGGTATATCATGTGGTATGTTACCTGTGTGCTGGATGAAAGGGTGTGTTATCTTATGTGAACTGGGAGTTTGATGAAAAGATGTTAAGTGCGTGTTAAATGTAAAATATTTTAATTTGGTGTTCAGAGAAAGGTAATGTTAACCTGGTGTTAGGGGTAAGAAAGTGTTAACTTGGTGTTAGGGGTAAGAAAGTGTTAACTTGGTGTTAGGCGTAATGAAGTGTTAACTTGGTGCTAGATTAGAGGATGTGATAACTGGATGATAATTTATGTTAACTTTGTGTTAGATGATTGGATGTGTTAACTGTATGTTAGATTAAGGGTATGTTAACTGTGTGTTGTATTAAAATATATGTTACTGGATGCTAACCGAAAGGCTATGTTAACTAAACAATGGTTGAAATGATATGCTAACTAAATGATGGTTGAAATTATATGTTAAACAAATGATGGCTGAAATGGTATGGTAACTAAATGATGGCTGAAATTATATGTTAACTAAATGATGGCTGAAATAGTATGTTAACTAAATGATGGCTGAAATAGTATGTTAACTAAATGATGGCTGAAATTATATATTAACTAAATGATGGCTGAAATTATATGTTAACTAAATGATGGCTGAAATTATATGTTAACTAAATGAGGGCTGGAATGGTATGTTAACTAAATCATTGGCTGAGAGCATCTAGATGAACTTATTAGATGGGAAAAGCTATGTAAACCAGAATTTGTAAACCTATACCCACAGCGTGAAGCTTAGCAAGCTGGCTGAAACCGATGAATAATTTCTCACTTCGCTACAATATTCTCTGCAATCATGGACGACATTTAAAACATGATTGTCAAACGGATTGCTGTTCAATAATTAATTGTTTCGAAAGTGGATTGAGAAATAGTTTTTGTTTGAGAACGTTAGACACACTGGGAAAAAATAGGAGGGTTAGGGGTGGGAAACTAATGCAGCTATGATAGCTTTTCTCTTGATGTCTGAGATGAAATTGATATTTTTCGTATCAGGGATCAATATGTGGAACTGTGGACATGTCTCTGGCATATTGCTCGATTTATATGTCTGGAAATAATAACTTATTTTTCATATCAAGCGGACAGACAGACTGATAAGTAGACAGATAGGCATATAAGCAGACAGAGAGACAGACAGATAAGCGGACAGACAGACAGATAAGCAGACACAGAGACAGACAAGCAGAGAGACACACAGACAGACAGACACGCGGGCAGACATATAAACAGACAAGCATGCAGACATATAAGCAGACAGACAAGCAGACAGACAGATAGAATAATTGATAGATAAATGGATAATAGTGACTACACAGATGGATGGATTCATACATTGATATATTTATTGATGCACACATTAATGGATGGATTCATGCATGGATATATTTATTGATGATGGATTCATGCATGGATATATTTATTGATGCACACATTAATGGATGGATTCATGCATGGATATTTTTATTGATGATGGATTCATGCATGGATATATTTATTGATGCACACATTAATGGATGGATGATTGCATGGATATATTTATTGATGCACACATTAATGAATGGATGATTGCATGGATACATTTATTGATACACACATTAATGAATGGATGATTGCATGGATACATTTATTGATACACACATTAATGAATGGATGATTGCATGGATACATTTATTGATACACACATTAATGAATGGATGATTGCATGGATACATTTATTAATACACACATTAATGAATGGATGATTGCATGGATACATTTATTGATACACACATTAATGAATGAATGATTGCATGGATACATTTATTGATGCACACATTAATGAATGGATGATTGCATGGATACATTTATTGATGCACACATTAATGAATGGATGATTGCATGGATACATTTATTGATACACACATTAATGGATGGATTCATGCATGGATATATTTATTGATACACATATAGATGGATGGATGCATGCATGGATAGATAATTATAGTAATTAGGCAGAGATATACAAGCAAATTGATGAACAGACAAATGAAGGAAGAAGGGATAATGATGTAGGTGTGTAGGTAGGTGGATAGACAAATAGCTGGGTAGGTAGGCGTATAGGTAGGTAGGTGTATAGGTAGGTAGGTGTATAGGTAGATGGGTTGATACGTGAGTATGTTTGTAGGTAGGTGATTAGGTGGGTAAGTAGGCAGTTGGGTATGTAGATTCATTCATTCATTCATTTTCCTTTTGCGCTGAAGTTAGCGCATAGGGCAGAGGTAAGATCTCTCCAATTCTGTCTGTTCAAAGCTATTCTGTGCAGTTCTTGAGTAGTATGAACATTAGTTGTTTTACTTTCTCTAAGTATTGTTCTTCTGAGTGTTTCTTTTGGTGTACCTCTTACTATTTTGCCTGTAGGTATCCATTCAAGAGATTGGTGGTGTATTCTGTTGGTGTCTGCACGTAGGACATGCCCGATGTAGGACCAACGGCGTTTTCTGATAACATCTGTGATGAAATTTTGATGTGTCTCTTCTCTGATTCTATCATTCGATTTGAATTCATTCCAATGGGTGTTAGTTATCCTACGAAGTCATTTGTTCTCGAAACTCAGTAATTTATTTTCTGAAGATAAAGAGCTTTTCCAGCTCTCACATCCATATGATAGCACCGGAATAACGCAGGAATTAAATAAGCGCATTTTCGTGCGTGTGCTGATTGACTTTGACTTCCAGATATTAGACAGTCTGTTAAAGGCACTTGATGCTAGCGCAATGCGAGTTGTAATTTCTGTCATGGTATCACAGTCGAGTGTTAATTTGCTTCCTAGAAATGAGAATTTCTGTACTTTTTCAAGTATGTAGATAGAAATGTAGATTTTTGGCCATGTGGGTTAGTATGACGACAGATATGTAGATATATCGCTAGGTGAGTAGATATGTAAATGGATATATATGTGGAAAGGAAAATGGGGTTAGGTGTATAGATTGGTAGATATGTAGATAGGTTACCCCCGCGTATAAAGATCCTTCAATAGGTATTATCCTAAGCCGAAAATTGAAGTCTCTTGGGTACGACAGCGCTGAGACACTATCCTACTGTACATAGGAAGCAAGAGCTGATAGCTCGTAATTCATGTGGTTAAAAGAAAGAAAATTTAGATATGTAGATGGGGCAGATTGATAGAAGGATGGTGTGTTGTTTGTTTGTTTGAGAACCACAGGAATTGCAAGCGATTAACTCTTCCTTTCTATGCGCAGTTGATACAAGTAAATTTAAGTAGGAAGCCAGAGGACAATTTTTAAAAATTCTTGAGACTAACGGGAATTGAACCAGTCCGTTCTACGGCACCAAATCGCCTAGCAACAATTGCACACGCGTTTTTCAGTACTTGACTAACCCCATCTCCAAAAAAAGATGCGATTTCATCAAGCCATTCAAACCGTGCACACAAAGTCACCCGAACGGACCAATCGAGACAAGGACTATTACAACAACAACAAACATCCCGTACAGGTATTGAAATATCCTCAGTAACAACAAACACATAACATAATATCCGTATTAGTTATACAAGGGCCGATAGGTCTTCTTGTAAAACGCGTGTGCAATTGTTGCTAGGCGATTTGGTGCCGTAGAACGGACTGGTTCAACTCCCGTTAGTCTCAAGAATTTTTAAAAATTGTCCTCTGGCTTCCTACTTAAATTTACTTGTATAAACAATTATTTGAAGCAAAATTGTATTGTCTATATATGTTATCCATGTTTACAAGAAGACCTATCGGCCCTTGTATAACTAATACGGATATTATGTTATGTGTTTGTTGTTACTGAGGATATTTCAATACCTGTACGGGATGTTTGTTGTTGTTGTAATAGTCCTTGTCTCGATTGGTCCGTTCGGGTGACTTTGTGTGCACGGTTTGAATGGCTTGATGAAATCGCATCTTTTTTTGGAGATGGGGTTAGTCAAGTACTGAAAAACGCGTGTGCAATTGTTGCTAGGCGATTTGGTGCCGTAGAACGGACTGGTTCAATTCCCGTTAGTCTCAAGAATTTTATGCGCAGTTGAGTGGTTTTCGGAGCTTTCTTTCATACACAGGAGATTTCAGCTTTCGGCTTAGCGCAATGCATACTGAAGGAGCCTTCTACTCGGAGCGGTCTATAATTGTATAGATGACATGCTACAAACCTTCCATAAGGGAGCCTGGATATAACGGCATGTCATCTACTAATGTTTTCTGTTGCATGGGTGGTTTGTCTAGTGGGCCATTGTTCAGACCCACAGACGCAATCGCATGCGTAGACGGGTGGGTAGATAGAAGAATAAATAAATAAATAGAAACAGACAGACTGGTAGACGGACGAACATACAGACAGACAAATAAATAGATAAGATAGATATATCAGACAGACATGCAGGGAGACAAACAGACAAATTGATGAATAGATAAATAGAGACAGACAGACTGGTAGACGGACGACCATATAGACAGACAGATAAATAGATAAGATAGATATATTAGACATACATGCAGGGAGACAAACAGACAAATTGATAGTTATTATATGCCATAATTACCAAGCATACTCGGGCACCAGGGCTCAGAAAACGTCGCCTATAGTTTATACCAAGTATTGTATAATCTCATAAAAAGGAAGATACAGTATTTTGGGCACTTAAAGCGACATGATGGTATCGAAAGGGTGATTTTAGTGCGCAGAGTATCAGGAAAGAGAAGAAGAGGAAGGCCAAGAAGATGATGGACCAGCGACATCGAAGAATGTAGACACATGTTTCTGGTCAATGCAGGCCTGCTTGCCGGGAACAGAGAGGCGTTCAGAGTATCCATGACGAAGACAACGTTCTGGAAAGAATATGTCACTTGATGATGATTTTATGCGCTGGCTCCAGGGCTCGGATAACAAGACCTACCATGTATACCCTGTATTATATACGCTGGCCCCAGGACTCAGGAAAAGATAACAAAGCTCAAAAGGACTAAACGAAATGGTTTATTGACCATATACTATAAGAAAAGGCTTAATGTGCCGCATCTACGATTTTAGAAGGTTCCCCACCTTGTTATAACGAGACGTGTTTGGCATATACCGTAATTTTCATTAGTCACTTTGTGGACACAGCCAATGAAAACCCCGATAGAGTCAAATACGTCACTTTATATGAATGATTCCCCATGAGTCAACACAACTGTAGAATTAAATAGGGACACGATGAAACAAGAGTTACACATTATCTATTATACCATTATCATCATCTTTATCTTCATCGCCATCTTCGTCTTCATCGTGTCCATCATCATCATAATCTTCACCATCATAATCTTCACCATCATCATCATAATCTTCACCATCATAATCTTCACCATCATAAATCTTCACCATCAATAATCTTCACCATCATCATCATAATCTTCACCATCATAATCTTCACCATCATAATCTTCACCATCATCATCATAATCTTCACCATCATAATCTTCATCATCAAAAACTTCATCATCAAAATCTTCACCATCATAATCTTCACCATCATAATCTTCACCATCATAATCTTCACCATCATAATCTTCATCATCATAAACTTCACCATCATAATCTTCGCCCTCATAAACTTCACCATCATAATCTTCACCATCATCATCATAATCTTCACCATCATAATCTTCACCATCATAATATTCATCATCATAAACTTCACCATCAAAATCTTCACCATCATAATCTTCACCATCATAATCTTCACCATCATAATCTTCACCATCATAATCTTCACCATCATCATCATAATCTTCACCATCATAATCTTCATCATCAAAAACTTCATCATCAAAATCTTCACCATCATAATCTTCACCATCATAATCTTCACCATCATAATCTTCACCATCATAATCTTCATCATCATAATCTTCACCATCATAATCTTCACCCTCATAAACTTCACCATCATCATAATCTTCACCATCATAATCTTCACCATCATAATCTTCACCATCATAATCTTCACCATCATTATCTTCACCCTCATAAACTTCACCATCATAATCTTCACCCTCATAAACTTCACCATCATAATCTTTACCATCATAATCTTCATCATCATAATCTTCACCCTCATAAACTTCACCATCATAATCTTTACCCTCATAAACTTTACCATCATCATCATAATCTTCACCATCATCATCATAATCTTCACCCTCATAATCTTCACCATCATCAGCATAATCTTTACCATCACCATCATAATCTTCACCCTCATAAACTTCACCATCATAATCTTCACCCTCATAAACTTCACCATCATCATCATAATCTTCACCATCATCATCATCCTGATATTTATAATGTTTAAGCTCATTTATTGGTAGGTATTATATCCAGTAGCTGCTGCAGTTTACCATGTATTCTTCTATTATCAGGATATGGTAACACGGTCCCTAAAACCTGGGAAGCTAAGATTGTCTGTATGGTGTACGCCTTGTTTGGAATTCCATTAACCTTACTATGCTTAGCCAACATTGGTACTCTGATGGCATCAGTCTACCGCTGGACCTGGAAACACGTAGCCAACCTGGGGCAGGTGATAGCCAGATCGCCAGAACGTGAGTATCACAATAGTTTAATATATATTGCTCGTGGTACGCTGCTAGCCTGCCATTAAGTAGGAGCGATTTCAAGCGAATACATTCACGCGATTATTAGCCCACACGACAGACTGATCAAATTTCTCATGGTGCTACAGAACATCGTCATTTGCAAGCGATTTTGAGTGGTCTAATGTTTTACTCTTGCACAGGACACTGGTTCATGGTTTTTAAGGCCTACTATTCAGCAGAATAGATTGTCTCCCTTTGTTTCTCTTTATTGTTTCCCTTTGTGTTATATTTATCCTATTCATCATCATCATCAGGTGCCATGCCAGCTGGCGTAGGCGATCATGGCTCTCCACAGCTATCTATCTCTAGTATTATGTATCAAAGTCGTGGTTGTTTCCCTGACGTGCCAGGTTGTCAAACTGTCTAATATTTTCTCACGTTGTCGCCCTCTGTCTCTGTTGCCTTCAATCTTGCCTGTTGTCACTATGTTCTCCAAACCTGCCTGTCTCATGAAGTGACACAAAAATGGATATTGCCTTTTTATTATATTATTGATTAAGGTCCGTTTCACATTTGATTTTTTCAACACCTCTACATTAGTTTTTCTGGCAGTCCATGATATTCTCAGCATTCTCCTATAAAACCACATCTCTATTGCCTCTAATTTCCCACTTTCCAGTTTGTTTATTGTCCAAGACTCGCACCCATATGTTAATATATGAGTTATATAGCGCTGCAAAACTCTCTTCCTTACCTCTAATGACAAGGATGTTGTTTTTGTCTGTCCTATTCTGCTTCTTATTTCTGTTGAACTTCTTCCATCTGCTGTAATCGTTGCACCTAAATATTTGAATTGGTGGACCTGTTTTAATACTATATCATTCACTTTGATCTTGCAAGGTGTGGTAATTTATTTCTTTGAAATAACCATTACTGTTGTTTTCTTTATGCTTAGGAAGAGGCCTTTCTCTTTACTTTCCGTGACTACTACATTAATTAAATCTTGAAGGTCTGCCTAACATTTTGCAATCAGAACAGTACCACCCGCATATCTCAAATTATTTATGTTATGTCCGCACATGATGTTCCTGTGGTATCAGCTATTGCACACATTATATTTTCAATGTTATCAATCTATCAAAATATGGAAAGGATTGTCTCCCTTTGTTCTCTTTATTTCTCTTTGTTGTTCCCCTTGTGTTATATTTATTATATTACAGAAAGTTAAAAAGGACAAGCTATGCTAAGTTAGTAACAAGCGGCATAGCACAGGGTTTCCCCATAAGTGCTCAATTGCTGAGTGAGTGTATGACCCGACACTGCATGAGAAGTGGGATCTACTTGCTCAGTATCGATGTAGCCATTACTCCAGCTTCCCATAACTTGATCCCTGGTACCATACTTTCTTGTAGCTAGAAAAACCACGGTAATTTTAAAAAATCGTAAACTTGCTTGTTATTTGCTGATTCAGTTGCCCGTGGGTTCATGCCCTTTCATCCTTAAACCTGCTTGTTAGTAGCTGATTCAGGTGCCCATGGGTTCTTGCTCTTTGATCCCTAAACCTGCTTGTTGGTTGCTGAATCAGCTGTTCATAAGTTCATGCCCCTTCATCCATAAACCTGCTTGTTCAGTCAGTATTAACGTATTTGCTTCTATGAACGATATGTTCCAGGTATGATTTCTTCCATCATTCTGCAGACACATCATTCTGCAGACACATCATTCTGCAGACACATCTTTCTGCAGACACATCATTCTGCAGACACATCATTCTGCAGACACATCATTATGCAGACACATCATTCTGAAGACACATCATTCTGAAGACACATCATTCTACAGACACATCATTCTGCAGACACATCATTCTGCAGACACATCATTCTGCAGACACAGCTGGTGAGACTTATTAGACTAGAGCGGTCAGCATTGTTTTGAGGTGTATTGTGCTTTAATATATGAATTAGGTTCCAAACATTAAAATGGATACCAGATGGCGAAAGAGGAAGACGGAGACTCTTCGTAGAACAACCATCAAAAAGGTTATGAATATAGTTCTTAACAACATACAAGAATTACAAGCAGTAACATAACATCGCTCAAACTGGAAAGCTGTGCTTTAATTTCTGTCCTATATACCGTATTCGGCGTTGAAGGAACATTTATATATCTTGGTGGGACAGTTGAGGGTAGAAGAAGAAGAGAAGGTAAGAAGAAAGTATGGATTTTTAATATTAAAGACAGGACATGATTAAGATTCCCCACATTTTAAACAAATAATTAATAACAGAAGGACAATAGAGATATTTTGTTGTTGATGTTCCTCTATATGGCCCAAGCGACACGCAGGGAAAACGTTACATATTTATCAATCAAATGCCTAGAATGATAACAAATCTTGATAAAAATCAAGATGGCGTAGAGGATCATGTTTCTCCACAACTCTCTGTCTCTTGTGCTTTCAATAAGATTGGTTGGTGAACTTCTACCGTGCCACATTACTAGTCAATGGAGCAACTTTTCTCTTTGTCGTCCCCTTTCTATTCTCCCTTTGATCTTTCCAGTGGTTATTAAGTGTTCAAGCTGTGTTCTTCTTAGCACATGCCCTAGAAACCTCGACTGTCTGCCCCTAATGTTTGAAATGATTGATCTTTTTACGCCAGCATCAATGAGAACATCTGTATTAGTTTTCTTGGCTGTCCATGGTATTTTCATCATTCTTCTCAGAAACCACATTTCTGTAGCCTCTAATTCACAAGGAATTTTTTTTTAAAAACCGTCCATGCTTCACATCCATAAAAAAGAATTGGTTCGATATATCATCTCAGCACTCGAATTAGGGTCTGCATTGGCAGTCTTCCATTGCACAAAATGGTTCTCATTTACATATTTATACTAAGTTGTAAACAAATATTGTCTAGTGTCGGTCCCCAATTGAATGATCATTGATTGTATCCACACTTGCCGTTAAGAATAGAGGTGGGATACTTAGTTGGTGTTCCCAGTACTGATCTATAGCCTTTGTTGTCTTATCCATGTTTGTTCAAGGTTATCTTGATATTTTCTATCCACCGTTTTCTTGGTCTACCATTGGCTTTATATCCGGATATTCTTGTGTTATATTCTCTTATTGGTATTTGGTTTGGGTTCATTCTCATAAGGTGACCGAACTATTTTATGTGCTGTCTTGTAGCAGTAACAATGTGGACATTAACAACTTCATTAACAACGTGGAATATTATTATTTGTAACGAAAAACTGAATTTTAACCAATTATTTTGTTTTCTTTTTCTAATATTTATATACGGTATTGTACGCGGTTTCATTGTGGCCAATCGTTATTATAAGACTCGCTGGATCATTGGAATACTGCCTTCTAAAGTGACTCAGACTTTCCCGCAATTTTTATTGATAAATTTGTGTGGAATTTGTGTCAATTAAAGCACGGGAAGAGATAAATCAATCACTTTAGAATACTGTTTATTTTAATTGTTCACTGGTCTTATAATGATGATTGGTCACGGCTTGACCGTCGTCATTCTTCTTATATTAGTACTAAACAGAAAGGTATTTCTCAATGATTTTTCCTCACAAATTTAGGTCACCCCATGTTGGAGACGTCACAAGTACAAGTTCCTATTCTGGTTTCCGTGGCAACGATGATAGCGTACATCACATTAGGCGCCGCCATTTTCTCAAAATGGGAAGATTGGACATTATTGGATGGATCCTACTTTTGTTTCATTACTCTGAGTACAATCGGATTTGGTGATTTTGTACCTGGCAAGGTACGGTATTTATACCTCATTTGTTATAAACTGTCTGTCTTACACAACATGATTTAGATGTCTGAGGTTATTACTATTTCTTCTTCTTCTTCTTTCGTTCACTTGAAACATGTCTATATCTGTAATTCTGTCTCCTTAATAAAACTCACTGTCTTTTGTAGTTCATACAGTGTCCCATAGAGTTTTGATTCCAGTGTTGTTTCCTCTGGCCAATATGTCTGCCTCAGCGTTTCATGCTCAGAACACTCTTGAAGTATATGTTTGGCACTCTGTGCTGCCTGTCCACATGTACACATGGCCGTGTTGCCAATCTTGAACTTTGTATACATGTGACTGCGGAGTCGGTTGTGTCCTGTTCTGAAACGTAGAATTATAACTTGTTCTGATCTGTTCATATTGTGATAGTCATCTTGTGTTGGTGTTTGTGGCTTTCTTATTGACTTTATCATCTGTTTTTTCTGATGGTAGGTGATTGGTATATCTGGTTGGTCTTCGGCAGCACCTTCCTTAGCCAGTTGGTCTGCTTTTTCATTTCCTGGTATTCCACAGTGAGAGGGTATCCACTGCATAGTTACCCTATACTGGTAAGACAATTCGCTAAGTAGTTTTTTTAAGTCTGTTAGTTTTCCAGACTGGAGAGCTTGAAGCACTGACCTTGCATCTGTCAGGAATACCACAGGCTGTAGGTCAGAGTTGGAGTTCAGCAGTTTTTTAGCTGCCACACTAATTGCCTGGATTTCTGCATCATAATTATTGCAGAATTTTCCTGTCTGTGTTCTGATTGTATCTCTAGGCTTGTGTGGATATTCTATATATACACCTGCACCTCCATTCCTCACAGCATTCTGTGCTGACCCATCTGTGTACACTCTGACCCATATATCTTGTGGATATTCCTCATCCAGGAAACTGAGGGTGACTGTCATTCGCTGCACACTGTTCTGTTCGTCCTCGCTTAGTATTCCTTTCACATGGGTCTGAATGTATATTGGCATTCCATGGCTTTCACTCCACGGGGTTTGCTCTGGTACAGACCTTAAGGGGCTGCCAACTTCAGGTAGGTCTGTAAGTTGTCTACGGAGTCGTTTAGCTTGATGGATAAAGCTGCTCCTTTTCAGTCGTCCCATTGCTAGATTTTGGAATCTTTCCTTCATTGGATGACTTGGCATACACTGAAACTTTTCTGCTTGAATTAGTACTTTTGTGTCTCTGCGTTCGCCAAGTGATTGCATTCTTCCCATTTTCTGCATCTCTGCTATGGGTGTTGATTTCATTGCTCCCAACATTATTCTAAGTGCCTGGTTTTGCACTTTATCTAGATCTTGTAATGTGGTGTTTGATGCAGGACACCACGCAGCTGAACCATATTCCAGGTGTGGTCTTATGCCTTGCTGGTAAACTTTACTGAGTATATTCCCACTGGCTCCCCATGTGGTTCCACTTAGTTTTCTCAGGATAGCTAACTTCCTCCTGGCTTTTGTTGTTGCTTTGTTTATGTGCTGCTTCCATGTCAGTTTATCATCAAAAGTAACTCCGAGGTATGTGGGTTGTTTGTCTTCTTTCAAGAGCTCTCCATCTATTTTGGTATGACCGGCTTTTTGTTTTGGTGAGAGGGTAAAAAGTGTAGTGCTGCACTTATCTGTGTTAATGCTGACGCACCATCTATTAGCCCATAAGGTTAGGGCATCGATAGCTCTTTGTATTTGTTTAGTGGCCACTGTCGCATGTTCTTCTGTGCACCAGATCACCAGGTCGTCAGCTATCAAATTACTATTTGATTTAAACTGTCTTACACAACATGATTTAGATGTCTGAGGTTATTACCATTTGATTTAAACTGTCTTACACAACATGATTTAGATGTCTGAGGGTATTACCATTTGATTTAAACTGTCTTACACAACATGATTTAGATGTCTGAGGGTATTACCATTTAATTTAAACTGTCTTACACAACATGATTTAGATGTCTGAGGGTATTACCATTTGATTTAAACTGTCTTACACAACATGATTTAGATGTCTGAGGGTATTACCATTTGATTTAAACTGTCTTACACAACATGATTTAGATGTCTGAGGGTATTACCATTTGATTTAAACTGTCTTACACAACATGATTTAGATGTCTGAGGGTATTACCATTTGATTTAAACTGTCTTACACAACATGATTTAGATGTCTTAGGGTATTACCATTTGATTTAAACTGTCTTACACAACATGATTTAGATGTCTGAGGGTATTACCATTTGATTTAAACTGTCTTACACAACATGATTTAGATGTCTGAGGGTATTACCATTTGATTTAAACTGTCTTACACAACATGATTTAGATGTCTGAGGGTATTACCATTTGATTTAAACTGTCTTACACAACATGATTTAGATGTCTGAGGGTATTACCATTTGATTTAAACTGTCTTACACAACATGATTTAGATGTCTGAAGTTATTACTATTTGATTTAAACTGTCTTACACAACATGATTTAGATGTCTGAGGGTATTACCATTTGATTTAAACTGTATTACACAACATGATTTAGATGTCTGAGGGTATTACCATTTGATTTAAACTGTCTTACACAACATGATTTAGATGTCTGAGGGTATTACCATTTGATTTAAACTGTCTTACACAACATGATTTAGATGTCTGAGGGTATTACCATTTGATTTAAACTGTCTTACACAACATGATTTAGATGTCTGATGGTATTACCATTTGATTTAAACTGTCTTACACAACATGATTTAGATGTCTGAGGGTATTACCATTTGATTTAAACTGTCTTACACAACATGATTTAGATGTCTGAGGGTATTACCATTTGATTTAAACTGTCTTACACAACATGATTTAGATGTCTGAGGGTATTACCATTTGATTTAAACTGTCTTACACAACATGATTTAGATGTCTGAGGGTATTACCATTTGATTTAAACTGTCTTACACAACATGATTTAGATGTCTGAGGGTATTACCATTTGATTTAAACTGTCTTACACAACATGATTTAGATGTCTGAGGTTATTACTATTTGATTTAAACTGTCTTACACAACATGATTTAGATGTCTGAGGGTATTACCATTTGATTTAAACTGTCTTACACAACATGACTTAGACGTCTGAGGGTATTACCGTATGAGTTCACATTTCAGACACTAATTGAGCGTCGCAGACAGCGCTTCTAGTTTCTATTTTCTTACTAGATCTTTCAGTGTACCCATTTTTTAAAAAAAGCGTTTAAAATGGTCGCATATACTTTCTAGATGAAGCTATCAAACCAGCATTCTAGGCAATATAAATAAAATACGTTCAGTAGTTTGTCATTTCTTTTGACCTGTACATACTATATCAATCTAGTATAGTTGCTGGATAGTCTAACTATTTAATAGTAAAACTAATGTAACAAAATAAATAATAATAATTGAAAGAAGAAGGATACTTTCTACGTTTCGGTACAACAGGGACCTATTTTAAGAAACGAACATAAACGGAACTTTTTCTCTTTTTTTGTTTTGTTACAGCCGCACTTTCCACTTTGTTGAACATCCTGTGATAGTTTTGTTATTTATATTTTCTGACCGGTCCGGATGTACAATTTTCATCTAGGAGATTTAAACCCGTTACCTTGGACGTCCTAGAAGCGCACTGTACGTTGTCGTCGCTGCTCGTGTGATATCACGTGTATCAGGATACACTTCTCATCTGGAAATAGATATCCGTTTGGAAGTTTAATCGCTCAGATGCACAATGACTTCAATATGACTTCTGTGCAGTTGACCTTTGTTACGGTACAGCTAAATTCACTCCATGACATCCTTCGCTACATTTTGCAACATTAATGGCGGTATTAGTCTTATAATTCTTTGCTCCTATTTCGGGCGCCGGCTGACTTGACAAGTATGAAGTAATCGCCTGCATGCGAGACAGCTCTGATAGAAGACTTATTTCTTTTCTTTTCGAGTTATATCCCTTTATACAGCAGCATCATGGGTAGAAGAGTTTTCGGGAGAACATCCTCTACAGAAGATATGTGTTTCATATATATTTGTTTTCGTTGACTCTTTTATTTCTGCAGTTAATCTTTTGTATAGTCTGCCCCTGACTTTGTATCCATTGTGTCTGTATATCAATGCTTTTTGAGGTGTACTATCTGATGGTAGTCTGGAAGCATGTAAGAACCACTTAATCTGCTGTCGTCTGATGTAGTCCATGATTGTCATTGTGTTTGTTAGTCTTCATTTTTAGTTCAGATTCTGTCTCTTATTGTTACACAAGAATTCTACGTAGACAAGTAATTTCTTTGTTTCTTAAGAATTCTAAGTAGACAAGTCATTTCTTTGTTTCTTAAGAATTCTAAATAGACAAGTCATTTCTTTGTTTCTTAAGAATTCTACGCAAACAAGTCATATCTTTGTTACTCAAGAAATCTACGTAGACAAGTCATGTCTTTGTTGCTCAAGAATTCTATATAGACAAGTCATTTCTTTGTTACTTAAGAATTCTACGCAGACTAGTCATTTCTTTATTGCTCAAGAATTCTACGTATACAAGTCATTTCTTTGTTGCTCAAGAATTCTACGAAGAAAAAGCATATTTGTTGTAACAAGATTTCGTTTGGCTTTTGTTGTTATTGTCCATGTTTGACATTGGCAACATACTGGTGGTATGATGATCGTTGTATATAGTGCAGTTCTGGTGTTCATGTTCACATGCTTATTTTTTAAACAGTAGGAAACATCTGCCATAAGATCTGGTATGCTATGTTGCATTTATCTTGCATTTCTTTCATTACGAGACTTGCATGTTGTAGAATGTGTGTATGTAAGTGTTGAGGTGGAGGCTAGACATAGACGTTTCAATGACCCACTTGAAACCATCTAACAAGCAAAAAATTATAACGAAGTTTTGCTAATCACTGGAAACACACAAAATAACGCACTCACATCCACGTCTAGATCAAAAGTCCTTTATCAAGAATACATCCCCAACCAAAAACGACGAGTAATAACGGCACTACTGGCGCTCACATGACAGAGCCAAATATAGTTACAATTAGGATGAGTTGGGAAATGACAGTTCTTGACCGTCCAGTCTGGCATGGTCAGTTCTTGACCGTCTAGTCTGGCATGGTCTGTTCTTGACCGTCCAGTCTGGCATGGTCAGTTCTTGACCACCCAGTCTGGCATGGTCAGTTCTTGACCACCCAGTCTGGCATGGTCAGTTCTTGACCGTCTAGTCTGGCATGGTCAGTTCTTGACCACCCAGTCTGGCATGGTCAGTTCTTGACCGTCTAGTCTGGCATGGTCTGTTCTTGACCGTCCAGTCTGGCATGGTCAGTTCTTGACCGTCTAGTCTGGCATGGTCTGTTCTTGACCGTCCAGTCTGGCATGGTCAGTTCTTGACCACCCAGTCTGGCATGGTCAGTTCTTGACCACCCAGTCTGGCATGGTCAGTTCTTGACCGTCTAGTCTGGCATGGTCAGTTCTTGACCACCCAGTCTGGCATGGTCAGTTCTTGACCGTCTAGTCTGGCATGGTCTGTTCTTGACCGTCCAGTCTGGCATGGTCAGTTCTTGACCGTCTAGTCTGGCATGGTCTGTTCTTGACCGTCCAGTCTGGCATGGTCAGTTCTTGACCGTCTAGTCTGGCATGGTCTGTTCTTGACCGTCCAGTCTGGCATGGTCAGTTCTTGACCACCCAGTCTGGCATGGTCAGTTCTTGACCACCCAGTCTGGCATGGTCAGTTCTTGACCGTCTAGTCTGGCATGGTCAGTTCTTGACCACCCAGTCTGGCATGGTCAGTTCTTGACCGTCTAGTCTGGCATGGTCTGTTCTTGACCGTCCAGTCTGGCATGGTCAGTTCTTGACCGTCTAGTCTGGCATGGTCTGTTCTTGACCGTCCAGTCTGGCATGGTCAGTTCTTGACCGTCTAGTCTGGCATGGTCTGTTCTTGACCGTCCAGTCTGGCATGGTCAGTTCTTGACCACCCAGTCTGGCATGGTCAGATCAGTGCCCGTATTAAAGTTTTGAAAAGAGTAGAACCATGACAGTCTCTAGTATAGCAGACTTGTTTATAGAAAACGTAAACATGAACTAAAAGGCCCATTTTGATTATTTCCTTGCATTTCGTTGGTAGGATCCCAGCTTTGTGGTATGTATATAAATGCATGTATAAAAATAGTGAAAGAACAGTACTTAGAAAAAGTAAAACAACCAATATCCATACTATTCAAGAACTGCACAGAACAGCTTTGAACAGACATAATTTGAGAGATCTAACCTCTGCCATATGCGCTAACTTCAGCGCAAAAGGAAAATGAATGAATGAATATAAATATTCCCCAACGAAAATCATGACAATTATCACAAAATGAAATTAATGGCGTCCTAATAAATTCTGTACAGATGTCTTATACTACTATGGAAGGTCACGATAACCACCTGACGCAATTCGAAATAGAACACCTGAAGCAATTCGAAATAGAACACCTGAAGCAATTCGAAATAGAACAAAAAAACCTAAGGAAAGATCAGACTGTTCTCATCATCTCCAGACCTTCCACATGCTTGTTCACACTGCAACACTTTCTTGTGAGCCCGGATTCGATCCTTCAGCCTTCTCGTGATTCAACAAACACCGAAACCTAATTTGACCTTTTTATTTAAGGTTATGTTCATCTTCACTTGCGAAGGATCATAATCATCATCATCATCATTCCATCATCCAATCATCATTCATCTATCATCCATTCATCCATCATCTATCATCCATAATAATCATCAATCATCATTTATGTGCTTGCAATCACTTTAGGCTTTGGAAAATCGTGGAGGAAATATGTTTTAGGAAGTAGTGGTGTTTCTGAGAGTCATATCTCCTCTAAAGATCTAATCCTAAGGTGTACATGTGGGTGACATTTCCACATCTACGATGATAAAATAATCACTTTAGCTGTGAGCAGGTAGCTATTGACACATGATGATGATGAATAAGTAATCCATTTAGCTGTGAGCAGGTAGCTCTTGACACCCATAACCTTTCTGACGGCAGCGCATGTTTTAATCAATTGATCAACTAAAGCGATAACCTGGATTCACATAAGGTTGTCAGAAATGCATGGTTGTGTAAAGGGTGTTTTATGAGTGTACGTTTATTATCTGCACCAATAACTACAAATCCATGCATCGATTGCCTGAATGGTGTTCCATACACACTTTATATATAAATATATATCATATATAACTAAACCAGCATCCATACTTTCTCGTACCTCAGTTATCGCGTTTAATTCACATGTACAATCCAATAATAATGTATATTGGAATCTTTCATTTCGTTTCAGAACAGGGACACATTTGAATCAAACACGAAGCGAGTGGTATGCGCTCTATACCTGTTGTTCGGACTTGCTCTTCTGTCCATGGTGTTCCAACTTATTCAAGACACAGCCAGAGTCGTTATCGGCAGGTACGCCAGTATTCTGGGACTCAGCGACTCCAAGATCGATAAGGACATTGAAGAAAACACTAGAGATGGTCATCCACCATTATCCACGGATAAAAGTTATGGATTCATTCCTGATGTTTCGGATGTGCCTGATTCGGTCACTGAGAACGGTCACAAAAGCACAATGGGTCACCCTGTCCAGGAATCTCAAATTAGAGAATCCGAACGAACATAATATGATATTCATGAAAATGGAAGATGATAATGATGATGATAATGATGATGATAATGATGATGGAAGATTGGAAATTAAACTAAAACAACTTTCGAAATCGGAAGTTTCAAAATCTACATTTCTAACATTTGAGTGTTAAATTATTATAAGTTACTCGTCACAACATTCCACTCCACGAGTGGAGGTATTTCATTATTTTGAGGGTTTCAAGGCAAGATTTAGAACAAATCGATAACAGGAGACGATTGACCGTCGATTACTTCATCAGCTTCTGATAAAAATGCTGTCCAAAGAGACTTCACCAGACATGATAACCGTTGAAGACATGAGAACCGTTGAAGACATGAGAACCGTTGAAGACATGAGAACCGTTGAAGACATGAGAACTGTTGAAAACATGAGAACCGTTGAAGACATGAGAACCGTTGAAGACATGAGAACCGTTGAAGACATGAGAACTGTTGAAGACATGAGAACCGTTGAAGACATGAGAACTGTTGAAGACATGAGAACCGTTGAAGACATGAGACCGTTGAAGACATGAGAACCGTTGAAGACATGAGAACCGTTGACCACATGATGACCGTTGAAGATATGAGAACTGTTGAAGACATGAGAACCGTTGAAGACATGAGAACCGTTGAAGACATGATGACCGTTGAAGACATGAGAACCGTTGAAGACATGAGAACCGTTGAAGACTTGAGAACCGTTGAAGACATGAGAACCGTTGAAGACTTGAGAACCGTTGAAGACATGAGAACCGTTGAAGACATGATGACCGTTGAAGACATGAGAACCGTTGACCACATTATGACCGTTGAAGACATGAGAACCGTTGAAGACATGAGAACCGTTGAAGACATGATGACCGTTGAAGACATGAGAACCGTTGAAGACATGAGAACCGTTGAAGACTTGAGAACCGTTGAAGACATGAGAACCGTTGAAGACATGAGAACCGTTGAAGACATGAGAACCGTTGAAGACTTGAGAACCGTTGAAGACATGAGAACCGTTGAAGACATGATGACCGTTGAAGACATGAGAACTGTTGACCACATGATGACTGTTGAAGACATGAGAACTGTTGACCACATGATGACCGTTGAAGACATGAGAACTGTTGACCACATGATGACCGTTGAAGACATGAGAACTGTTGACCACATGATGACCGTTGAAGACATGAGAACCGTTGAAGACTTGAGAACCGTTGAAGACATGAGAACCGTTGAAGACATGATGACCGTTGAAGACATGAGAACCGTTGACCACATTATGACCGTTGAAGACATGAGAACTGTTGACCACATGATGACCGTTGAAGACATGAGAACTGTTGACCACATGATGACTGTTGAAGACATGAGAACTGTTGACCACATGATGACCGTTGAAGACATGAGAACTGTTGACCACATGATGACCGTTGAAGACATGAGAACTGTTGACCACATGATGACTGTTGAAGACATTAGAACTGTTGAAGACATTAGAACTGTTGAAGACATTAGAACTGTTGAAGACATTAGAACTGTTGAAGACATGAGAACCGTTGACCACATGATGACTGTTGAAGACATTAGAACTGTTGAAGACATTAGAACTGTTGAAGACATGAGAACTGTTGAAGACATGAGAACCGTTGACCACATGATGACCGTTGATGACATGAGAACTGTTGAAGACATGAGAACCGTTGACCACATGTTTTACAAATAATGAAACGTATTGTGAGCCGATACACCCTCGACAGGTTAATGGGCCGGTGAGCTGACCATTTATTATTATGCTTCTATGCTTCTTTGCCCTCACGCATCCTTACTCGTACGCATCGTTCAAGATAGAAATCGCTGTAGGACTCTGTGTGTTGATGCAATCAATGTGATACCCTTACGAAACTGACTCTGTGTGTTAATGCAACCACTGTTTTATCCCTACGACACTGTGTGATGATTCAGGCAATGTTTTACCCCTACAACACTGACTCTGTGTGATGATTCAGCCAATATTTTACTCCTACGACACTGACTCTGTGTAATGATTCAACCAATGTGATAACACTGGAGTGAGACACTGACTCTGTTGACGCAACCAATGTGATACCCCTACGATCCAGCGGTATACTTCAAGATCCATTGGATATACTTCAAACGGAACTGAATATGAGATGGTGAGACAAACATACTTACCCATAGAAACAACAGTACAATCAAAGATCTATGGATGTTTACAAGAGCTACACAAGATAGTGAAACTTATTCAGTGGCGTAGCGAGAGGGAGGCGGAGGTGCGGACCGCCCCGGGCGGCATCATCGATAGAGCGGCAAATTTATTTTCGTCCAGGCTTTTCCAATCACTGCCATATATTTTTAATGTCACAAAAATTATGATTCCGCCCCGAGCGCCAGTGACCCACGCTACGCAACTGAATTTAATGAATGACAAAATTTCTATATATACACACACACACACACACACATATATATATATATATATATATATATATACATATATACATATATAGCTGGTAAAGTTCTTTAACTTCAGAAAAGAAAGTATTGAGTTTCGAAAACAAATGCTTACATAGAATAACTAACTCTCACTGGAACGGATTCAAATCAAACGAAAAGATCAGAGAAGAGACACATCAAAACTACATCACAGATGTTATTAGAAAACGCCGTTGGTCCTACATCTGACATGTCCTACGTTCAGACAATAACAGAATACAACACCAACCTCTTGCATGGATACCTACAGGCAGAAGAGCCATGGGAACACCAAAGGAAACAGAAGAACAATATTTAGAGAAATTAAAACAAACAATATA
The DNA here is from genome assembly GCA_034231615.1 of Meghimatium bilineatum. Taxonomy (NCBI): domain Eukaryota; kingdom Metazoa; phylum Mollusca; class Gastropoda; order Stylommatophora; family Philomycidae; genus Meghimatium; species Meghimatium bilineatum. The sequence goes on along the minus strand of CM067309.1, from coordinate 38,078,517 downwards.
ATACTATTCAGAAACTGCATAGAATAGCTTTGAACAGACAGAATTGGAGAGATGTGACCTCTGCCCTATGCGCTAACTTCAACGCAAAAGGAAAATGAATGAATGTGAATGAATGAATAAATGACTAAAAATAAATAAATAAATATAGAATGAATGAAGAGAAAGAAAATTGATGATTTTAAAAACCAGGAATACAGCTGTTCTGCTTGCTCATGCAAGCTCCAGTATAGTACATAAGCTCTACGGATCTAAGCTCAATGGTCGTCAGGTACTCCTTAAATAGTAATCTGGCCAGTGACACACTGCCATCTGTCAGTTGCATGGGCTAATACATTGAAAGAGAACAGTACCTCAAATATCTTGGAATAACCGTTGATAGAAGTCTAGCATTCAACAAACACATCACAAATAAGATTCAGAAGGCTAACAGAGGGATAAGTGTTACTAAGGTTATGGCGCGCTTCGACATGCAGCAATGGGTACTTTTCTGCTTCGACAATTGATGGTGTTATTTGTCACAGACCTATCAACCTAGGCCTACCAACACTGTCACAGACACAAGTCATAGATTGGGAAAAGTTCAAAATGAGACAATGAGATCGGTACTGGGGTGTACTAATCTTATACAGATGTTAGAATCTCTTATACAGGTGTCAGAATCTGTTATCTAGTTGTTAGAATCATGTTATCTAGATGTTAGAATCTGTTATCTGGATGTTAGAATCTGTTATCTAGTTGTTAGAATCATGTTATCTAGATGTTAGAATCTGTTATCTGGATGTTAGAATCTGTTATCTAGATGTTAGAATCATGTTATCTAGATGTTAGAATCATGTTATCTAGATGTTAGAATCATGTTATCTAGATGTTAGAATCTGTTATCTGGATGTTAGAATCTGTTATCTAGATGTTAGAATCTGTTATCTAGATGTTAGAATCTATTATCTAGATGTTAGAAACTATTACTAAATGTTAGAATTTGTTATCTAGATGTTAGAATTTGTTATCTAGATGTTAGAATTTGTTATGTAGATGTTAGAAACTATTACTAAATGTTAGAATCTGTTATCTAGATGTTAGAATCTGTTATCTAGATGTTAGAATATGTTATCTAGATGTTAGAATCTGTTATCTAGATGTTAGAATATGTTATCTAGATGTTAGAATATGTTATCTAGATGTTAGAATCTATTATCTAGATGTTAGAAACTATTACTAAATGTTAGAATTTGATATCTAGATGTTAGAATATGTTATCTAGATGTTAGAAACTATTACTAAATGTTAGAATTTGTTATCTAGATGTTAGAATCTGTTATCTAGATGTTAGAATCTATTATCTAGATGTTAGAAACTATTACTAAATGTTAGAATTTGTTATCTAGATGTTAGAATCTATTATCTAGATGTTAGAATTTGTTATCTAGATGTTAGAATATGTTATCTAGATGTTAGAACATGTTATCTAGATGTTAGAATATGTTATCTAGATGTTATAATATGTTATCTAAATGTTAGAATCTGTTATCTAGATGTTAGAATCTGTTATCTAGATGTTAGAATCTATTATTTAGATGTTAGAAACTATTACTAAATGTTAGAATTTGTTATCTAGATGTTAGAATATGTTATCTAGATGTTAGAATCTATTATTTAGATGTTAGAAACTATTACTAAAAGTTAGAATCTGTTATCTAGATGTTAGAACATGTTATCTAGATGTTAGAATATGTTATCTAGATGTTAGAATCTATTATCTAGATGTTAGAATTTGTTATCTAGATGTTAGAATCTGTTATCTAGATGTTAGAATCTGTTATCTAGATGTTAGAATATATTATCTAGATGTTAGAATATATTATCTGGATGTTAGAATTTGTTATCTAGATGTTATAATCTATTATCTAGATATTAGAAACTATTACTAAATGTTAGAATTTGTTATCTAGATGTTAGAATCTATTATCTAGATGTTAGAATTTGTTATCTAGATGTTAGAATATGTTATCTAGATGTTAGAATATGTTATCTAGATGTTATAATCTATTATCTAGATATTAGAAACTATTACTAAATGTTAGAATTTGTTATCTAGATGTTAGAATCTATTATCTAGATGTTAGAATCTGTTATCTAGATGTTAGAATCTGTTATCTAGATGTTAGAATCTATTATCTAGATGTTAGAATCTGTTATCTAGATGTTAGAATTTGTTATCTAGATGTTAGAATCTATTATCTAGATATTAGAAACTATTACTAAATGTTAGAATTTGTTATCTAGATGTTAGAATCTATTATCTAGATGTTAGAATTTGTTATCTAGATGTTAGAATTTGTTATCTGGATGTTAGAATTTGTTATCTGGATGTTTAATGTGAACCTAGATTGTTTTAATAAAATAATTATTATACTTGTTTCTTTTGAAAGTGAAATTTAGAAAAATGTAATTCTTTACACTAGTTCATATTGAATTCTCTACACTAGACAATATTGAATTCTCTACACTAGACAATATTGAATTCTCTACACTAGACAATATTGAATTCTCTACACTAGACAATATTGAATTCTCTACACTAGACAATATTGAATTCTCTACACTAGACAATATTGAATTCTCTACACTAGACAATATTGAATTCTCTACACTAGACAATATTGAATTCTCTACACTAGACAATATTGAATTCTCTACACTAGACAATATTGAATTCTCTACACTAGACAATATTGAATTCTCTACACTAGACAATATTGAATTCTCTACACTAGACAATATTGAATTCTCTACACTAGATATTTATTCAAGAAAAGATGACATTCAAGAATAAATGTCATTTGAAGATACACGTGAGGATATATGACATTAAATAATAGAACATTCAAACATAGAACAGAGTTCAGGAGTGAAGAACATGTTAAAATGATGACAAAAGGGAAGAACATTCAAGAATGTTCATTTAGATTTAATGTTCAATTAGATGGCATTTAGGAGGGAGGTCCATTCAAGTATAGATGGCATTCAGGAGAGAAGAACATTCAAAAGAACACGACATTCAACAGATAAGGACATTAAAAACTATATGGCATTAATAGTGAACATTCAAGTATATATGATGTTCACAGGGAGGGGGGGTCGTTAAAGCGTAACTATTCAAACGGGAAGAACATTCAAGAGTAGATGGTATTCAGGATGGAATGCATTCAAGAATAAATGGCGTTCAGGCGGGAAGAACTTTTGACATTCAAGAATAAATGGCGTACAGGCGGGAAGAACATTAGACATTCAAGAATAAATGGCGTACAGGCGGGAAGAACATTAGACATTCAAGAATAAATGGCGTTCAGGCGGGAAGAACATTAGACATTCAAGAATAGATGGCGTTCAGGTGGGGAGAACATTAGACATTCAAGAATAGATGGCGTTCAGTCGGGAAGAACATTAGACATTCAAGAATCTATGGCGTTCAGGCGGGAAGAACATTAGACATTCAAGAATAGATGGCGTTCAGGCGGGAAGAACATTAGACATTCAAGAATCTATGGCGTTCAGGCGGGAAGAACATTAGACATTCAAGAATAGATGGCGTTCAGGCGGGAAGAACATTAGACATTCAAGAATAGATGGTCTTCAGGCGGGAAGAACATTAGACATTCAAGAATAAATGGCGTTCAGGCGGGAAGAACATTAGACATTCAAGAATAGATGGCGGGAAGAACATTAGACATTCAAGAATAGATGGCGGGAAGAACATTAGACATTCAAGAATAGATGACATTCAGGCGGGAAGAACATTCAAGAGTAGATGGTGTTCAGGATGGAATGCATTCAAGAATAAATGGCGTTCAGACGGGAAGAACTTTTGACATTCAAGAATAGATGGCGTACAGGCGGGAAGAACATTAGACATTCAAAAATAGATGGCGTTCAGTAGGGAAGAACATTAGACATTCAAGAATAGATGGCGTTCAGGCGGGAAGAACATTAGACATTCAAGAATAGATGGCGTTCAGGTGGGGAGAACATTAGACATTCAAGAATAGATGGCGTTCAGTAGGGAAGAACATTAGACATTCAAGAATAGATGGCGTTCAGGCGGGAAGAACATTAGACATTCAAGAATAGATGGCGTTCAGGCGGGAAGAACATTAGACATTCAAGAATCTATGGCGTTCAGGCGGGAAGAACATTAGACATTCAAGAATAGATGGTCTTCAGGCGGGAAGAACATTAGACATTCAAGAATAAATGGCGTTCAGGCGGGAAGAACATTAGACATTCAAGAATAGATGGCGGGAAGAACATTAGACATTCAAGAATAGATGGCGGGAAGAACATTAGACATTCAAGAATAGATGGCGGGAAGAACATTAGACATTCAAGAATAGATGGCATTCAGGCGGGAAGAACATTAGACATTCAAGAATAGATGGCGTTCAGGCGGGAAGAACATTAGACATTAAAGAATAGATGGCGTTCAGGCGGGAAGAACATTAGACATTCAAGAATAGATGGCGGGAAGAAAATTAGACATTCAAGAATAGATGGCGGGAAGAACATTAGACATTAAAGAATAGATGGCGGGAAGAACATTAGACATTAAAGAATAGATGGCGTTCAGGCGGGAAGAACAATAAACAATAGATGCTATTCAGGAGTGAAGAATATTTATGAGTAGCTATTCAGAGGGAAGAACATCCAAGAAAAGATGACATTCAGGAGTAAATGAAATTCAAAAGTAGATAACTATCCCGAATAGATAACATTCTTGAATAGATAACATTCTTGAATAGATAACATTCTTGAATAGATAAGATTTTTCAATAGATAATATTTTTAAATATATCAGATTCTTGAATAGATAACATTCTTGAGTAGATAAGATTCTAGAATAGATACAATTCTTGAATAGATAAAATTCTTGAATATATAAAATTCTTGAATAGAGGATTTTGAAACAATAATGATAATCAATCGTAGATCGCTTGCATGAATAGACTACAATCAAAAGTAGATGTCATTAGGAAATAGATGACAGTCGAAATTAAATGACATTCGAAGTTAGATGACATTCGAAATTAGATAATATTCGAAATTAGATGACATTCGAAATTAAATGACATTCGAAGTTAGATGATATTCGGAAATAGGTAACACAAACTTAAAATGAAAAAAACTAAAATAGAAAGAAACGTCGAAGACTCTCTACTATCTCGTGATTTGACCAGGTCGAGGGATTTTTCTACCATATAAGGAATATTTACTAAAGGTGATATTTTTCAGGTAGTGTCTGGTCAACAAATGGCTAGGCAATGACCTTCACTACACAAAATAATGGAATTCATAATAAAGACATTGAAAAAAAAACAAATAATAATATTCATATAGGGAAAATACACACACATTCCGTCACAGAGTGACAAGTCACTGTCCTTGTTTTAATACGGTGCCAAAATCCTCTCTGAAACCGAGACCGCAGGTTGTATAGGAGACATGTTATATCTCAGAAACCGAGACCGCAGGTTGTATAGGAGACATGTTATATCTCCGAAACCGAGACCACAGGTTGTATAGGAGACATGTTATATCTCCGAAACCGAGACCGCAGGTTGTATAGGAGACATGTTATATCTCCGAAACCGAAACCGCAGGTTCTATAGGTGACATGTTATATCTCCGAAACCGAGACCGCAGGTTCTATAGGAGACATGTTATATCTCCGAAACCGAGACCGCAGGTTGTATAGGAGACATGTTATATCTCCGAAACCGAGACCGCAGGTTGTATAGGAGACATGTTATATCTCCGAAACCTAGACCACAGGTTGTATAGGAGACATGTTATATCTCCGAAACCGAGACCGCAGGTTGTATAGGAGACATGTTATATCTCCGAAACCGAAACCGCAGGTTGTATAGGAGACATGTTATATCTCCGAAACCGAGACCACAGGTTGTATAGGAGACATGTTATATCTCCGAAACCTAGACCGCAGGTTGTATAGGAGACATGTTATATCTCAGAAACCGAGACCGCAGGTTGTATAGGAGACATGTTATATCTCCGAAACCGAGACCACAGGTTGTATAGGAGACATGTTATATCTCCGAAACCGAGACCGCAGGTTGTATAGGAGACATGTTATATCTCCGAAACCGAAACCGCAGGTTCTATAGGTGACATGTTATATCTCCGAAACCGAGACCGCAGGTTCTATAGGAGACATGTTATATCTCCGAAACCGAGACCGCAGGTTGTATAGGAGACATGTTATATCTCAGAAACCGAGACCGCAGGTTGTATAGGAGACATGTTATATCTCCGAAACCGAGACCACAGGTTGTATAGGAGACATGTTATATCTCCGAAACCGAGACCGCAGGTTGTATAGGAGACATGTTATATCTCCGAAACCGAAACCGCAGGTTCTATAGGTGACATGTTATATCTCCGAAACCGAGACCGCAGGTTCTATAGGAGACATGTTATATCTCCGAAACCGAGACCGCAGGTTGTATAGGAGACATGTTATATCTCCGAAACCGAGACCGCAGGTTGTATAGGAGACATGTTATATCTCCGAAACCTAGACCACAGGTTGTATAGGAGACATGTTATATCTCCGAAACCGAGACCACAGGTTGTATAGGAGACATGTTATATCTCCGAAACCGAGACCGCAGGTTCTATAGGTGACATGTTATATCTCCGAAACCGAGACCACAGGTTGTATAGGAGACATGTTATATCTCCGAAACTGAGACCACAGGTTGTATAGGAGACATGTTATATCTCAGAAACTGAGACCGCAGGTTGTATAGGAGACATGTTATATCTCCGAAACCGAGACCACAGGTTGTATAGGAGACATGTTATATCTCCGAAACCGAGACCGCAGGTTGTATAGGAGACATGTTATATCTCCGAAACCGAGACCGCAGGTTCTATAGGTGACATGTTATATCTCCGAAACCGAGACCACAGGTTGTATAGGAGACATGTTATATCTCCGAAACTGAGACCACAGGTTGTATAGGAGACATGTTATATCTCCGAAACTGAGACCACAGGTTGTATAGGAGACATGTTATATCTCCGAAACTGAGACCACAGGTTGTATAGGAGACATGTTATATCTCAGAAACTGAGACCGCAGGTTGTATAGGAGACATGTTATATCTCAGAAACTGAGACCGCAGGTTGTATAGGAGACATGATATATCTCAGAAACTGAGACCGCAGGTTGTATAGGAGACATGATATATCTCCGAAACCTAGACCGCAGGTTGTATAGGAGACATGTTATATCTCCGAAACCTAGACCGCAGGTTGTATAGGAGACATGTTATATCTCAGAAACTGAGACCGCAGGTTGTATAGGAGACATGATATATCTCCGAAACCTAGACCGCAGGTTGTATAGGAGACATGTTATATCTCAGAAACTGAGACCGCAGGTTGTATAGGAGACATGTTATATCTCCGAAACCTAGACCGCAGGTTGTATAGGAGACATGTTATATCTCAGAAACTGAGACCGCAGGTTGTATAGGAGACATGATATATCTCCGAAACCTAGACCGCAGGTTGTATAGGAGACATGTTATATCTCCGAAACCGAGACCACAGGTTGTATAGGAGACATGTTATATCTCCGAAACCTAGACCGCAGGTTGTATAGGAGACATGTTATATCTCCGAAACCGAGACCACAGGTTGTATAGGAGACATGTTATATATCCGAAACCGAGACCGCAGGTTGTATAGGAGACATGTTCGCTAAAACATGAACTAGTCTCTGATTTGTGTTAAATCTATTAGTTGACCTTGGCTATTTTTGAAATGCGACTCCAAGTACACGTAAATAGCGGTCAATTAAATGTTCAACAAAATTAAAAAATAAAACAACTTAACAAACAAGGTCCAAATTAATTTTGCTAGGAGACCCGTATTGTCAAATAGAGAAGCGCAGTAGCCTAGTTCATAGTGAACTTGCTAGCTATCAGCGGGTTACAATGTGCCAGGTTCGAAACCACGTTCGACCACACACAAAATCCGGGTTGTGTTTTCTCGCTTGACACGACCACTTCTCCAGTTGACTCAGCTGTAAATGAGTACCTGTTGCATGAATTAGGGAAGGTAAAGACAGCAAGGAGGGGAATTGGCCTCCCTCACATAATAGTTGCTGCGGCTTAGTACATGAAGAGTTATCTTCATCCCCGACGGCAGGTTGCTGCCATGGGACATACATTTACCTTATTATCTAAAGTCAGGCCGTAACTCCCACAATGAAATGGCCTCATGAAAACACAACTGTTAAGGCTCGCCATTGTACCGGACGGCTGTATGTAACATCTAGGTAACATCTAGTACTGGACTGGGCCTGGTCTGAAGTTCCCAAACTCATCAGGATGGCAGAGGATAGGGATGTGTGGCGAACTTTCTGCACCAAATTCCTTTCAGCATCAATGTGACAGCGCCACGATCGTGACAAGTTATACGTTTTGTTATACTTATTGTTATACATTTTACTCTCACAAGGATTTTGTTATATCTTCACCTGATCTTACGATTTTCCTTTCAGTAACCTCACAGATGTAACTTATTGACCTCAATGTTGTAATTTATCATTCTATGCTGCTAATGGCTTACACCCTCAAAGTAAATATACGGCAGTGGTCAAACAACGACCTGTACAATAACCAGTCCACGAGATCTAGACATATACTGCGTGTTGACATAATAATTCATCTTTATAGTTTCCACAGACTGACATCGATTTAGTTTCTATTTTATTACCGATGAGAAAGAAATTAGACCAAAAAATTCTTCCTGGTCGCAAATTTGGACCAATAAGGTAGATCTCGTATGAGAAATGAAAGGGGGAAAATATGCGAAGTTTGAGACATTCAAGAGGAATGTTTAGAGATGAAGTCTGTTGATGTCTCGAGAAAATATATGTTGTAGTGTTTAATCAATAGAAGGTGGTACTGCTAGTAGAACATAATGGAAAATAATACTCACGTGTGAGACAGGTAATGAAGTCCTACTGAATGATGACTAAAACACTACACACTATCACTAACGGATGTAAATATGGTACATATAACAAAACCAAAACACAGAATATAATCTACAGATGAAAATACACAGGACAAAGTCAACGTTTCGGACCAATAGGCCTTTTTCAAGATACGGACATAACATACAAACATAAAAAAAACCACAAGTAAAAATGAATGCGTATCCGAGTGAAATGTGGTGCTAAGATGGTTGTAGTGTTTACTGAACTCTATCTCCAGTTTAGTCAAGTTTTAAAGATTTTCAATTTTCATTTGGTTATATGCACTAGCATGGTTCGGACATGTATGCAGGCATGATTCCGTGTCAAAAACAATACTGCAGGGAACTGTCGAAGGGGAAGAAGCAGAGGAGGGCAAATAAAGACATGGACAGACAACATCAAGGAATGGACAGGACAAGATATTTCCATACTCATACACATCGCTGAGGATAGAATTCGCTGGAAGACTCTGTGAGCTGAATCATCCAATGTGGTACCCCTCTGACCCTGAGGGGTTACAGGTTTATTGATTGATTGATTGATTGATTGATTAGCAAGCTTCTTTTTTGCGGACGATCAACATAAGAGGGACAACTACAACAAAATATAAATAGATTTCATACAACATGTAGGGACTTTAACTTAAAGATAAGCACACAAAAATACGAGGTAATGTCAGTCGCAAAAACAGAAAGAAATACTATTATTGTCATTGATGACAAACAACTTAAACAGATGGAAGAATTCACTTATCTTGGATCGCATGCGGTTGTTTCTGTGGGTCACACCAATGGCTCACTAGACAAACTACCCATGCAACAGAAAACCTTAGAATATGACGTGCCGTTATATTGAGGTTATCTTCTTATAGAAACTTCACGGCATGTTAGCTATCTATCTATCTATCTATCTATCTATCTATCTATCTATCTATCTATCTATCTATCTATCTATCTATCTATCTATCTATCTATCTATCTATCTATCTATCTATCTATCTAATCTATCTATCTATCTATCTATCTATCTATCTATCTATCTATCTATCTATCTATCTATCTATCTATCTATCCATCCATCCATCCATCCATCCATCCATCCATCCATCCATCCATCCATCCATCCATCCATCCATCCATCCATCCATCCATCCATCCATATTTATCTATATCTATCTATCTATCTATCTATCTATCTATCTATCTATCTATCTATCTATCTATCTATCTATCTATCTATCTATCTATCTATCTATCTATCTATCTATCTATCTATCTATCTATCTATCTATCTATCTATCTATCTATCTATCTATCTATCTATCTATCTATCTATCTATCTATCTATCTACCTACCTACCTACCTACCTACCTACCTATCTACCTACCTACCTACCTACCTACCTACCTATCTATCTATCTATCTATCTATCTATCTATCTATCTATCTATCTATCTATCTATCTATCTATCTATCTATCTATCTATCTATCTATCTATCTATCTATCTATCTATCTATCTATCTATCTATCTATCTATCTATCTATCTATCTATCTATCTATCTATCTATCTATCTATCTATCTATCTATCTATCTATCTACCTACCTACCTATCTATCTATCTACCTACCTACCTACCTACCTACCTGCCTGCCTGCCTGCCTACTTACCTACCTACCTACCTACCTACCTACCTACCTACATACATACATACATACCTAGCTATCTATCTATCTTGGATATCTATCTATCTATCTATCTATCTATCTATCTATCTATCTATCTATCTATCTATCTATCTATCTATCTATCTATCTATCTATCTATCTATCTATCTATCTATCTATCTATCTATCTATCTATCTATCTATCTATCTATCTATCTATCTATCTATCTATCTATCTATCTATCTATCTATCTATCTATCTATCTATCTATCTATCTATCTATCTATCTATCTATCTATCTATCTATCTATCTATCTATCTATCTATCTATCTATCTATCTATCTATCTATCTATCTATCTATCTATCTATCTATCTATCTAATCTCTCTGTCTGTCTGTCTGCCTGCCTGCCTACCTGCCTGCCTGCCTACCTGCCTGCCTGACTGCCTGTCTGTCTGTCTGTTTGTCTGTATATCTGCCTATCTATCTGTCTGCTATTGTCCTTGTTTGCCTTGCGGTGTCAGGAATAGAAAAGCTCTGGAGATGGCTCTCTTGTGTGCTGTGCAAGCTTGTTCCCGTGGCTTCTTTGATTTCTGTGATACATCTTTTGCATGGTGTGGCTCTGGCTTTATGGCTTGATCTATTGTCTCTTGATGTGTTCCAATACTAATGTTGTTTTGGTTATCTGTCTGATGTTATCGTTTCTAATTCTATCTCTTATTGACACTCCGAGTATTTTTATAGACATGTTATTTCTGCTGTCACTATTTTTTCTTTTGTCTTGTGCTGTCATTGTCCAGGTTTGGCACTGGTAGCACAGTGATGGAATAATAATAATCATCATCATCAGGTGCCATGCCGGCTGGTGCAGGCGGTCATGGCTCTCCACATCTCTCTGTCCACAGTATTATGTATCAAAGTCGTTGTTGTTTACTTGCCGTGCCAAGATGTCAAACTGTCTAATATTTTCTCACGTTGTCGCCCTTTGTTTCTGTTGCCTTCAATTTTGCCTGTTGTGACTATGTTCTCTAAACATGCCTGTCTCATGAAGTGGCCAAAAAAAAGAAGATTGCCTTTTTCTTATATTATTGGTTAAGGTCCGTTTCGCATTTGACTCTTTCAACACCTCTACATTAGTTTTTCTGGCAGTCCATGGTATTCTCAGCATTCTTCTGTAGAACCACATCTCTGTTGCCTCTAATTTCTCACTTTCCAGTTTGTTTATTGTCCAAGAATCGCACCCATATGTTAGTATAGGAGTTATATAGCACTGCAGAACTCTCTTTCTCACCTCTAATGACAAGGTCATATTACACAATATATTTTTCATTTTTCTGAATGTTGTTTTTGCCTGTCCTATTCTGCATCTTATTTCTGTTGAACTTCTTCCATCTGCTGTAATCATTGTACCTAAATATTTGAAAGGGTGGACATGTTTTAATACTATATCATTCACTTTGATCTTGCAAGGTGTGGTATTTTGTTTCTTTGAAATAACCATTACTTCTGTTTTCTTTATATTTAGGAAGGTGTCTTTTTCTTTACTTTCTGTGACTACTACATTAATTATATCTTTAAGGTCTTCTTCACTAATAATAATAATAGTCTTGTATAATGCAACTTTAGTGTCTATGTTTACATTTTTGTTATTAAAAATACGTGTCATCTGTCCTAGAAGCTTGACGTAATATTGTCTCACAATTTATGCACGATTTTAAGCATTTTACTTCACAATAGAATTGTATGGTAAAAATTGTTTTAGAAATAAATATTGTAACTTATGAAAATATGTCATTAACTATAAATATTGCAATATAAGAACCTCCAGAATGGTATTTTCTAACAGACTGAGGTGTATCATAAATGTTTATGCATGTATGAAAATTAATATAATAAGTTATGCATTTTGAAAACACAGAATAAAACATACATCGGAATATTGACGTGATCAATTTTTGTTTATACTTCCGAAATCACGCTATTAACGAATGTATCTAGAAGGGAGTTGTATAAACTCCCCCACACATGAAACTAAATGTTTGGTTCTCTCTGTGTAACATTTCCTTTACAGAAAATTGTCCTCAACGCCATTTAGTAAATATCCCGGTTTTGTGCAAGCTACCCAGCTACTTCTAGTGCCATGTTCAGAAATTCCTCCATGTCATTTGTCCATCGTAGTCTTTGTCCACCTCTTGTTCTCTTACCTGGAACCTTGCCCTCTGTGAAAATAGTTGAGACGGTTATATATGTCGATTTTCTTCAATGTTTATCCTTTACATATACAATAGATCTATTGTACGTAGTGTGCTTTATGTAGATGTTTTGTTTTGTTATTCGTTGGGCAGGTCATTTGGTGCGTATGCCAGACCATCGTCTGCCAAAGATACTTCTCTATGGTGAGCTAGAGAAGGGTATACGATCTCAAGGAGGCCAAAGGAAGCGCTACAAGGACTCGTTAAAGGACTCACTGAAAGCCTTTGAAATAGACCACGATACATGGGAAGAACTTGCACAAAATAGATCTACATGGCGTTCTAAAATAAAATAGAGCACATCATCTTGTGAAAAGAAGAGAAATGCAGCAGCTCAACAGCGGAGAGCAGCTAGAAAGTCACGGATAGACCAAGATCCGTCTACAGTCGTTATTCCATGTCCAAACTGTCCAAGGACATTTACAGCTCGAATAGGGCTTATTAGCCATCTACGAACTCATAATCAAGGACATAACTAAAATTGAATTTTCAAAAGTGGATGTAACAAATGGTCATCATCACTTGTGATGGACGAACAACATGTAGATGTGTATGTTTGGCCTTTTGCGTTGTGCAGATGGTCATTTCGCAAAAGAAGAAGCAATCCGTTGAATCTTTTCTCAGGAATGTGACTTTTCAAGCGATCATATCACAGCAATATATAGGTCGCTGGTGCTTTCTGTTGTGTTGTATGGTTGTGAGAGTTGGACACTCACTGCGGACATGGAGAGAAGATTGCAGGCTTTCGAGTATAAATGCTACAGAAGAATTCTACGAATTTCCTATAGGGAACATAAGACCAATGTGTACGTAAGAAATAAAGTAGAAATGTGTGCAGGTGTCCAGGAGCCATTGCTTTCAATAGTGAAACGACGAAAACTAGCATGGTTCGGACATGTATGCAGGCACGATTCCTTGTCAAAAACAATACTGCAGGGAACTGTCGAGGGAGGAAGAAGCAGAGGAGGACAAATAAAGACATGGACAGACAACATCAAGAAATGGACAGGGCTAGATATTTCCACACTCATCCGCATCGCTGAGGATAGAATTCGCTGGAGGACTGTGTGCTGAAGTATCCAATGTGGTACCCCTACGACCCTAAGGGTTATGGGTTTATTGATTGATTGATTGATCACAGCAATGAAATTTTTGTTTTCTTTGAATCTTTCTCTTTTTTTTCTTCCATATCTTTAAACATATTATTTCTGAACAATTCTGCTTCCTCACACAAGCTCTGTCCCCAGGCACTTACGAATTTCGGCCGTGTTTTCCCAGTTTTTGTATTCTATGTGAAGCCTTTCATTAAGGATTTGCAGATGTCTTTATACCTCAGTATTGGTCTACCACGGGCTCGATGGCCTTCAACTAGTTCCCAGAATAGTACTTGTTTTGAGATGCAGCAGTTTGGCGTTCTGGACGTGACCCAGCCAACGCAATCTGTTTATATTGAGTGTTTCCATGGCAAATGGTAGCTGAGTGAGGCGCAGCACTTTCATACTGGTCGTGCAATTTGATGTTTAAGACCTTGCAGAGACATCTTAGATGGAAATTGCTAAGTCTCCTCTCATGTTTTGTGTAGGTAGAGATGTACATGCTTACTACATTTTGTTAAGTTACTCTTTCTGAAACTACCGCGCGCACATGCACACATACACACAAACAGACACACAAACACACATCAAAGGTTTTCCACACAGGCACACACCAAACACATACAAGGACACACAAACACACATCATAGCGTCTCACACACACACCAAAATGTCTTCCACACATACGCACACAGACACACACACCAACATGTCTTACACACACGCACACAGACACACACACCAACATGTCTTACACACACACACACACACACACTCACACAAACACCGTTTATGCATGCTAACTATAAAGATTAGCGGCATTAGAAATAAACTAGACGATATAATAGCTTTAATACACAGACATAAAAAAGACTTAATCCTTGTACAGGAAACACACATCCACCATGAAAGATTAGCACATCAGATTACAACACAACTAGGATTAGGGGTAAAACTACGCAAGAACTCTTCACAGTGCTATAAATAGCACATTGTTTACAATTTTACTAGTTGACGTCACGGATTTCCGTGTAACACCAATGAAAAAAATGGCTGCCGTGACGCCACATCCCAACAATCACTTGAGTTCAAATCTAGACACAGACGAACTTATGCATAATCTGTTTCTTTTCTAATGTACATATTTTTTGTAAACTAATTTTCCACTGATTTGTAATGAGCGCTCAGTATTTCTGCGCGCTATACACGGATCGAGGTGCGCGTACAAATTCGAAATATTATTTCTAATCTAATCGTACTCTAAGTACTTAACCTTACCCTTGCCAAATCACACAACTAAACTCGAGAAGGAAGCCAGAGGATACATTAAAAATTCTTGAGTCTAACGGGGATTGAACCAATCCAAGTACGGAAAATCTCGTTGGCGATTTGGTTCTGTTGAACGGACTAGTTAAATTCCCAAATCACACGACAAAGGTTAGGTAATACCTTGAAACTAGATCAAAGGTCACAGTGAAGAGGTAAACCGTAGTTGCGCCGGATTATGAATTTATTTTTCTAGTTTCGGAACATCCTGTAGAGGAGTAGCTGAACTACAAACATAGATAAGTGGGTTGTCACACAATCAGATAAGTGGGTTGTCACACAATCAGGTAAGTGGGTTGTCACACAATCAGATAAGTGGGTTGTCACACAATCATATAAGTGGGTTGTCACACAATCAGATAAGTGGGTTGTCACACAATCAGATAAGTGGGTTGTCACACAATCAGGTAAGTGGGTTGTCACACAATCAGATAAGTGGGTGGTCACACAATCAGATAAGTGGGTTGTCACACAATCAGATAAGTGGGTTGTCACACAATCAGGTAAGTGGGTAGTCAAACAATCAGATAAGTGGGTTGTCACACAATCAGATAAGTGGGTTGTCACACAATCACATGGAGACAGCGAGGGTAGGTTTGCTATTGTTCAAATACAGCACAAATATGACATCACGGGTGCACATACACCAGTTAGCGTGTTTATAAAATCATTATACAATATATATATAGCCTTTTAGAATTCTCATTTTTAATTTGTTTGTAATTTGTTTACAAGTTACAATTTATTTAGTATTGAATACGTTATAACTCACCTCTGTGTACTAAGTAATGAATACGTTATAACTCACCTCTGTGTACTGAGTAATGAATACGTTATAACTCACCTCTTTGTACTGAGTAACGAATACGTTATAACTCACCTCTTTGTACTGAGTAATGAATACGTTATAACTCACCTCGTTGTACTGAGTAATAAATACGTTATAACTCACCTCTTTGTACTGAGTAATGAATACGTTATAACCCACCTCTTTGTACTGAGTAATGAAAACGTTATAACTCACCTCTTTGTACTGAGTAATGAATACGTTATAACTCACCTCTTTGTACTGAGTAATGACACGCGTATGACATTGCTACCGGAACATATTTATCAGCGAGGGAAATCATGTGTCCTGTGTCGTAAAATCATTCGAGTTGAATAATGAATGTTAATGAGCTCTGGAATGAAAGAGCGAGAACAAATACGCTGGTATAAAAGTTGGAATAACCAAGAATAAATTAAAGTTTAGAAACTGGAGTTACCAACTGGTAATAAAGAACAATGCCAATTGTCTGTTGTCTTTCCCCAGGTGGTTTGTTATCCACTTGGGAGCCGCGTTAGTGCAGTGGTTAACGCACTGGCTTCGCATATGAGTGGTCCTGGGTTCATTCCCCAGCTGAGGCGGAAATGTTTTCAGATCGCAACGGCTCCCAGGTCGACCCAGCCTTAAATGGGTACCGGAATAATCCGGGAAGTAAAGACTGCGAAGGAGAGGAGATGGCTACCGCCCTCATTTGCAGAGCCTGTGAAATGTGAGATCGTTAACATCTCACACCCCTACGACATTAATAAATGCTATGGGTTACTTTACTTTACTTTACTACTTGCAGTTAAGCGTAGGGTGATTAATTGGAGCTCGTGCGCGTGTTCCAATGTCAGATGTGCGGCCACAGCCGCGCTGTGACCGTGTTTGTTCAAGATGTCCCTGCCGTTTTCTATCCAACTTGTTCGTTGTCTTCCTCTGGCTTTGTACCCTGATCTCATTTGGTTATATGCCTGTACGGGCAACTTTTCGTGACTCATTCTCATAATGTGACCAAACCACTTGATCTGCTGCCTTGCTATGTATTCTACACGAGATGTTATACCTATTCTTTCCCTGATGTCTTCATTTCGTAATCTGTCAAGCCTGGTGAGCCATAGCAGCTTTCCTCAAACATTTCATCTCACATGTCACTATCTTTCTGTAATGTGAAGATGAGAGAGACCAGGTTTGGCACTGGTAACACAGTGTTGGTAGGAATATACTGTAGATCATTTGTCTCTTAACTTCCATCTCGAGGTGAAGAAGTAGTGGTGACAGTTGGTATGTAACTTCATTTGCCTTTTGTTATCTCGTCTCTATCTCTCTATCGAGGCTTCCATTTCCTATGAAAATACTACCGAGATATTTGAACTCCGATACTTGTTTTACTCTTATATTGTATATCTGTATATTTAGTGAACTCTTTGTTCTGCATATTTTATAGTTTCCGTCTTTTGTGTATTGATCTTCATGTTGTATTTTCTACATGTTGCAGATTTGTTTGTTTGTTTGTTAAATAGGGGTTTATGCCTCATATGGTCGAGGCCCGCCTCTTTCAACCTAGGACTGGTGTCCATATTTGTTATATCGATGCGGTTGGGGACCTGTGGTTTTTGTGGCTTGACTGCCTGGTTTTTGCTAGGATGTGGCTCTATTAGCCGGGTTCGCTGTAGGGCCTCCTAGCTGCAGTCCTTGTATGGACTATGTTGTGGCTCTGCTTGTCTCTGGTATTGATGAGACTATAAGGTGGCAGTCCTTAAAAGGACTTTGTGCAGGATTGGTTGGGGCGCTTTCTTCTGTTTCTTTCCTGTGCTGTTCATTCGCTTTAGAGGGTCTGGAACACATGTTGTCTATGCTGTCATTGGTTGTGCAGTATCGGCTGCTGATTGTACCTGTGTACATGTTGCAGATAGTTAGTTAACATGATTTTATAGTTCTCTATTAACTATGCGAAAAGCAGTTCATTTATTTCATTGTTTAGTTGCTCTGAGTTATCTTGTTCTGAGTCAGTAATGTTGACATCTACACTTTTTGCCTCTTTTATTACTCTGTCTATGCATATATTAAAAACCAAGGGTGAGAGCACGCAATACTTACGATCTCCCGTTTTTGTCTTAAATGCGTTTGTAATACCATCTGATGTTCTTACTATAAATTGACAGTTTTTATACAATGCTCTTATACTTTCTAACAGTTGTCTTTTGATATACTACATTTCTAGAGTTTCCCTTAGTACGTCTCTGTTGACTCTATCAAACGCCTTCTCCTGATCTATAAATATTGCGTTTAGTTCGTTGTTATATTCTATTGTTCTCTCACTCATTTGTCTCAGCGTGAACAAGGCGTCTGTGCAACTAGCCCCTCTTCTGAAACCAATTTGGGAGGTGCTCAATTGTGGTTTGACGATGTATCTTGCACTTTGTTCTATTATCTTTGCATAGATTTTCCCGGTGTGGCTTAATAGCGAGATATCTCGGTATGTTTCGCATTTGCTTTTTTGACCTTGCTTTTCCACAATGGCACGATTACTGACTTTTGCCAGTCCTCTGGAACTTCCCTTTCTTCCCACGCTATTGTAAATATGCTTTGCATCCATTTTACCCCAATATCTTTACATGCTTTAATGGCTTCGTTGGTTATGCCATCTGTGACAGGCGATTTACTATTTGGGATGTTCTTGATAGCCATTTCTATTTCTTGGCCTAACATTTCATCAATGTCAATAAATGTTGAAATGTATTGATTTCTAACATTTAGTTGATATTAATTTCTAACATTTTGTTGATATTAATTTCGAACATTTAGTTGATATTAATTTCTAACATTTAGTTGATATTGATTTCTAACATTTTGTTGATATTAATTTCGAACATTTAGTTGATATTAATTTCTAACATTTAGTTGATATTGATTTCTAACATTTTGTTGATATTAATTTCTAACATTTAGTTGATATTAATTTCTAACGTTTTTTTATATTAATTTCTAACATTTAGTTGATATTAATTTCTAACATTTAGTTGATTTTGATTTCTAACATTTTTTTGATATTAATTTCTAACATTTAGTTGATATTAATTTCTAACATTTAGTTGATATTGATATTCAGTTCTTATCAACAGTAACTGTGATTGATATGAAGAAGTTATAAGATGGTTGGCTATCGGGTCAAAGAAGATGATAGAAATGAAAAACATATGGCTGACCTGCTGCAAAACAACAAAACTAACATTCCTAAGAGCTTGCATCTTTCCAGTGGCAATATATGGGTGTGAATCCTGGACAATCACCAACAAAGTTAACAACAAAATACCATCATTTGAAAGAAAATGTTACAAAAGAATCCGCAGAATACCAGGGACCGAAACGATCACCAATATAGCCGTCATGATAGAAATTAATGTAAAATAAAACTGGTTAAACAGCATTGTTCTTTCCAGAAAACTACAATATTTTTGGCCATATCAAACGCTATGTCGGTCTAGAGAAAACCATAATGAAGGGGATGATCTCAGAGAGACTAACAAGAGGCAGACCACGAAGAAGATTGACGCAAGGCATCCAAGATCACATGAACATGACAATAGCAGAAGCAGGAAGACTGGCTTAAGATCGACATAAGATTCGAAAAGCCGTAATGACTGTTACATCTTGTTCAGGATATGGCTCCTGATGATGATATTGGAGAAAATATGTGTTTCTCTCGGATTTATTTTGTGACCAGGCTAAAATTGAAGACTGTGTGGTGCGATTGTCCGTAAATGGCATCCACAGTGTGGGTGCGGGATAGGGTCTGACAAAGTATTACAGATGTTGAGAATGGGAAGGGGAGGGAGGAAGTGTTCGAGGAAAGTTGACGTCAATAAAGCTGTTTTTATACACCAATAAATGTATGGGAATAAAACAAATTCGAAAAAAATCTCCCCCCCCCCTCTCTATTTTTCTTCTTTTCTCCTAATGAACATTAAAAGGGGGGGGGGCGGTTTCGACATAATTGAGAAGGGGGGAGAGGGGATGTCCCTGAATTCTTGACATCTTAAAGATGACAAGAGGGGGGTAGGTATCTAAGACTGCTACAAAAGTGTTGAGGTCATTTGTGGACAGCCCCCCCCCCCCCCAATACAATCTTGGTGGTCACCGGGGGCTCACGAGATAACGAATAAATCAACGTTTTGAAGAAAAACGCTTTCATAAAGAACATAAAATATTACATAAAAATTAAATGATTCAACTGTCAATGTTGACATGAAAAAAGGTAATGAGAATGCCCATGAAGAACGTACGACAGATCATCATCTGACAAAAACAATATCCTGTAGGCTAGATGAGACGAAAAATTGCATTCATTCTCATGGTGGCTAAAGGAAGAATGAATTGGATTCGATAAATATCTCACTGATCAACCTTTGACATGAAACATGACAGATGAGAAGATGATGCATGAAACATGACAGATGAGGAGATGATGCATGAAACATGACAGATGAGGAGATATTGCATGAAACATGACAGATGAGAAGATGATGCATGAAACATGACAGATGAGGAGATATTGCATGAAACATGACAGATGAGGAGACATTGTATGAAACATGACAGATGAGATGATGCATGAAACATGACAGATGAGGAGATATTGCATGAAACATGACAGATGAGATATTGCATGAAACATGACAGATGAGGAGATGATGCATGAAACATGACAGATGAGGAGATATTGCATGAAACATGACAGATGAGATATTGCATGAAACATGACAGATGAGGAGATGATGCATGAAACATGACAGATGAGGAGATATTGCATGAAACATGACAGATGAGGAGATATTGCATGAAACATGACAGATGAGGAGATGATGCATGAAACATGACAGATGAGGAGATATTGCATGAAACATGACAGATGAGGAGATATTGCATGAAACATGACAGATGAGGAGATGATGCATGAAACATGACAGATGAGGAGATATTGCATGAAACATGACAGATGAGGAGATATTGCATGAAACATGACAGATGAGGAGATGATGCATGAAACATGACAGATGAGGAGATATTTCATGAAACATGACAGATGAGGAGATATTGCATGAAACATGACAGATGAGGAGATGATGCATGAAACATGACAGATGAGGAGATATTGCATGAAACATGACAGATGAGGAGATATTGCATGAAACATGACAGATGAGGAGATGATGCATGAAACATGACAGATGAGGAGATGATGCATGAAACATGACAGATGAGGAGATATTGCATGAAACATGACAGATGAGGAGATGATGCATGAAACATGACAGATGAGGAGATATTGCATGAAACATGACAGATGAAACGATACTCTCAGAACTATATTGCGCAATGCAATAGAAACAAATATAAATCCTAATATTGTCTGAAAGAGAAGAAATGCAACATCTCACCAGAGAAGACTAGCTATATAGAAAGTTAAGGGAAAATAAAACATCATTGAAAAATGACCATCACATGCGCAAACTGTCCAAAAACCATTATAAATTACCATACGGCTTATCGCATGCACATCACCATAAGGACCTTCCAAGAGAATTAATTAGGACCCCATTCGTTAAGTTTTTTTTATTATTGTTGGCTTTTTGTGGTCGCTATTTACAGAATTGGAATCGCAAGACAAAAATAGCCAAGCGGCTCCAAGTATATAGTGACCAACCGAAATTCAAACAATAATCATATACCTCCTGAATGGGGTCCTAATTAATTCTGTTGGAAGGTCTTCTATACCGTAGACATACATGTCTCGCGTATCGGCAACCTATGACCTCATAGACAAGGACATTACTCTAACTGAATTTCACAAAGTGGCAATAACAACCAGTCATCATCATCATGTGATGACGAACAATGCACAACAATTGATGTAAAATGGACTAAAAACATTGACAATACAACACTCTTCCATGTGCGGGGTCAGACACTGCTTCCTGTGCTATGTCCAGTCGTCTCGACCGTATCCTGCCATTGTTTTAAATAGACCTGAACGAGAGAAGTACGTTCACGAGAAGCATAAATCCAAACTGGGAAGATGCTACAGCTTAAGAAAAAAATCTGTCAGGGGATTCTATGCCAGAAGCTAACTTTTCAGTAACCTCCGTACGCACAAGTGACACGCAACAACACAAGTCTGAATCTGTTGTCATTACCTGCGATGGACATCCACACACAAGTAAGATGCAACAACAGAATTCTGGATCTGTTGTCATTACCGCCTGCAATGGACGGTCGCACAGAGAGATAATGCAACACAAGTCTGTCATTATCTCATAGGGAATACAGCTTATAGTATAAATTAGTTTTAAAGATATTTGTTTGAAAGTCTCTTTGTCTCTGTACGGTTTTTCCTTTATGCAGAACACGATAGTAAATTCATATTAAAATGTAGATTTTAGCGGCTTTTCGGCATAGTGGGTCTCCGAAATGTAGATATTAGCGGCTCGGTGGACATAGACAGTTGAGAGATGCGGAGATTCTGTGATGATCTCGTGTGAAATCTCTAAATGAAAGAGACATCTGTGATTCGGTTATGTGAACTCACTGAATGAAAGAGACACATGTAATTCAGTCATGTGAAT
Source organism: Meghimatium bilineatum (assembly GCA_034231615.1). Classification (NCBI taxonomy): domain Eukaryota; kingdom Metazoa; phylum Mollusca; class Gastropoda; order Stylommatophora; family Philomycidae; genus Meghimatium; species Meghimatium bilineatum. Next base: position 38,055,677 of record CM067309.1, on the reverse strand, counting down.
CCATTCTTGCTCTGATCCAGCCCAATACTTCTCAAAATAAGCGGGCAGAAGCGATAGCCATCGTATAAACATTCACCACTAGAAAATATTACTCGGTTCACACTTAGGGCAACAAGAAGAACATTGACATTTGTTCCTATCATATTTAAATATAATGTAAATATTAAATTAGGCCAAAGTTATCTTCCATACAAATTTCATGAAATCCCAGAATCATTGAGCACTTTAACAAACTGTAACAAAACTTCAGGCCAAATAATCAAACTATAAATTCGTCGCAATTTCTAAAAAATTCGGGACAGTCATAGTTTTTGATTGCAGCTGCTAAATTTGGGTTCACCTGTTATAAATACAAGACTCACCTGCCGAATTATTTTGTGGAAGTATACTGGTGTGATTTCGTGAACTTTAGTTGTCCCTGCAAATATGGCTCTCAGGTATGTTCTTTATAGATCGCTGGTGATGTTAATTTAACCACGCGTTAATTCCACAAATCAGATTTCTTGTTCAGTCATAAAGTAGTAGAAGAAGAAGATGAAGAGTGCCTTCTTCCTCGTTGATATCAACAATAATTTGACTAAAACGTGGTGTATTTCTTTCTATCAACTATAATTTGATTAAACCGTGATGTACTTCTTTCTATAAATCACACTTTGATTCAAACGTGATTTTTTTCTTTCTATAAATCACACTTTGATTCAAACGGGATTTTTTTCTTTCTATAAATCACACTTTGATTCAAACGTGATTTTTTTCTTTCTATAAATCACACTTTGATTCAAACGTGATTTTTTTTCTTTCTATAAATCACACTTTGATTCAAACGTGATTTTTTTCTTTCTATAAATCACACTTTGATTCAAACGTGATTTTTTTTCTTTCTCAAAATCACACTTTGATTCAAACTTGATGTATGTCTTTCTATCTACCATAATTTGATTCCACTAAACATATACGCTGTGTTTGAATCAGATTATGGTTGACAGACAGAAATATATCACGTTTGAATCGATTTCCCTTATGAACCCATCATGCATCAGCTGTTTTATGATGTGTTTGTCATGCATACGCACATTTCCAACCCACCTCAGTTGGGCCTTCTTCATTGTATGCAAGTTTGGTATGTAGGCTCTAATTACTTCTTCATTGTATGCAAGTTTGGTATGTTCGCTCTAATGACGTCTTCAGTATTAGGTTGTCTATTATCAATCTCCAGGTGAAAGTTGGTTGATAGCATCCACTCTTGCCGTTAAGAGTAGGGGTGAAATTTGCACGTTTCTGTTCAAGGCCAGATGTGACACCTGAGTCGTACTGATTCCGTGTTTGTGGGAGGTGGTCGTGATGTTATCGATCCATCTCTTTCTTGGTCTTCTCTTGGCTCTTTATATAGATGCTTGTTTGTTATAAACTTGCAATGGTATTTGGCTTAGATTCATTCTCAAAAGGTGACCAATCCACCTTCTCTGCTGATGTTCTATATATTTGATACAAGGCATTATTCGTACACTTTTTCTGATATCCTCAGCATTAGGTATGTTATCTTTATCTGAGAAGCTTGTGCACACACATATTCTACTAACACCTACTAGTCCGTGCATAGAACTTATTGTACTAACAACTACTAGTCCGTGTATAGAACATATTGTACTAACAACTACTAGTCCGTGTATAGAACATATTGTACTAACAACTACTAGTCCGTGCATAGAACTTATTGTACTAACAACTACTAGTCCGTGTATAGAACATATTGTACTAACAACTACTAGTCCGTGTATAGAACATATTGTACTAACAACTACTAGTCCGTGCATAGAACTTATTGTACTAACAACTACTAGTCCGTGTATAGAACATATTGTACTAACAACTACTAGTCCGTGTATAGAACTTATTGTACTAACAACTACTAGTCCGTGTATAGAACTTATTGTACTAACAACTACTAGTCCGTGTATAGAACTTATTGTACTAACAACTACTAGTCCGTGTATAGAACTTATTGTACTAACAACTACTAGTCCGTGTATAGAACTGACTCTCTGCTCTGGAACAGGAACAAAGATACTCACAAGAAAAAGAATCTGGTAAAACAGGAACAGGGAAAAATAAACATTTATACATTTACACAATACATTTATGTATATTTTTCATCTGAACATCTGAAACTGAAGTCATTACTTTCTATACATTTCTCACATGAAACTGAAGTCATTACTTTCTATACGTTTCTCACATGAAACTGAAGTCATTACTTTCTATACGTTTCTCACATGAAACTGAAGTCATTAATTTCTATATGTTTCTCACATGAAACTGAAGTCATTACTTTCTATACGTTTCTCACATGAAACTGAAGTCATTACTTTCTATACGTTTCTCACATGAAACTGAAGTCATTACTTTCTATACGTTTCTCACATGAAACTGAAGTCATTACTTTCTATACGTTTCTCACATGAAACTGAAGTCATTACTTTCTATACGTTTCTCACATGAAACTGAAGTCATTACTTTCTATACATTTCTCACATGAAACTGAAGTCATTACTTTCTATACGTTTCTCACATGAAACTGAAGTCATTACTTTCTATACGTTTCTCACATGAAACTGAAGTCATTACTTTCTATACGTTTCTCACATGAAACTGAAGTCATTACTTTCTATACGTTTCTCACATGAAACTGAAGTCATTACATTCTATATGTCAAGTGGTATATTCCTTCCAGAACGTTGTCTTCGTCGTGGATACTCTGAACGCCTCTCTGTTCCAGGCAAGCAGGTCTGCATTGGCCAGAGACATGTGCATACATCGTTCGATGTCGCTGGTCCCTCGTCTTCTTGGTCTTCCTCTTCTTCTCTCGCCTAACACTCTGCCCTCCAAAATCAGCCTTTCGATATCAGCATGCCGCTTTAAGTTTCCAAAATACTGTAGCTTCCTTCTTATGATGGTATTTAGAAGCCACGCGTCTTTTAGTTTCAGTAATTTCAAAACTTCAATGTTCGTCTTTTTCTCTGTCCATGATATTCGTAGGATCTTTCTATAGCACTTCATTTCAAACGAATTTATTCTTTTGGACATTGTCTTGTTTAAAGTCAAAGTCTCGAATCCATATGTTGCCACTGGGAAAACACATGATCTTGAAATGGTTAATTTAGTGTCGTTATTACTATTTTGCCATAGATTTCTCATTTGTGTTAATTTGAGTGTTGCAATTGCGAGTCTCCTTCTGATCTCAACTGAACAATCTCCGGAACTCTTTTACCTGCTCCCAGATATTCGAATTTGTTTACACATAAGTAAATGTGTTTACACATAAGTAAATGTGTTTACACATAAGTAAATTTGTTTACACATAAGTAAATGTGTTTACACATAAGTAAATTTCTTTACACATAAGTAAATTTCTTTACACATAAGCAATTTTTTTTACACATAAGTAAATGTGTTTACACATAAGTAAATTTCTTTACACATAAGTAAATGTGTTTATACATAAGTAAATGTGTTTACACATAAGTAAATGTGTTTACACATAAGTAAATGTGTTTACACATAAGTAAATGTGTTTACACATAAGTAAATTTGTTTACACATAAGTAAATTTGTTTACACATAAGTAAATGTGTTTATACATAAGTAAATGTGTTTACGTTATATGCATTTCTCAAATGAAACTGACGGCATTGATTTATATGTGTCATGTGACGTATGTGTGTGTCATGTGACGTATTCCTTCCAGAACGTTGTCTTCCCAATGAACTCTCTGAACCTCTCTCTGTCCTGGGCGATGTGGCTTGCATTTTCTAGCGATGTATTCATGTTATCTTTAATGTCGTCAGTCCATCGTCTTCTTGGTCTGCCCTTTCTTCTCCTTCCAGGTACTCTGCCCTCCATTATTCGTCTTTCTAAACAGTTGTGTCTCTTTATGTGACCAAACAGGCGTAGTTTTCTTTTTGTTATTGTGTTTCGTAACCAACACTCTGGAATCTTCAATGTGTTTATAATATCTGAATTTCTGATTGTTTCTGAGTTATATAACTTTCTAAAATGAAATCTGAAGGCATTGATTTATATACATTTCTCAACTGCAATGGAAGTCATAACAGAGGCCACTAAAAAAGCTCATAAATTATATACCGACGCACAAAAGTCGGATAATCTTATGAAATTGAATAATATCAGATTTTAATTGTCATGAAGGTCTGAAGAGAGATATCAGAAATTAAAGCATGTTTATCTTATTGTGAACCACTGTGGATATTTGTTTGTCTGTTTGTTAGTTTATTTGCTTGCTTCTGTGTTTATTTGCCTTTTTGTGTGTGTTTGTTTCTTTGTTTGCATGTTTTGTATGTTTGTTTTTTGCATATGTTTGTATGTATGTCTGTTTACTTGTTTTTGTGGTTGTGTTTTGTTTGTTTAGTTGTTTGTATGTTTATTTGCCTATATGCATGTCTGTGTGCTTGTGTACTTGTTTTTTTGTTTTTTTGTATGTATGTATGTTTATTTGTATGTTTGTATATTTAATTTTGTGTTTGGATACCCAAGAAGGACAAGCGATGAAGATTGTTTTTTTTCGCTACGAGCATTAGGTTCTTTCTGCAGAACATTTTTGAAACCGAGAAGTCTCAATCTCTCAACTGTATGCAATGATTGGAAAAATAGCGAGTAAAAGAATTCTTAAAGGAAATAAAACATAAAATAAACAAATACAATATTTTGGACATACTAAGCGACATGAGACATTGTTGAAACCATTACTTGAGAGTAGAGTAGCGGGACAGAAAGAAAGAGGTAGGCACAGATACAACGAGGAGGAAACAGTAGCAGAATGAACAACCACGGCAAAATACAGAAAATGTTGAAGACCCCTTGCAGTCATCTTTCCATGCAGAGAGCACTTGATGATGATGATGTTGACTTTGAATAAGAAATTACCTAACCCCCCCCCCCCAATACCCCTATCCATAAGAATGAGTCATGTAACGTATCCCATTTGCTAAATCGACTTAACCGGATGTAAAGAAGTCAGACATTTTGGCAAGGGTGAGGGTGAATAGCTTGAATACATGAAAATGGCTTCCAGTCCAAATGTATCATCATCAAGTTGCATGCAGATTGAAGTAGGCCATCATAAATATCCATAACTCTATACCTCAATTGATTATCATAAATCAAGATTGTTGTTGAGTCTGTGTCACGCCACGGTATTGCTTCTGTTGACTCTGTCAAGTCACGGTATTGCTGTTGTTGAGTTCTTGTCATGCCACGATATTTTTGCTGTTGACTGTCACGCCACGGTATTACTGTTGTTGAGTGTCACGCCATGATATTGCTGTTGTTGACTGTGTCACGCCACGATATTGCTGTTGTTGTGGTTTCGATCACCACAAGTGATTAACTCTTACTTCTTATGTACAATGGGGTAGTTTCTTCAGAATTCCGTGTGATACCCAGAAGACTAAATCTCAGCATTGTGGAATTATGTGAGAATATGTGAGAGGAATTGAGTTTTGTGGGTTTTTTTTCCAAATTTCCGCTACATGCAACGTTGGAGTGATGGGTTTCATTTCCCCTGTCAAACATCTCGTTTCCAATGTCCAACGGATAACAGCTCGGGACCACTGGTATAGGTGGATCAGCCAGCAATGCATTCACTGCTATCCAAGAGGCTATCCAATTATGTAGGGCTAACATGTGTGCTTGGTTCTGAGCTCTACTATGGATTTGTCCCATGCCATCTTGCACAGGACAACTTTTCACCAAATCCCATCTACCACCTGTTCATAGCTGGGGGCATCTACCACCTGTTCATAGTCGGGGGCATCTACCACGTGTTCATAGCCGGGGGCAGCGTGTCAAGTTGCATGCAGAGTCAAGTGTCAAGTTGCATCCACAGTTATGGCCGTCATTTTTTTATAACTCACTAGTGTTTTCTATTTTGCTGTATGGTTGCGAGAATTGGCCACTCATTGCGGATATGGAGAGATGATTACAGGCTTTCAAATACAAATGCTACAGGTGAATTCAACGAATCACCTGTACAAGAGCATAAGACAAATCTGTACGTAAGAAATAAAATAGAGATGTATGCAGGTGTACAAGAACCATTGCTTTCTATAGTGAAACGACAAAAACTACCATGGTTTGAACATCTATGCAGAAATGATTCTTTGGTAAAAAAAAAAAAAAAAAAAAAACAATACTGCAGGAAATCGTTGAAGGTATAAGAAACAGAGCAGGACAAATAAAAGCATGGGCAGACATCATCAAGGAATGGACAGCGCAAGATTTTTCCTTACTCATCAGCATCATTGAAGACAGAAAACACAGCAGTATTCTGTGTGCTGGAAGATGGCTCTGGACAATACAGGCCACCTAAATGAATTAACATTTGGTCCGATTTTGTTCCATTTTTGATTATTGTTGGAATTTTAATTGGTCACTATTTACATACTCGAAGTCGCATGCCAAAAAAATAGCCATGGCAAACCAATAAATTTCACGCAATTCTGAGACTAGTTCATGTTTACATTTTAGCGTACAGGTCTCCTATGACACCGACGGTCGCAGCTGAAGCATCCAATGTGATACCGCGACCATCATGACGGCGTACGTGCTTATATGATAGATAGACAGACTGAGAGACAGATAGATCGGTAGATAGATAGATAGATAGATAGCGGCAGTGCTCACACTCAGCATTACATTTGGGCGGTGCTCACACAGTTAACATTACACGTGGGTGGTGATCACACTCAACATTATATGGGGGCGGTGCTCACACACTCAGCATTACATTTGGGCGGTGCTCACACAGTTAACATTACACGTGGGTGGTGATCACACTCAACATTATATGGGGGCGGTGCTCACACACTCAGCATTACATTTTGGCGGTGCTCACACACTCGACATTACAAGTGGGCGGTGCTCACACACTCGGTATTACATGTGAGTGGTAAAGTAACAGGAATATAAGTTTTATTTACCCTAAATTATACAACCTGGAATATGAGTCATCTGTACCCTAAATAACAACCTGGTTTATGAGTCATCTGTACCCTAAATAACTACCTGGAATATAAGAAGCAATGGTCTCTTGACCTTAAATAACCAACTGGCACATGAGATGAAAAAGACAAAATAGGACTCAAGTCTGCACGAACTTTTCTTTCCTTGAATTGAATAATGACTCGCAGTTTTCTTTCACAATTATGTCATCTATTTGCCTACATTCGGGCATTGAAAACTCTGATTTGGTTATTTCTTATAAAGGAATCTTCTAATGCTATACGCAGATTTCTCGTCCATTTATGCGCAATAAATAATGCCAATGTTTGATTCTGGTTCACCGAAATATGAGTACAGAAAAATACATGATTACAAAAGGGTCATGAAAGAGGAAGGATCGCAACCTGAAATTAATTTAATATTAAAAACTATTTTTGTCATCTATTATTGACATTTGTTAAAAGTTTGACAATATAAAACAGGTACGTTCTTACCTGTCAGGTATTGTTACACATTCAGGTAACCTCGGTTAGGTCACATAAGATCGTGGCACTGAATGTCATTCAAACAAGGAACGGATCAGCGGTATAGATTGTATAGTACAACGGTAAGGATCTCACGGTACTAGCCTGAAGCAAGTCAACAATTTCAAATATTTGGGTACCGTAACGTAATAAAATTAGACAAACCAACCATGAACAGAAAACCTTAGTAGATGACATGCCTTTATATTGAGGTTATCGTCTTATAGAAGCTTCATGGCACGTCATCTATACAATCCCGTAGTCGAACCTTCGATAACAGTTACCATGTTGTTCTGACAGGCCAACGTTGTGCTTGAACTAGTTACGCGCATGGTGTGGGTGGGCGGAACAACAAAGAAACCTGTCGCAAGGGCCAAGAGTTGTGCCCTGTTGTCGACGTCTGTTTCTGCGGCATTAGACTCGAAACACCATCGAGTCGAATGGCTGCTGGAACAGAGGGCGGAGCACTTATGGGAATGCCCAACGTGATGTGAGGCCAGTTTCTAATCAAGTACCAAGAGAATAGAACATTAGATGGAAGATGCATTTAAGAAGCAAACTGTAGATGTCGTAAGGTAAAAGCAATATTTCACAAGATCAACGACTATTTATTTTGTTAACCGATGCTAGAAATATAGTTCTTAATTGGGTGCAAAGGTTACGTACTGCTCTCGGCGGACCCAGGGTTAGCAGATAACCAAGATTCCAAAAGTACCTCCTCGTGGTCCACCCTGGAAACATAAATACAGCTTTTGTGTTGATTCTGGCAAAAATCGTGTCCGTGAATGTGGAGGCAGAAGATGAAGGAGAAGTGACAACAAAATAGACAGTAAATATCTCCGACACCACTGCGCCAACACATACAGTGGTACTGTCGACACACAGTTACGCTTATCAGTCCGGTCGAGCATTGGAGGGACGGCCAACGAAAACGACACGAAAAGGTAGATATGCACGGCAAGAGACGAAAAGACAACATACTGAATACAATGATCTGCCGAAGACGGATGTGTTGGACCATTGGCGAAAATAAAACGGCGACACAACGCATTTCCATTATCTGGACATTATCTGGTTTGAGAATGAATGCTGAAGAAGAAGAATAATACAATGAAAGGGCAACACACGCCATATGGCAGCGTCATGTGCAAATAGAAAGGGAAAACGTTCCAAGGAAATTGGAACTGCAAGTTCTGTTAGCTCGAGACAAGCTTCTAGGTACTTGTTCCCCTTACGGACAGAGACCCAGACCCAGTCGTGGGCGTCCGGCAAAGAAAGCAGTCCTGGCCCAACTCTAATGTCGAGCTTTCCTATACCAGAAACATGCTCGCAAAGAGTCAGTACCCAATGGGCTCAGGCAATAATTGGACACGGTCGTTCAGCTCGAGAATACGCCTTGCTCCAAAACGCGTGGTGAGACTCGGATTTGGACGTGGGGTTCACGATGACCTTGAACGACACCTCGGCTAAGAAAGCCAAAGAGCCCTGGTCCAACGCTTCTGTCGAGATCTGTCGAGATACCGTTACCAGGCTATCGGTTGATAAAAGGTTCAGTAAACGATGGACAAATTCACAGAACGTCTAATTACACAAGGCAAGTTCACTGACTGTGACACACCTCTAGCGAGATAGACGTGAACGACAATCGTCTCGACGAAGAATCATTACACACCCGCCACCAGTCGACAGATAGGCAGGCTGTCACAGGCTACGACAACCCACTACCCGAAATAGACGCATGACGAACAACGGATGTGCTGGGCTTCGGATGTCCGACCACAAAGTGAGCCCGTTCGCTACAATTGGTGTATAAAACCGTATTATTGACGTGAACTATTGTCAACCCCCCCCCCCTGTCCCTAATCAATAACTGTCACACTTTTTCATTCCCCCTCCTATATTTAACGTAATTATTGAACGGTCTTTTATTACATTTAACCAGTTCGACCGGCACGATCGCCCGTAACGAGTTCCAACGTTCCTCTACACATACGAGATTTAAGCTGTTCCTATACTCCTTTCCCTCCCTGTGCGTGCACATCATTTTGTCTCTAGACTAATACGGATCCGTACCTAAACATTCAAAACAAACATTACCTGGACTGAGAATATAATTGGAAAGATCAACAATACAGGGCATCCTGTTACCGCAGGTCTGACAGAACTATTGAACTATATTTACTCGGGGGCCAAAAGCTAGAAAATGGGGATCATCACGGGCCAGATTTATAAAAAAACACATGGAATGATTTTATACATTTAGTTTTTTTATAACGTTATTTTACTGTTTTAGCAATGTTACGCGGGCCACTTACTAGGCCTCCGCGGGCCGGATTTGGCCCGCTGGCCACAATTGAATAGCTGTACTGTAGAATATATATAAGCTATTTCTACCTACGATGCATTTTTTCGGTGATCCATGGACAAGCTATGGGAGTTGGGTACTCCAAGTGGCACAAACGTCAGGTATGCGACTCTATTAAGAGGGTTAACGAATATATTCAGAAACCGAAAAACTTCAATCCAATGAAGTCAATCCTCAATAAACTATTTATTATTTTTAAACGATCTCTTGAGTAATTACTAATTAATGAGTAATTACTAATTATTGAGTGATTACTAATATTTGATATCATGTATTGAACATATTGAGAGACATCAAGTAAAATAGTTCGGTCACCTTATGAGAATGAAGCCAAACCAAATACCAACAAGAGCATATAATACAAGAATATCCGGGCGTAAAGCCAAAGGTAGACCAAGAAAACGGTGGATAGAAAACATTAAGATAACCTTGAACAAACATGGACTAAATGCAACCACGGCGACACATCTGGCCTTGAAACGACAGCTTACAATACCACGCCTACGCTTAACGGTAAGTGTGATTGCGATCAACAATCATTCACCTGGGGAAAGACAATAGACAATAGACTAATTTTTGAGTGATTATTAATTTTTTAGTGATTACTAATATTTGAGTAATGTCTTCAGTGATTACTAGTTCAGTGATTACTAGTTCAGTGATTACTAGTTCAGTGATTACTAGTTCAGTGATTACTAGTTCAGTGATTACTAGTTCAGTGATTACTAGTTCAGTGATTACTAATTCAGTGATTACTAATTCAGTGATTACTAATTCAGTGATTACTAATTCAGTGATTACTAATTCAGTGATTACTAATTCAGTGATTACTAATTCAGTGATGACTAATTCAGTGATTACTAATTCAGTGATTACTAACTAAAAGATTACTTATTGAGTGATTACTAATTCAGTGATTACTAATTCAGTGATTACTAATTCAGTGATTACTAACTAAAAGATTACTTGTTGAGTGATTACTAATTCAGTGATTACTAATTCAGTGATTACTAATTCAGTGATTACTAATTCAGTGATTACTAATTCAGTGATTACTAATTCAGTGATTACTAATTCAGTGATTACTAATTCAGTGATTACTAATTCAGTGATGACTAATTCAGTGATTACTAATTCAGTGATTACTAACTAAAAGATTACTTATTGAGTGATTACTAATTCAGTGATTACTAATTCAGTGATTACTAATTCAGTGATTACTAACTAAAAGATTACTTATTGAGTGATTACTAATTCAGTGATTACTAATTCAGTGATTACTAATTCAGTGATTACTAATTCAGTGATTACTAATTCAGTGATTACTAATTCAGTGATTACTAACTAAAAGATTACTTATTGAGTGATTACTAATTCAGTGATTACTAATTCAGTGATTACTAATTCAGAGATTACTAACTAATTCAGTGATTACTAATTCAGTGATTACTAATTCAGTGATTACTAATTCAGTGATTACTAATTCAGTGATTACTAATTCAGTGATTACTAATTCAGTGATTACTAACTAAAAGATTACTTATTGAGTGATTACTAATTCAGTGATTACTAATTCAGTGATTACTAATTCAGTGATTACTAACTAAAAGATTACTTGTTGAGTGATTACTAATTCAGTGATTACTAATTCAGTGATTACTAATTCAGTGATTACTAATTCAGTGATTACTAATTCAGTGATTACTAATTCAGTGATTACTAATTCAGTGATTACTAATTCAGTGATTACTAATTCAGTGATTACTAATTCAGTGATGACTAATTCAGTGATTACTAATTCAGTGATTACTAACTAAAAGATTACTTATTGAGTGATTACTAATTCAGTGATTACTAATTCAGTGATTACTAATTCAGTGATTACTAACTAAAAGATTACTTATTGAGTGATTACTAATTCAGTGATTACTAATTCAGTGATTACTAATTCAGTGATTACTAATTCAGTGATTACTAATTCAGTGATTACTAATTCAGTGATTACTAATTCAGTGATTACTAATTCAGTGATTACTAATTCAGTGATTACTAATTCAGTGATTACTAATTCAGTGATTACTAATTCAGTGATTACTAATTCAGTGATTACTAATTCAGTGATTACTAATTCAGTGATTACTAATTCAGTGATTACTAATTCAGTGATTACTAATTCAGTGATTACTAATTCAGTGATTACTAATTCAGTGATTACTAATTCAGTGATTACTAATTCAGTGATTACTAATTCAGTGATTACTAATTCAGTGATTACTAATTCAGTGATTACTAACTTAAAGATTACTTATTGAGTGATTACTAATTACCAAAGAATAATCTTCTTATGCGTTCATTCTCATACCCTTTCTTGTGAACAGGTAAATTTAAGTAGGAAGCCAGAGGACAATTAAAAAAATTCTTGAGACTAACGGGAATTGAACCAGTCCGTTCTACGGCACCAAATCGCCTAGCAACAATTGCACACGCGTTCTTCCGTACTTGACTAACCGCATCTCCTAAAAAAAGATGCGATTTCATCAAGCCATTCAAACCGTGCACACAAGGTCACCCGAACGGACCAATCGAGACAAGGACTATTACAACAACAACAAACATCCCGTACAGGTATTGAAATATCCTCAGTAACAACAAACACATAACATAATATCCGTATTAGTTATACAAGTATTAGTTTTAGTTGTTGTAATAGTCCTTGTCTCGATTGGTCCGTTCGGGTGACTTTGTGTGCACGGTTTGAATGGCTTGATGAAATCGCATCTTTTTTTGGAGATGTGGTTAGTCAAGTACGGAAGAACGCGTGTGCAATTGTTGCTAGGCGATTTGGTGCCGTAGAACGGACTGGTTCAATTCCCGTTAGTCTCAAGAACTTGTGAACAGGATGCATTTCTGAGATAGGAACATGATGTTTCATGGTTTTCTGCGGAGTTGTAATATTTGTGCCATTCGTCCTGACATATCCGACTTCAGTATAGAATTTGGATCACTAATTTATTTAAACAAACAGTTAACTTCCCCTCGAAACATCTTTTCTCGTCTTGTCGTGACATGTATGTAATAAGAGTGTTGCCGTGACATGTACATCGTAAAAAAACGACAATTAGGTTTTTGTGGCGGATTAAGCTATCCCATCCCATACAGGGTCTATATAATAACGTACATCTTAAAATGTTTACAACCCATCTACACATGTTTACTACCCATCTACAAATGTTTACTGTCCATCTACAAATATTTACTACCCATCTACAAATGTTTACTACCATCTACACATGTTTACAATCCATCTATAGATGTTTATTGTCCATCTACTAATGTTTATTATCCACCTACAAATGTTTACTACTCTTCTACAAATGTTTACTTTCCATATACAAATGTCCATATATTGCTGTGTACTATCCACCTAATATGTTTACTATCCATCTACAAATGTTTACTGTCCATTTACAAATGTTTACTACTCTTCTACAAATGTTTACTTTCCATATACAAATGTTTACTATCCATATACATACGTTTAATATCCACCTACTAATGTTTATTATCCACCTACAGAAGTTTACCATCCCTATATTGCTGTGTACTATCCACCTAATATGGTTACTATCCATCTACTGATGTCTACAATTCATCGACTGATATTTACTATCAATCTACTAATGTTTACTATTTACAGATGTTCACCATCCACCTACCAGTGTTTATTATTCATCTACTGACGTTTACTATCCATCTACTATTGTCTAATGTTCATCTACTAATGTTTACTATCCATCTACTATTGTCTAATGTTCATCTACTAATGTTTACTATCCATCTACTATTGTCTAATGTTCATCTACTAATGTTTACTAACCATATACTAATGTTAACTATTCATCTACTGAACACAATGCTTGCATAAGTTTGTCAGAACTTGATATTTCGATGGGAATAAAAAAAAGAGGCTAGAATAAATGTCAAAACATGCAAAATTAAATAAAATCATATGTTTCTCGTTCGCGACGTTCTTTCCATATCAGATGTACAGATCATCTTGATAAAATTGTTACGGGGATGTCGGTTTTCATGTACAATTCTATTTCATTTCAGACTTTGCTTGCTGGTTGCGATGTCTTTACACTGCGTCACATCCTACAAGTCGTTTCAGTTAAATATTCCAAACGGTTTAAATGTGCCGTTTCCGTGTAGGAACAATGAGATATGGATGGCGGTGGGCCACATTATAGACGAAGGTACTGGAGCAAGGAATAAATTCGGCCAGGATTTTCAAGCTGCTGGATATGTAAGTTATACCAAGATATACACATGTGTTTACTGTCATGTTTTAATTTTGTCTCAATTTTTGTCTTGATTAAGGCCTTTTGGTCGAAACGTTGATTTATGTGTTATTATGTGCGTCTTTAGTTATTAAAAAAATTTTAAAATCTATCCCTGCATTTACATGTTTACTGTCTTCTTCTGTCGTTTGTCTAGAATTTGATTATAACTGTAGTTTTGTCTCTTCAGATTGACTTTCTTGTAACCTGCGCAGAGGTTGGTTGAGTGTTTCTTCCACTGTTGTTCCTCTATGTTTGTGTGTCTTCCTCAACATTACATATTCGAGACATTCTTCAAGTACATGATCTGATGTCGGAGGTGCTTGTACATATCATTCATACTCCTCCAAGAATCCTAAAATTAATTTGTATCATGAAAGAGGTTTGGTTTCTATCAATACTATATCATGAAAGTTTATGTGTATCTTTGTTATGGAAAGAAACAAAAACCTGTACCTTTAAACACATATTTAATATGTATATTCAGTTCTTGAAACTTCAGATCGAAAATTGGTAAAATGAGCCACGAGTCAGGCTGAATTGTGACATATTTTTAGCTAATTTCATATTCATACACAGACCTGCTGCCTGATAGTCTGTTAAAACGCATGTGCTACAGACCTGCTGCCTGATCGTCTGTTAAAATGCATGGGCTACAGATCTGCTTCCTGATAGTCTGTTAAAACGCATGGGCTACAGACCTGCTTCCTGATAGTCTGTTAAAACGCATGGGCTACAGACCTGCTTCCTGATAGTCTGTTAAAACGCATGTGCTACAGACCTGCTTCCTGATAGTCTGTTAAAACGCATGGGCTACAGACCTGCTTCCTGATAGTCTGTTAAAACGCATGTGCTACAGACCTGCTTCCTGATAGTCTGTTAAAACGCATGGGCTACAGATCTGCTTCCTGATAGTCTGTTAAAACGCATGTGCTACAGACCTGCTTCCTGATAGTCTGTTAAAACGCATGGGCTACAGATCTGCTTCCTGATAGTCTGTTAAAACGCATGGGCTACCATCATCAGTAGCTTCGTCATCATCAACTTTGTTAAAAAAAAGACATACCAGCAGTGAATAATTGATAATTGAAGGTATAATTCCTGATAATATTGGCGAGGACCGACCAAGGTGACGATGGATGAGAGAAAAAAACATATTGTTCAAACACGCTCTTGGTTGTTGGTAGGCGAAACTCGCCCAGGATTGCAAGAACTTTGCAAGATTCACAAATCCTCTTCTTCTTCTTCAGCGTACATGCTCAAATTCCCGCTGGGTCTCTCTTATATCAGGACAATGACCCTACTAGATTTCCAGCAGAATGTAGTCTAGAGAATGGAAATACGTTGTGTCGTCATTTTATCTTCGTCAATGGCTCGACACATCCGTCTTCGGCGGTGACTGGAGTTCTACTGACTACATTCTACTGATGGGCTGGAGTTCTCCTGCCTAAATTCTACTGATGTGCTGGAGTTCTACTGATGTGCTGGAGTTCTACTGATGTGTTGCAGTTTTACTGATGTGCTGGAGTTCTACTGATGTGTTGGAGTTCTACTGATGTGCTGGAGTTCTACTAATGTGCTGGAGTTCTACTGATGTGCTGGAGTTCTACTGATGGGCTGGAGTTCTACTGATGTGCTGGAGTTCTATTGATGTGCTGGAGTTCTACTGATGGGCTGGAGTTCTACTGATGTGCTGGAGTTTGAGACAACGAACGTAGAAGAAGAGGTGTTTATTTATTGGATATTTATCAATGTAAACACATGTCTAGCAATACATGAAGCACATGTAAGTAAGCAGAAAGTACTAATGATTAAAGAACAATCACAACGCTTAAAGAACAATCACAATACAACATATGGGATTCAAAGTGAGTTAACATATTTTATTATTTCTGTATCGAGAAACGAGAAAGAAGAAGAATAGGATAACGTGTTGTATAAAGTTTCGAGAAGGGTATGTGACATCTGAGCGAGTCAGGTTCAAATCACATTTGCCGCAGTATTTTTAATCCCTACCTAATAACTACGATATTGTCACTACCACATGTAAAAGTCTTTATCTGCAGTCATGGACTGAGGACCTGTGCAAGATGGATTCTGATGGAGACGGTATGAGAAATGGTGAAGAGTTGGGTGATCCACGTTGTACATGGAAACCAAACGCTATCCCAGAACGTTTAACTGGTCTCTCACATCCAGGTAAGCATCTTCCCGTTACACATACATTCAAAATTACAGCAAGGGGGTCTCGCAATGGCTAGAATGACTCTGTCTGATATGTGGGTGCGATTTTGACTTAAATAAGAATCATAATAAAAGTAAACAGACGATACATAGAACAGGGCAATGACGTCTTGCTATAGACCATAGTGATGAAGTTTTGTTATAGTACGGAGTAATGAAGTTTTGTTATAGTACGGAGTAATGAAGTTTTGTTATAGTACGGAATAATGAAGTTTTGTTATACTACGGAGTAATGAAGTTTTGTTATAGTACGGAGTAATGAAGTTTTGTTATAGTACGGAGTAATGAAGTTTTGTTATAGTACGGAGTAATGAAGTTTTGTTATAGTACGGAGTAATGAAGTTTTGTTATACTACGGAGTAATGAAGTTTTGTTATAGTACGGAGTAATGAAGTTTTGTTATACTACGGAGTAATGAAGTTTTGTTATAGTACGGAGTAATGAAGTTTTGTTATAGTACGGAGTAATGAAGTTTTGTTATAGTACGGAGTAATGAAGTTGTGTTATAGTACGGAGTAATGAAGTTTTGTTATAGTACGGAGTAATGAAGTTTTGTTATAGTACGGAGTAATGAAGTTTTGTTATAGTACGGAGTAATGAAGTTTTGTTATAGTACGGAGTAATGAAGTTTTGTTATAGTACGGAGTAATGAAGTTTTGTTATAGTACGGAGTAATGAAGTTTTGTTATACTACGGAGTAATGAAGTTTTGTTATAGTACGGAGTAATGAAGTTTTGTTATAGTACGGAGTAATGAAGTTTTGTTATAGTACGGAGTAATGAAGTTTTGTTATAGTACGGAGTAATGAAGTTTTATTAAAAAACAGGGTAATGAAGTTTTACTATAGAACAGGGTATTAACATTTTGCTAATTACTGGCTACAAACTAAAATCGACGTTTCCATTAAAATGGCTCCACAAAATAAAACAAGGAGTAAGAACAGAAATACTATGTTTTTTTTAAAACTCATATTATTCTGTTGTTAATGTGTTCTTGATAAAGGCTCTTTAGTCGAAACAGCGATTTTTGTGTGTTACAAGTGATTAACAAAACTTGATTACCCTGTTGCAAGTATTGACTGTTGAATTACAACATTTTTGCAGTTGTTACATATTAGCCACTATCTAATACAACAAAACACATTTGTTTGACAGGAATATGTGACCCATGGAACAGTCCGTCCTGCATGGAACAGAAACTGACTGGATCTATCTACCCAACCCAGAAAGAGTGGATGGAGGCGATGTGTAAGACAGACGGTCTAGACTGTCCTGCTCTGAATAGCACAGGTAGGCAAACATCCTCTAGCAGCATAGTAGAATTCAGTGTGTGTAAATATGAAAGTTACACGGGAGGAAATTATTGCTATAATACGAAAAGTACATGATTAATTATTCAGAGAAATTTAAGATTAGTGTTTCAGAGAAATGTCTGAGCAATGGATCAGAGAAATGTCTGATTAATTGATCAGAGAGGTGTCTCATTAATTGTTTCGATAAATGTTTACTTAATTTTTGTAGAAAAGTGTATAATACATTTGTTATATAATGTTGCCTTAATTTTTCTGAAAAATTATATCAGTCATTGATAATAAAATAATGAAACTTCATGTGTAAAGACAGCGATTGCGTATAAGATAATTGCTCGATCGATCAGAGACATGTTTCATTATTTGATCAGAGAAATATTTAATGAATTATTCAGAGAATGCTTGAATAGTTGTTCAGAAAAATGTTATGCCTGATTATTTGATGGGAGAAATCTGATAAATACTCTCGTATACTGAGACAAACTGTCTGTCTCAGAACATGTGTCTCGTATAGTGAGACAAACTGTCTGTCTGAGAACATGTGTCTCGTATAGTGAGACAAACTGTCTGTCTGAGAACATGTCTTTCGTATACTGAGACAAACTGTCTGTCTGAGAACATGTCTTTCGTATACTGAGACAAACTGTCTGTCTGAGAACATATCTCTCGTATACTGAGACAAACTGTCTGTCTGAGAACATATGTCGTGTATAGATGAAAATAAATGTGTGGAAAAAAGTATCTTTCGTTTAAAATGATAATGACAATGATGATGATGATGATGATGATGATAATTGTGATGAGGGTGGAGTCTTTAATGATGTTGATGATGATGGTAGTAATAACATGATGATGGTGGTCGATGTGACGATCGGTGATGATGAAGGATAAGATGGCAATGATGGTGATGGTATTTGATGGTATTGATACTGTTGATGATGATGATGATATTGTTGATGAAGATGACGATGGTATTGGTTAGCTGCACTTGACTACCTACATGGAATATTCTTTTCTCCAAAGATGTCTTCACTATACCTCACTACTTACCTGGAATCTTTTTTTCTCTACAGATGTTTTCACCATACCTTACTACTTACCTGGAATCTTCTTTTCTCTACAGATGTTTTCACCATACCTTACTACTTACCTGGAATCTTTTTTTCTCCACAGATGTTTTCACCATACCTCTAAATTTCGCACCTGGAAGTCGCATACCACCTAAAGAAACAACCTATGCTTGCCAGATTTTCGACCTTTTCGACAAAGGTGTTCCCCGCAACCGGGACTTCCATATGATCGGAGTGACGCCAATCATCGACAACAGGAACGTCTTACATCACATGGTTCTCTTTGGATGTACAGGTAGGTTTCGTACAGGTAGGTTTCGTACAGGTAGGTTTCGTACAGGTAGGTTTCGTACAGGTAGGTTTCGTACAGGTAGGTTTCGTACAGGTAGGTTTCGTACAGGTAGGTTTCGTACAGGTAGGTTTCGCATCTTCGTTCTTACCACTGTTTACCTCTTCCTCATCGCTCCCCAACGTATATAAGTATTTAACTCTTTAGGTGCAACATGCCTTTCAAATAGGCACGAAAATTAATTTAGTTTACCATAGGTCTACTGTATAGATATTTATGTTATCTAAGCTCATATGAAGGTAGTTTTTAGACTAGCATGTTAACAATAAAGATCCAAATTATTGCAAATTTCAACAAAAGACATGTGTGCGTCTAACAACGATGTCAGATGTGTCGGACCATTTGGCGCAAATAAAACGGCGACACCTAGGATTACATCCTGCTTGAAGTCTTGTTGTACCAATGAATTGCTATGAAGAAAAAACCCTGTGAAAGTTTGAGAAAGTGCGCAACAACAACATAGGTGTTCTTATTTCTTGATTACACAGTCTTGTAGCATCGCCGAAGATCTTCGATGTCTTTTAATGTGGCTGTTTTATTTACAAAAAAGTGTGAAATTAGTTTAAGAATCGTCTGCGTGGTGCGAGAGGACGGGAGATGGAGGGGTGAAGGAAGAGCAAAGAATAGGAACACTTTTGACCTTCTATGCATTGCGCACAAAGCGACTAAGGAGTATGTGACGTGAAGATTGCTGTTTCATCCCATATATGCTCACAGGCGGAAATGTTTTTCAGATCGCAACAGCTCCCAGGTCGACCCAGCCTTAAATGAGTACCGGATTAATCCGGGAAGTAAAGACTGCGAGGGAGAGGAGATGGCTACCACCCTCATTTGCAGAGCCTGTGAAATGTGAGATCGCTAACATCTCACACCCCTACGGCATTAGAAATGCTATGGGTTACTTTACTTTACTATGGTCACAGTAACACAGAGGCCATATCGGAGTGCAACCTATAATACACACTCTATACATGATGTTACGACAGCAATGACATGCTGCCTTTATTAAACAAGCCACACGCAAACTCACTTCAAACTCACTTAAGACTCACTTAAAACTCACTTAAAACTCACTTCAAACTCACTTCAAACTCACTTCAACTCACTTCAAACTCCCTTCAACTCACTTCAGACTCACTTCAACTCACTTTAAACACTTCAAACTCACTTCAAACTCACTTCAAACGCACTTCAAACTCACTTTAAACACTTCAAACGCACTTTAAACTCACTTCAAACTCACTTTAAACTCATTTAAAACTCACTTTAACTCATTAACGGGAAACAAATAATATTGCCATTTCTTTGGTATAACAATTGTATCTCTTAAGAACGACAGAGTTGATGTCATTGAATTGTGAATACATAGAAGAATGAGAACATCACGGACTGAGGAGAAAGAAAATAGTTAGAAAACATCATGGAATGAGGAGAAAGAAAATAGTTAGAAAACGGATTTGTTACCTTTAAGAAGTGGATGCATATATTGTTTTGTTTGTTTGAGAACCCCAGCAATTGCGAGCGATTAGCTCTTATTTCCTATGCGCAGTGGGGTGGTTTTTCTGAGCTATTATGTCCAGGAGATTTCCGCTTTCGGCTTAGTTTAGTACAATACCTATTGAAGCAGCCTTCTACTCAGAGGGGGTCTATAATTGTATAGATGGCAGGCAACAACATTTCCATTAGAGAGCATCAATTTAACGGTATATCATCTACTCAAGTTTTCTGTTGTATGGGTGGTTTGTCTTGTGGGCCATTGGTGAGAGCCACAGACGTAACCACATGCGTGTGGATACACATAAGAATAGGAATAATGTCACAGAAAGAGAGAAGTTAACGAACATAGAGTTTCTGACAACACAATGTAGAAAAAAACACAATTAAATGAATAAAACTCAAACAACTAAAATATTTCGGACATATTAAAGAAAACTTTTTGAAGACCATACCGGAATGGAGAGTTGAGGGGAGGCCAGCAAAAGGTAGAGTGAGATACAAGTGAGAGGGAAAACACGATGAAATGGACATCTATCAGAGTGCATCACTAAGGCAACAGAAAGTTTGTTGGAGGTCCGTTGTAGCCATACTTCGATGCGGAGACGGACTTGATAATGGTGATCTTTAAGAGATTATTTGGTACTATGATCGCAGTCCGACCCCCGTTGCTACTTTTTGTGCCTACCTGTAGATTATTTATCTTGTGCCTACCTGCAGATTATTTATCTTGAGCCTACCTGTAGATTATTTATCTAGTGCCTACCTGTAGATTATTCATCTTGTGCATACCTGTAGCTTATGTATCTTGTGCCTACCTGTAGATTATTTATCTTGTGCCTACCTGTAGATTATGTATCTTGTGCCTACCTGTAAATTATGTATCTTGTGCCTACCTGTAGATTATGTATCTTGAGCCTACTGTAGATTATGTATCTTTGCCTACCTGTAGATTATTTATCTTGTGCCTACCTGTAGATTATGTATCTTGCCTATATTCATCAGTTTATATCTATTATTTATTAATTTAAATATAATTATATTTAGGATTAGGGTTCGGATAAGTTATGTAAAACAATACTAACCTTAACCCTAAAAATGGATATTTCAAATAATTATTGATTACTACTTGATATATGTCCATGTGTCGCTAGGGCCCGAAAGGGGAGCAAATAATAGCAGCACTGTTTACCTTCCATGCATGTCGTAAGAGCTTTTTTAAGAGGCGACTAAGGAGGTTTTGGAATTGAGTTGGCTGTCCCATCCCAGATAGGGTCAGCGACCCAGAGCCATGCTGAAGTCGGATGTGTCAGGCCGAAAGGCGCAGATATCACAGCAGTGCTGCAAAGCATGGCACAACGCATTCCGTTCTCCGGACTACATCCTGCTAACCTGCAGGAGTTTGAGAACGAATGAAGAAGAAGAAAAAGACTACTTGATATAATATTTAGATCAATTAAACACAAAATACGTATGTTCTCACGCATGGGGAAACAAGAGCGAAAACGGGGGTTGCACTGTGATCATAAGTACCGATTATTTCTCCTTAAAGGTCTTCATTCTCAAACTCCCACATATTTCTGCCTATAGTCTAGTGAATGGAATACTATGTGTCATAATATGATCAATAATACATGGTATTTTTCAATATATCATGGTATTTACAATCAATCATGGTATTTTAAAATTAGTCATTGTATTTTTCAATTAATCATGGTATTTTTCAATAAATCATGTTATTTTTCAATCAATCATGGTATTTTTCAATCGCAGATGACACACTGCCAACTCCAAATTTCTTTGAGTGTGGAATGGTTGCATCTCAGACCTGCCAAGATTTCATGCATGTGTGGACTGTGGGTCTTGATGGAGAATGTTATGATGATCGGTGTGGTGTCAGAATAGGCAGCAGTGGATTCAAGAGGGTTGCTATACAGGTAAGCTACAGTGATACACCTATAGCAATCATTTTTCTGCAGGTTATTAGGTATAATCATTTGAATTCATAGCCACATTAGGTACATTCGGGAATCTCCCTGGCGTAGTGGTTAAGCTGTTCGCCGTGTGTTCTGACACGGGTTCGAATCTGGCTCGTGTCATCTTGTTTATAAGGTGGATTTTTTTTCGGAGATCCTTGTGGGTTATCATTTGAAGCTACGGAGTTACGTGCTATGAGTGGTACTCTCGGCAGGTGACGTGCCGCTTCGTTGAGAGGGACGGAGTACTTATGGGAAACCGAGTACAGTTAAATCAATATTCTACGGCTTTTAAACCCTTTTTTATTAGGTACAATAGTTTTCCAATGTTTCGGTTGGTTTTCCAGTGCTTCGGCTGGTTTTCCAGTGCTTCGACTGGTTATCCAATTCTTTGACTGGTTTTCCAATTCATTGACTGGTTTTCCAATGCTGCGGCTGGTTTTCCAATGCTTTGACTGGTTTTCCAATGCTTTGACTGGTTTTATAATGCTTCGGCTGGTTTTCCAATGCTTTGACTGGTGCTATTAATACAGCTGAGAATATGAATAGATATACATTTAGATTACAGCTTGTATATGTTTTTCTATAGGCCTATCTTTTATAGGAAGTATTTTGAGGATAATTCAATGCTTGTACGGAATGTTAGTTGTTGTTGTAATAGTCCTTGTTTCGATTGGTCCGTTCCCAGTGACTTGAGTACACAGGTTGAATGTCTTGACGAGATCACTTCTTGTCTTTCTTTTTTTTTGGGGGGGGGGCGGGGGATTTGGTTAGTCAAGTACAAAAAACCTGTTTATTTGAGTCGAAAGGCGATTCGGTGCTGCCAGAACGGACCTGGTTGATTCCCGTTTGCTGTATAAATTATTTTCATTTATTATTATGCTTCCTACTTGAATCTATTTCTATATCTTTTATACAGAGAGTTGTGGAGAAGCATGATCGCCTACGCCTCTCGGCATAGCACTTGATTGATTGATATATATATTTCAGTCTGTTATCGCTATACCAGCGCTCAATCGTAACGATATAAATGTCGGTGTAATCAAACATGCATTGGCAATCTTGTAACAATTTTCTTTCATAAATTTTCAGCTTCATTGGAACAACCCAACGGAAAGTGCAACTCAAACCGACAGCTCTGGATTGACACTCTTTCTGACACCAAAACTGTGAGTGTGGTGTGTGATTTAGTGTGTGCATGTTCGGGCTAGGGTATAGACCTCTCTAAAGAAAATAAACAAGACTTCATTCGTGAAGTTGTTTTTATTAATGTCGTGATTTTTGTAGTTCACAATTTATATACTTGAAATCGCATGCCAAAAAAAAAAAGGTTAGGGCATATACAAGTTAATCATTAATCTATACAATTAATCTTTGATCTATATAAGTTAATCTTTGACCTATACACGTTAATCTTTTATGTATACAAGTTAATTTTTGATCTATACAAGTTAATCTTTGATCTATACAAATTAATCTGATCTATACACATTAATCTTTGATCTATACACGTTAATCTTTGATCTATGCAAATTAATCATTGATCTATACAAGTTACTTTTTGATCAGTATAAATTAATCTTTGATATATACAAATTAATCTTTGATCTATACAAATTAATCTTCCATTAGTATAAATTAATCTTTGATCAGTACAAATTAGTTTTTGATCTATACAAGTTAATCTGTGATCTATACAAGTTAGTCTTTGATCTATGCAAGTTACTTTTTGATCAGTATAAATTAGTCTTTGATATATACACATTAATCTATGATCTTTACAAGTTATTCTGTGATCTATACAAATTAATCTTTGATCTATACAAATTAATCTTTGATCTATACACGTTAATCTTTGATCTATACACGTTAATCTTTGATCTATACACGTTAATCTTTGATCTATACAAATTAATCAGTGATCTATACAAGTTACTTTTTGATCAGTATAAATTAATCTTTGAACTATACAAATTAATCTTTGATCTATACAAGTTAATATTTGATCTATACATATCAACGGGTGATGTATACTATAAACTGACTTCTGATCTACACATACATTTTCTCTGTAATACACATAGTTGTTCGATCCACCCAAAATAATCATCTTTCTATACACAAATTAATCTTCGCAAATTAATCATCCATTTATACACAAATGTATCGTTGGATCTAACAAATGATCACCCATCTACCCACACAATAATTGTTGATGTACACCCATCTACCCACACAATAATTGTTGATGTACACCCATCTACCCACACAATAATTGTTGACGTACAAACACAGGAGGACGTACGATGCTGGAGTTCTTATGATCGGTGGAGTTCACTTTTACCTGCCCCCTAAGACAGAGGACACCACAGTTCTGAGTACGTGTTCTGGATCCTGCACAAAAAGTGCCATGTCTGGCCCCATCAACATAACCTCTGCCTGGAACCACATGCATTACGCAGGTACAGGAAGTAGAAATATTTGGATGTAATGGTTTGTTGTATGAGTTACAAGTTGTTATGTTGTTGATGATAATGGTTGATTTTTGTAGAACCCTAAGGTAAAAACAAAGAGCTTAGATCTTAGATGATTAATAACATGTCACTCTGGTTATCCCCATTTGTACTTCATCCTTATGAGAGAAGCGAGAGAAATATCATAAAGTATCAATCACACCACGTAATTCCGTAGCTTTAAGCAATAATATCCAGATATCTTAGAGAAAGTATGCAAGAAGTCACGAATAGGCATCGAAACTTTTACCTCTTCATGTCAGAGAAAGTATGCAAGAAGTCACAAATAGGCATCGAAACTTTTACCTCTTCATGTCAGAGAAAGTATGCAAGAAGTCACAAATAGGCATCGAAACTTTCACCTCTTCATCTGAAAGAAAGCTGTTTAACCACTATATATGAGAGATAACAAGAAACCAAAGAAGGCTCAGGTTTGCCACTAACAAACTGTAAAGAAAGATATGTAAATTGATAAGATTAGCTTATATTTGATTGGATATTCGGACGAACAGATGATAATGATGATGGTTAAGAGGATGAAATAACCTATAAGCTATAAGGTAGCTCTTAGTAACCAACGGCCTTTCTAACAGAAACACAGGTTCTGCTAGCGGATTAACCGACGTGACACCTGGACTCGTTTACGATGATCTCACCTGGACTCGTATAAGATTGTCCAACCTGGACTCGTATAAGATTGTCTCACCTGGACTCGTATAAGATTGTCTCACCTGGACTCGTATAAGATTGTTTCACCTAGAATCGTATAAGATTGTCCCACCTAGACTCGTATAAGATTGTTTCACCTGGACTCGTATAAGATTGTCCCACCTGGACTCGTATAAGATTGTTTCACCTGGACTCGTATAAGATTGTCCCACCTGGACTCGTATAAGATTGTTTCACCTGGACTCGTATAAGATTGTCTCACCTAGACTCGTATAAGATTGTCCCACCTAGACTCGTATAAGATTGTTTCACCTAGACTCGTATAAGATTGTTTCACCTAGACTCGTATAAGATTGTTTCACCTAGACTCGTATAAGATTGTTTCACCTAGACTCGTATAAGATTGTTTCACCTGGACTCGTATAAGATTGTCTCACCTGGACTCGTATAAGATTGTCTCACCTGGACTCGTATAAGATTGTCCCACATGGACTCGTATAAGATTGTTTCACCTGGACTCGTATAAGATTGTTTCACCTGGACTCGTATAAGATTGTCCCACCTGGACTCGTATAAGATTGTCCCACCTGGACTCGTATAAGATTGTCCCACCTGGACACGTATAAGATTGTTTCACCTGGACTCGTATAAGATTGTCCCACCTGGACTCGTATAAGATTGTCCCACCTGGACTCGTATAAGATTGTCCCACCTGGACTCGTATAAGATTGTCTCACATGGACTCGTATAAGATTGTCCCACCTGGACTCGTATAAGATTGTCCCACCTGGACTCGTATAAGATTGTTTCACCTGGACTCGTATAAGATTGTTTCACCTGGACTCGTATAAGATTGTCTCACCTGGACTCGTATACGATTGTTTCACCTGGAATCGTATAAGATTGTTTCACCTGGACTCGTATAAGATTGTCTCACCTGGACTCGTATAAGATTGTCTCACGTAGACTCGTATAAGATTGTCTCACATGGACTCGTATAAGATTGTCTCACCTGGACTCGTATAAGATTGTCTCACCTGGACTCGTATAAGATTGTCTCACATAGACTCGTATAAGATTGTCTCATCTGAACTCGTATAAGATTGTCTCACCTGGACTCGTATAAGATTGTTTCACCTGGACTCGTATAAGATTGTTTCACCTGGACTCCTATAAGATTGTCTCACCTGGACTCGTATAAGATTGTCTCACCTGGACTCGTATAAGATTTTCTCACCTGGACTCGTATAAGATTGTTTCACCTGGACTCGTATAAGATTGTCTCATCTGGACTCGTATAAGATTTTCTCACCTGGACTCGTATAAGATTGTTTCACCTGGACTCGTATAAGATTTTCTCACCTGGACTCCTATAAGATTGTTTCACCTGGACTCCTATAAGATTGTTTCACCTGGACTCGTATAAGATTGTCTCACCTGGACTCGTATAAGATTTTCTCACCTGGACTCGTATAAGATTGTTTCACCTGGACTCGTATAAGATTGTCTCACCTGGACTCGTATAAGATTTTCTCACCTGGACTCGTATAAGATTGTTTCACCTGGACTCCTATAAGATTGTTTCACCTGGACTCGTATAAGATTGTTTCACCTGGACTCGTATAAGATTTTCTCACCTGGACTCGTATAACATTGTCCCACCTGGACTCGTATAATATTGTCTCATCTGGACTCGTATAAGATTGTCTCACATAGACTCTTATAAGATTGTCTCACATAGACTCGTATAAGATTGTCTCACATGGACTCGTATAAGATTGTCTCACATCGACTCGTATAAGATTGTCTCACATAGACTCGTATAAGATTGTCTCACATCGACTCGTATAAGATTGTCTCACATAGACTCGTATAAGATTGTCTCACCTGGACTCGTATAAGATTGTCCCACCTGGACTCGTATAAGATTGTCCCACCTGGACTCGTATAAGATTGTCTCACATAGACTCGTATAAGATTGCCTCATCTGGACTCGTATAAGATTGTTTCACATGGACTCGTATAAGATTGTCTCACCTGGACACGTATAAGATTGTTTCACCTGGACTCGTATACGATTGTTTCACCTGGACTCGTATAAGATTGTTTCACCTGGACTCGTATAAGATTGTCTCACATGGACTCGTATAAGATTGTTTCACCTAGACTCGTATAAGATTGTCTCACCTGGACTCGTATAAGATTGTTTCACCTGGACTCGTATAAGATTGTTTCACCTGGACTCGTATAAGATTGTCTCACATGGACTCGTATAAGATTGTTTCACCTGGACTCGTATAAGATTGTTTCACCTGGACTCGTATAAGATTGTCTCACATGGACTCGTATAAGATTGTCTCACCTGGACTCGTATAAGATTGTTTCACCTGGACTCGTATAAGATTGTTTCACCTGGACTCGTATAAGATTGTCTCACATGGACTCGTATAAGATTGTTTCACCTGGACTCGTATAAGATTGTCCCACCTGGACTCGTATAAGATTGTCTCACATGGACTCGTATAAGATTGTTTCACCTGGACTCGTATAAGATTGTCTCACATGGACTCGTATAAGATTGTTTCACCTGGACTCGTATAAGATTGTTTCACCTGGACTCGTATAAGATTGTCTCACATGGACTCGTATAAGATTGTTTCACCTGGACTCGTATAAGATTGTCTCACATGGACTCGTATAAGATTATCTCACATGGACTCGTATAAGATTGTTTCACCTGGACTCGTATAAGATTGTCTCACATGGACTCGTATAAGATTGTTTCACCTGGACTCGTATAAGATTGTCTCACATGGACTCGTATAAGATTGTTTCACCTGGACTCGTATAAGATTGTTTCACCTGGACTCGTATAAGATTTTCTCACCTGGACTCGTATAAGATTGTTTCACCTGGACTCGTATAAGATTGTCTCATCTGGACTCGTATAAGATTTTCTCACCTGGACTCGTATAAGATTGTTTCACCTGGACTCGTATAAGATTTTCTCACCTGGACTTGTATAAGATTGTTTCACCTGGACTCCTATAAGATTGTTTCACCTGGACTCGTATAAGATTGTCTCACCTGGACTCGTATAAGATTTTCTCACCTGGACTCGTATAAGATTGTTTCACCTGGACTCGTATAAGATTGTCTCACCTGGACTCGTATAAGATTTTCTCGCCTGGACTCGTATAAGATTGTTTCACCTGGACTCCTATAAGATTGTTTCACCTGGACTCGTATAAGATTGTTTCACCTGGACTCGTATAAGATTTTCTCACCTGGACTCGTATAACATTGTCCCACCTGGACTCGTATAAGATTGTCTCATCTGGACTCGTATAAGATTGTCTCACATAGACTCTTATAAGATTGTCTCACATAGACTCGTATAAGATTGTCTCACATGGACTCGTATAAGATTGTCTCACATCGACTCGTATAAGATTGTCTCACATAGACTCGTATAAGATTGTCTCACCTGGACTCGTATAAGATTGTCTCACATGGACTCGTATAAGATTGTCTCACATCGACTCGTATAAGATTGTCTCACATAGACTCGTATAAGATTGTCTCACATCGACTCGTATAAGATTGTCTCACATCGACTCGTATAAGATTGTCTCACATAGACTCGTATAAGATTGTCTCACCTGGACTCGTATAAGATTGTCTCACATGGACTCGTATAAGATTGTCTCACATCGACTCGTATAAGATTGTCTCACATAGACTCGTATAAGATTGTCTCACATGGACTCGTATAAGATTGTCTCACATAGACTCGTATAAGATTGTCTCACATCGACTCGTATAAGATTGTCTCATCTGGACTCGTATAACATTGTCCCACCTGGACTCGTATAAGATTGTCTCACATGGACTCGTATAAGATTGTCCCACCTGGACTCGTATAAGATTGTCTCACATAGACTCGTATAAGAGTGTCTCACCTGGACTCGTATAAGATTGTCCCACCTGGACTCGTATAAGATTGTCCCACCTGGACTCGTATAAGATTGTCTCACATAGACTCGTATAAGATTGCCTCATCTGGACTCGTATAAGATTGTCTCACATGGACTCGTATAAGATTGTCTCACCTGGACACGTATAAGATTGTTTCACCTGGACTCGTATACGATTGTTTCACCTGGACTCGTATAAGATTGTTTCACCTGGACTCGTATAAGATTGTTTCACCTGGACTCGTATAAGATTGTCTCACATGGACTCGTATAAGATTGTTTCACCTAGACTCGTATAAGATTGTCTCACCTGGACTCGTATAAGATTGTTTCACCTGGACTCGTATAAGATTGTTTCACCTGGACTCGTATAAGATTGTCTCACATGGACTCGTATAAGATTGTTTCACCTGGACTCGTATAAGATTGTTTCACCTGGACTCGTATAAGATTGTCTCACATGGACTCGTATAAGATTGTCTCACCTGGACTCGTATAAGATTGTTTCACCTGGACTCGTATAAGATTGTTTCACCTGGACTCGTATAAGATTGTCTCACATGGACTCGTATAAGATTGTTTCACCTGGACTCGTATAAGATTGTCCCACCTGGACTCGTATAAGATTGTCTCACATGGACTCGTATAAGATTGTTTCACCTGGACTCGTATAAGATTGTCTCACATGGACTCGTATAAGATTGTTTCACCTGGACTCGTATAAGATTGTTTCACCTGGACTCGTATAAGATTGTCTCACATGGACTCGTATAAGATTGTTTCACCTGGACTCGTATAAGATTGTCTCACATGGACTCGTATAAGATTATCTCACATGGACTCATATAAGATTGTTTCACCTGGACTCGTATAAGATTGTCTCACATGGACTCGTATAAGATTGTTTCACCTGGACTCGTATAAGATTGTCTCACATGGACTCGTATAAGATTGTTTCACCTGGACTCGTATAAGATTGTTTCACCTGGACTCGTATAAGATTTTCTCACCTGGACTCGTATAAGATTGTTTCACCTGGACTCGTATAAGATTGTCTCATCTGGACTCGTATAAGATTTTCTCACCTGGACTCGTATAAGATTGTTTCACCTGGACTCGTATAAGATTTTCTCACCTGGACTTGTATAAGATTGTTTAACCTGGACTCCTATAAGATTGTTTCACCTGGACTCGTATAAGATTGTCTCACCTGGACTCGTATAAGATTTTCTCACCTGGACTCGTATAAGATTGTTTCACCTGGACTCGTATAAGATTGTCTCACCTGGACTCGTATAAGATTTTCTCGCCTGGACTCGTATAAGATTGTTTCACCTGGACTCCTATAAGATTGTTTCACCTGGACTCGTATAAGATTGTTTCACCTGGACTCGTATAAGATTTTCTCACCTGGACTCGTATAACATTGTCCCACCTGGACTCGTATAAGATTGTCTCATCTGGACTCGTATAAGATTGTCTCACATAGACTCTTATAAGATTGTCTCACATAGACTCGTATAAGATTGTCTCACATGGACTCGTATAAGATTGTCTCACATCGACTCGTATAAGATTGTCTCACATAGACTCGTATAAGATTGTCTCACCTGGACTCGTATAAGATTGTCTCACATGGACTCGTATAAGATTGTCTCACATCGACTCGTATAAGATTGTCTCACATAGACTCGTATAAGATTGTCTCACATCGACTCGTATAAGATTGTCTCACATCGACTCGTATAAGATTGTCTCACATAGACTCGTATAAGATTGTCTCACCTGGACTCGTATAAGATTGTCTCACATGGACTCGTATAAGATTGTCTCACATCGACTCGTATAAGATTGTCTCACATAGACTCGTATAAGATTGTCTCACATGGACTCGTATAAGATTGTCTCACATAGACTCGTATAAGATTGTCTCACATCGACTCGTATAAGATTGTCTCATCTGGACTCGTATAACATTGTCCCACCTGGACTCGTATAAGATTGTCTCACATGGACTCGTATAAGATTGTCCCACCTGGACTCGTATAAGATTGTCTCACATAGACTCGTATAAGATTGTCTCACCTGGACTCGTATAAGATTGTCCCACCTGGACTCGTATAAGATTGTCCCACCTGGACTCGTATAAGATTGTCTCACATAGACTCGTATAAGATTGCCTCATCTGGACTCGTATAAGATTGTCTCACATGGACTCGTATAAGATTGTCTCACCTGGACACGTATAAGATTGTTTCACCTGGACTCGTATACGATTGTTTCACCTGGACTCGTATAAGATTGTTTCACCTGGACTCGTATAAGATTGTCTCACATGGACTCGTATAAGATTGTTTCACCTAGACTCGTATAAGATTGTCTCACCTGGACTCGTATAAGATTGTTTCACCTGGACTCGTATAAGATTGTTTCACCTGGACTCGTATAAGATTGTCTCACATGGACTCGTATAAGATTGTTTCACCTGGACTCGTATAAGATTGTTTCACCTGGACTCGTATAAGATTGTCTCACATGGACTCGTATAAGATTGTCTCACCTGGACTCGTATAAGATTGTTTCACCTGGACTCGTATAAGATTGTTTCACCTGGACTCGTATAAGATTGTTTCACCTGGACTCGTATAAGATTGTTTCACCTGGACTCGTATAAGATTGTTTCACCTGGACTCGTATAAGATTGTCTCACATGGACTCGTATAAGATTGTTTCACCTGGACTCGTATAAGATTGTCTCACCTGGACTCGTATAAGATTGTTTCACCTGGACTCGTATAAGATTGTTTCACCTGGACTCGTATAAGATTGTCTCACCTGGACTCGTATAAGATTGTTTCACCTGGACTCGTATAAGATTGTTTCACCTGGACTCGTATAAGATTGTCTCACATGGACTCGTATAAGATTGTCTCACATGGACTCGTATAAGATTGTCTCACATGGACTCGTATAAGATTGTCTCACATGGACTCGTATAAGACTGTTTCACCTGGACTCGTATAAGATTGTTTCACCTGGACTCGTATAAGATTGTCCCACCTGGACTCGTATAAGATTGTCTCACATGGACTCGTATAAGATTGTTTCACCTGGACTCGTATAAGATTGTCTCACATGGACTCGTATAAGATTGTTTCACCTGGACTCGTATAAGATTGTTTCACCTGGACTCGTATAAGATTGTTTCACCTGGACTCGTATAAGATTGTCCCACCTGGACTCGTATAAGATTGTCTCACATGGACTCGTATAAGATTGTCCCACCTGGACTCGTATAAGATTGTCTCACATGGACTCGTATAAGATTGTTTCACCTGGACTCGTATAAGATTGTCCCACCTGGACTCGTATAAGATTGTCTCACATGGACTCGTATAAGATTGTCTCACATGGACTCGTATAAGATTGTTTCACCTGGACTCGTATAAGATTGTTTCACCTGGACTCGTATAAGATTTTCTCACCTGGACTCGTATAAGATTGTTTCACCTGGACTCGTATAAGATTGTTTCACCTGGACTCGTATAAGATTGTTTCACCTGGACTCGTATAAGATTGTTTCACCTGGACTCGTATAAGATTGTTTCACCTGGACTCGTATAAGATTGTTTCACCTGGACTCGTATAAGATTGTCTCACCTGGACTCGTATAAGATTGTCTCACCTGGACTCGTATAAGATTGTTTCACCTGGACTCGTATAAGATTGTCTCACCTGGACTCGTATAAGATTGTTTCACCTGGACTCGTATAAGATTGTCCCACCTGGACTCCTATAAGATTGTTTCACCTGGACTCGTATAAGATTGTCCCACCTGGACTCGTATAAGATTGTCTCACCTGGACTCGTATAAGATTGTCCCACCTGGACTCGTATAAGATTGTTTCACCTGGACTCGTATAAGATTGTCCCACCTGGACTCGTATAAGATTGTCTCACCTGGACTCGTATAAGATTGTCTCACATGGACTCGTATAAGATTTTCTCACCTGGACTCGTATAAGATTGTCCCACCTGGACTCGTATAAGATTGTTTCACCTGGACTCGTATAAGATTGTTTCAAAGCCATTAATGTGCAAAGAGGGTTGTATTCTTAGTCTCATTAGAGAAATATTCCAGTGTGTCGGGATGACCACTTCCTGCCAGAAACACAGTACATACATTTGTGCCAACCATTTCCTCTTTCTTCTACTGTCAGATTTGATGACGTATCCATACTTGGCACATTTAGCATTCACTGTTATCAAGAATATGTAAGAAAAGGACAAGGTGTAATGTCCGCTGGCGGGCGTCTCTCCTTTATCTGTCTCCTGTGATAGAAGACAAAATAAATGTAGACAGGATGTGGCAATGACGATTTTCACAGGTGGTAAGTTGCCAGCCGATCACATGTGGGAGGTTGCTAATCTATCACAGGTGGCGGATTGCCAGTCTATCACAGGTGGAAGGTTGCCAGCCGATAGTTGCCAGGTGGCAGGTTGCCAGCCTATCGTTGAAAGATAGCAGGTTGTCAGACTATCACAGGTGGTAGGTTGCCAACCTACCACAGGTGACATGTTGTCAGCCTATCATTGCCAGATGGCAGGTTGTCAGTCTATCGTTGCCAGATGGCAGGTTGCCAGTCTATCGTTGCTAGGTGACAGGTTGTCAGCCTATCACAGGTGACATGTTGTTAGCCTATCGTTGCCAGGTGACATGTTGCCAGCCTATCATTGCCAGGTGGCAGGTTGCCAAACTATCACAGGTGACAGGTTGCCTGCCTATCACAGGTTGCCAGTCTATCGTTGCCAGGTGACATGTTGCCAGCCTATCAATGCCAGGTGACAGGTTGCAAGTTATCTTTGCCAGGTGGCAGAATGACAGCCTATCGTTGCCAGGTGACAGGTTGCCAGCCTATCGTTGCCAGGTGGCAGGATGACAGCCTATCGTTGCCAGGTGACATATTGCAGGTCGATTCTTAAATCACAGTTTCAATACGCCTGGAAACAAGCAGAACTGCAAGAGATGCCAGAAAATGGTTTAATACACCATTGACTGCTTTAGGGGTTACACTTCGTATTTTCTGCAGTGGTTTACTCCCATAGCCTAAGACACTTACTTACTAACCTTTTAAGCAGCTAGTGAATAAATAAGACAAAAGCTTGAAGCTTTATTATTTTACAATTAGTTATTATTTCTAAATTTTATCAATTATAAAATTGTAATACCTATCCATTGATGGGTGTTATATTCTCATTGATGCCGGCGTAAAAAGATCAATCATATCAAATATTAGGGGCAGACAGTCAAGGTTTCTAGGACATGTGCTGAGAAGAACACAGCTTGAACACTTAATAACTACTGGAAAGATCAAAGGGAGAAGAGATAGGGGATGACAAAGAGAAAAGTTACTAGATGGGCTTGTGTCGTGGCACGGTAGAAGGCGCCGAGCTTATTGACAACACAAGAGACAGAGAATCGTGGAGAAACATGATCGCCTACGCCAGTCGGCATGACACTTAATTGATTGAATACCTATCCTCGTTAATTTCATAAAGTAGTCAGGTAAGTTTGGCAGCCAGGTAAATATAATGCCCTTCATCTCACCTGTTTTTCAGGTTACAGAATGAGTATCCAGGTAGTCAGCAATGACACCACAAAATACCTTACAAATGACAAGTTGTACAGCTATGACAGTCCACAGGTGCAACAGTTGTAAGTATTATATGTTGTCCTTTTCGTCTGTTATGTTGTTTCTTTGAATCAGGTGTTCACCTGCTTAGGTAGAGTTTGTTTTAGACTGAATCAGTCAACACAAACCTGTAATGACTTTTGCTTTACGTGTGTGTCGTTTGTGTTCAAGTTTATCTCTCTGAAGTGTTTTAAAAGCTACTTTTACCTTTGCGTAAAGTCGATCTCCAAACACCTTGGTATTCGGTCACATTTTCGTAACACTATTGTGTTTTCAATATAAAGATTTTTCATTGAAACGTTGCATATATTTTTACATCTTCCAATGGTCTGCCTCTAACACTGTTCCAACCTGAAATTCCGCCAAACAATTTATCCATATGTATAAGCCCGTAACTCGGCAGAGTGGTATGGGCACCACATGGGATTCTTCAGCAAACGGAGTCCTTCAGCAAGTGACAGCCCATAGCATTTTTAACAAAAGCACAGGTTCTTCTTAGTCAAACAAAATCTGTAATTGGATACGGCTGTTGTTTATTCTTCGCACATGACAGATGCATCTTAGTTGTCGACTGTTGAGTTGTACCAGAATGAATGGTTATTTTTGTTTGTTGCATTTTACATCTCTATTCTTGTGATGTTTGCCCCTTGCATCATGCAATATCTCTATGTTTGTGATGTTTGCCCGTTGCATCATGCAATATCTCTATGTTTGTTTTGTTTGCCCATTGCATCATGCAATATCTCTATGTTTGTGATGTTTGCCCGTTGTATCATGCAATATCTCTATGTTTGTGATGTTTGCCCGTTGCATCATGCAATATCTTTATGTTTGTGATGTTTGTCCGTTGCATCATGCAATATCTCTATGTTTGTGATGTTTGCCCGTTGCATCATGCAATATCTCTATGTTTGTGATGTTTGCCCGTTGCATCATGCAATATCTCTATGCTTGTGATATTTGCCTGTTGCACCAGACAATATCTCCGTGTTTGTTACTTTTCTCCGTTGCATTAGGCAACATCTCCGTGCTTGTGATGTTTGTCACGCCACTTGATGCTTACTATGTTGCGAAGACAATGAAGACAACATATATTGAGTCTTCTCTCGTGTCTGGAGTATGATGTCCATGACTCTGGGCACTATCCATGACTCTGGGCACTATCCGTGACTCTGGGCACTATCCATGACTCTGGGCACTATCCGTGACTCTGGGCACTATCCGTGACTCTGGGCACTATCCGTGACTCTGGGCACTATCCGTGACTCTGGGCACTATCCGTGACTCTGGGCACTATCCGTGACTCTGGGCACTATCCGTGACTCTAGGCACTATCCGTGACTCTGGGCACTATCCGTGACTCTGGGCACTATCCGTGACTCTGGGCACTATCCGTGACTCTGGGCACTATCCGTGACTCTGGGCACTATCCATGACTCTGGGCACTATCCGTGACTCTGGGCACTATACATGACTCTGGGCACTATCCGTGACTCTGGGCACTATCCATGACTCTGGGCACTATCCGTGACTCTGGGCACTATCCGTGACTTTGGGGATTATACGTGACTTTGGGGATTATACGTGACTTTGGAGATTATACGTGACTTTGGAGATTATACGTGACTTTGGGGATTATACGTGACTTTGGGGATTATACGTGACTTTGGGGATTACACGTGACTTTGGGGATTACACGTGACTTTGGGGATTACACGTGACTTTGGGGATTATACGTGACTTTGGGGATTATACGTGACTTTGGGGATTATACGTGACTTTGGGGATTATACGTGACTTTGGGGATTATACGTGACTTTGGGGATTATACGTGACTTTGGGGATTATACGTGACTTTGGGGATTATACGTGACTTTGGGGATTATACGTGACTTTGGGGATTATACGTGACTTTGGGGATTATACGTGACTATGGGGATTATACGTGACTTTGGGGATTATACGTGACTTTGGGGATTATACGTGACTTTGGGGATTATACGTGACTTTGGGGATTATACGTGACTTTGGGGATTATACGTGACTTTGGGGATTATACGTGACTTTGGGGATTATACGTGACTTTGGGGATTATACGTGACTTTGGGGATTATACGTGACTTTGGGGATTATACGTGACTTTGGGGAGTATACGTGACTTTGGGGAGTATACGTGACTTTGGGGATTATACGTGACTTTGGGGATTATACGTGACTTTGGGGATTATACGTGACTTTGGGGATTATACGTGACTTTGGGGATTATACGTGACTTTGGGGATTATACGTGACTTTGGGGATAATACGTGACTTTGGGGATTATACGTGACTTTGGGGATTATACGTGACTTTGGGGATTATACGTGACTTTGGGGATTATACGTGACTTTGGGGATTATACGTGACTTTGGGGATTATACGTGACTTTGGGGATTATACGTGACTTTGGGGATTATACGTGACTTTGGGGATTATACGTGACTATGGGGATTATACGTGACTTTGGGGATTATATGTGACTTTGGGGATTATACGTGACTTTGGGGATTATACGTGACTTTGGGGATTATACGTGACTTTGGGGATTATACGTGACTTTGGGGATTATACGTGACTTTGGGGATTATACGTGACTTTGGGGATTATACGTGACTTTGGGGATTATACGTGACTTTGGGGATTATACGTGACTTTGGGGATTATACGTGACTTTGGGGATTATACGTGACTTTGGGGATTATACGTGATTCTGTGGACTATTGTGATATTGTAATTTACGAATAACTACCAGAGTGGTCATGTAATTTATGGATAACTCCGTGAGTGGTCATGTAATTTATGGATAACTCCGTGAGTGGTCTTGTAATTGATGGACAGCTTGCACTCTGGGTAAACTTATCAGTAATAAACACTCTATCCATGTAATGTTGGTACTAGATAATCTAACTATCACATAGTACACAACACATTTAACCTTTCTACCTATTTTTATTTGTTACTTTGTTTGTATAATCAATGAAAACTACGCTAAAATTTTAATGCGTCACTTCAGAAGGATGATTTCCTATTTAGCACTATGATGTATATTTTCGATGATCACTCAAACATGTGTGTGTGTGTGCGTGTGTGTGTGTGTGTGTGTGTGCGTGCGTGTGCTTGTGCGTGCGTGTATGTGTGTGTGTGTGTGTCTAATGATATTCTTGTCATTTTTTCCAGCCCAACACCTTTCGTATTCAATCCAGGAGATTCGTTTATATCAAATTGTGGTTTCAACACACTGAATAGGAATAAAACAACAGAATGGGGTGAAGCTACCAAGGACGAGATGTGTTTTGGGTTCATCACTTACTACCCAAAACAAAACTATACAACACCGTTCTGTATTGACGAGATCGGAATTAGGTAACTAATTGTCATGTTTGTTTCCCTTTGTATTGTTCTGTTTTGTTCCTTCTGTTTTAGTTTTTTGGGAGTTCTTCTTCTTCTGCGCTCGTTCTCAAATTCCTGCAGATTAGCAGGATGTAGTCCGGAGAACGGAATGAGCTGAGTCATGGTTTACAGTATTGCTGCGATATCTGCGCCTTTAAGCCTGACACATCCGACTTCAGCATGGCTTTGGGTCTCTAACCCTATATGGGATGGGACAGCCAACTCCATCCCATAACCTCCTTAGTCGCCTTTTACGACATGCGTGGAAGGTGAACAGTGTTGCCATTCTTTGCGACCCTTTCGGGTCCCGGCAACACACGGACGTTTTTTGGGAGTTAATGTCTCTTTAACATCAAAAGCTTTTACTTCCCTCCCCCTCCCATGTCCACTTCTGAGTACAAGATGTATTCTCAAAGCATCGCTCACAGCTGAGAGGCTGTAAATGGTACACAGCTGAGAGGCTGTAAATGGTACACAGATTAGAGGTTGTAAATGGTACACAGCTGAGAGGCTGTAAATGGTACACAGATTAGAGGCTGTACACTGTACATAGCTGAGAGGCTGTATACAGAATACAGCTGAGAGGTTGTACACGGTACACAGCTGAGAGGCTGTGCAGCGCTGAGAGGCCGTGCACGGTATACAGTCGGGAGGCTGTACACGGTATACAAATGGGAGGCTGTACACAGTTAAGAGGCTGTACACGGTACACAGTTGAGAGGCTGTACAAGGTACACAGTTGAGAGGCTGTACAAGGTACACAGTTGAGAGGCTGTACAAGGTACACAGTCGAGAGGCTGTACACCGTACACAGTCGAGAGGCTGTACACCGTACACAGTTGAGAGGTTGTACACGGTACACAGTTGAGAGGCTGTACACGGTACACAGTTGAGAGGCTGTACACGGTACACAGTTGAGAGGCTGTACACGGTAGACAGTTGAGAGGCTGTACACGGTACACAGTTGAGAGGCTGTACACGGTACACAGTTGAGAGGCTGTACACGGTAGACAGTTGAGAGGTTGTACACGGTAGACAGTTGAGAGGCTGTACACGGTACACAGTTGAGAGGCTGTACACGGTACACAGTTGAGAGGCTGTACACGGTAGACAGTTGAGAGTTGGTCTTATGGATGCGAAATAAACAATACACAATAGAATAATCGACAATTTATTATTAAAGAAAAAATGATCTTGCAGCACACGGGGTTTGAACCAGATCTGTGTGTGTATGTAGGTGTGCGTGTTGTTATCTGTGTGTCACTCGAACGGTCCATAATCAATTTAGCTTGTGAATATACGCGTTGAAAGTTTTATCTAAAATCGAAACTTTTCTTTGATGATGTGGTTTAATTGAAGACGAGAAACGTGTTGACTCAAATTGCGAGGCGATTAGGTGCCATCTGATCAGACTTAGTTCAAATCCAGTTTTGTTGAGCTATTATTTTTTTTCTAAAGTTAACAAACATTGCCCAGCTTGTCCAAGCTTTTCATTGGTCAGCTTACGTAGACTTTGCGTGCGGCAGCCAATGACAAGAATGGATCAGTCAAATTGGCAACCACGAGCAAAGCGTGTGTTACCAGTCCGCGGAACATATACCTGAAACGTCTGTAGCATTTGCACAGAAAAATGCTACATACAAATTCTACGAATTTCCTATAGGGAACATAAGACCAATGTGTACGTAGGAAATAAAGTAGAGATTTCTGCAGGTGTACAAGAACCATTGCTTTCAATAGTGAAACGGAAAACTAGCATGGTTTGGACATGTATGCAGACATGATTCCTTGTCAAAAACAATACTGCAAGGAACTGTCGAAGGTGGAAGAAGCAGAGGAGGTCAAATAAAGGCTAGGACAGACAACATCTAGGAATGGACAGGACAAGATATTTCCACACTCATCCGCTTCGCTGAGGATAGAATTCGCTGGAGGACTCTGTGTGTTGAAGCATCCAATGTGGTACCCTAACGACCCTGAAGGGTTACAGGTTTATTGATTGATTGATTAATACCTGAGACAAAAGTAACATTAGATATTTATTGAGTAATGTCCCTTTCAGAAGTTTTCAAATAAATTGCACATCATTTTTTTAATGTTGAGTAAATATTGAATATTGAGTAAATTGATCGAATTCTGAGTAAATTGAGTGAGTTTTGGGTAAATTGATAGATTGTTGAGTAAATTGATTGAGTTTTGAGTAAATTGATTGT
Organism: Meghimatium bilineatum; assembly: GCA_034231615.1. NCBI lineage: Eukaryota > Metazoa > Mollusca > Gastropoda > Stylommatophora > Philomycidae > Meghimatium > Meghimatium bilineatum. The sequence continues at coordinate 38,014,495 of CM067309.1, read as the reverse complement.
TATTAGTAAATTGAGTGAGTTTTGAGTAAATTGATAGATTGTTGAGTAAATTGAATGAGTTTTGAGTAAATTGATTGTTATTAGTAAATTGATTGAATTCTGAGTAAATTGAGTGAGTTTTGAGTAAATTGATAGATTGTTGAGTAAATTGATTGAGTTTTGAGTAAATCGATTGAATATTAAGTAACTTGATTAAATGTTCTCTGTATCTTCCTCAGCTACTGTGATGCAGCCAGCTTAAAAGGATGCAACAAAATGAATACTTTCCTGCAGGAAACGAATAAGACTGAAGCTTACATAGAAGTGTCTAAAGTCTGCAAGAAGTTTTCTCCTTGCTTAGTTGAATGTAAGGAAACTGTTCTTAAGTTTATGATGACAGAGAAGTGCATGCAGGGAGACATATGGCAGTTACTCCAGGTATGAAAACGTTAATACAGGTATGAAAACGTTAATACAGGTATGAAAACGTTACTCCAGGTATGAAAACGTTAATCAGGTATAAAAACGTTAATCCTCGTGTGAAAACGTTAATCCACGTATGAAAACGTTCATCCGGGTATGAAAACGTTAATCAATTTATGAAAACGTTAATACAGATATGGAAACGTTATTCCAGGTATGAAAACGTTAATCAAGGTATGAAAACGTTCATCCGGATATGAAAACGTTACTCCAGGTATGAAAACGTTAATCTAAGTATGAAAACGTTAATCCATGAATGAAAACGTTAATCCACGAATGAAAACGTTAATCCATGAATGAAAACGTTAATCCAGGTATGAAAACGTTAATCCAGGTCATGCTTATTGAGGATGGTCTTGATGTTGTCTATTCACCTTTCTTTAGGTCTGCCCTTGGCTCTGTATCCTGATTCCATCTTGTTATAAGATCTTATAGGAAGTTGATTGTTTATCCGCATAAGTTGTCAAAACCATTTTATTTGTTGTTTCTCTATATATTCAACGCATGATGTGATACCTATTATCTTTCTGATGTTCTCATTGCGCCTTTTTTCGAGTCTGGGGATTCAAATAGTCTTCCTTAGACATTTTATTTCGCAAGATTCGATCTTTCTCTTACGTGTAGATGTCAGTTGCCAAGTCTGGCATTGGTAGCATAGTGTTAATATAAAGATATTATTACTTATGTGTTTCTTTACTTCCATATCTGCTTTCCACCTTTTGATAAATACATCTTTTTACTAAAGATATATTTTTCAACTTCTGATAAATAACCTTGTTTATATTAGATATTTATTTCATATCCACATTCTCTTGACCTAATTGTATTGACCTAATTTTTCTTCAGGATAAAATGTCCATCGTCGACCCACTGAAGAACCCATACGCATCAGAATTCTTAAGCATGCTTTCATCTTGCAAAGTAGAGGTACATTTGACATTGAACCCATCAGGATCTTCCCCGACAGTCATCAGACCTACAGCATATCCTAATGTAGTTTGTGATGACATCAACGCTGTGTCCGCTGCAACTTTTTCAGCACTGCTCCTAGCGATCAGCGCTGTGGTAGCACATTTGTGGATTTAAAGCACTGCTCTTAGCGATCAACTCTGTTGTAGCACATTTGTGGATTTAGAGCACTGCTCCTAGCGATTAGTGCTCTGGTAGCACATTTGTGGTCTTAGAGTACTGCTCCTAGCGATTAGTGCTCTGGTAGCCCATTTGTGGACTTTAAAGCACTGCTCCTAGCGATTAGTGCTCTGGTAGCACATTTGTGAACTTACAGCACTGCTCCTAGCGATTAGTGCTCTGGTAGCACATTTGTGAACTTACAGCACTGCTCCTAGCGATTAGTGTTGTGGTAGCACATTTGTAGACTTAGAAACTTGTACTTCAACATTCACACAACAAGGAAGTGTTATTTGAAATGCTAACTTAATTCACCTCTTTAGATAGTTATGTTTAGCGCTTATCACCAAAAAAACCCAATTTATAATTGCATTTTCTTCTCAAACAACAACAAAAAATGCCAACTATTGTGGGGTTTTTCTTTACTATCATGTAATTTAATTTGTAATGATGTTTCTTTACTATTACGTAATTTAATTTGTAATGATGTTTCTTTACTATTACGCAAGATGATTTGTAATGATGTTTCTTTACTATTACGCAAGATGATTTGTAATGATGTTTCTTTACTATCACGCAAGATGATTTGTAATGTTGCATCTTTTCTAGCATCAATGTGATTTGTAATGTTGTATCATTACTATCACACAAGATGATTTGTAATGTTTTATCTTTACTAGCTTCAAAGTGATTTGTGCTTTTTGTCTTAATAAAACTTAAACATTGGTTTCACATTAATTTTATTTTGTATGTAAAATTGAGATAATCTGATTAGATCCGAGGCGACCAATCGTTTTTGGACGGCGAGCAGTTGAGAATTTATTGCACCTGATGGGGCCAATAAGTCTTTTTTAACCCACTGAAGTTCCATAGGAGGTCATAATAAGTACCTGTGCCTCAGATCCTTTGTACTGTGATATTTTCTGTTGAGCCTAGAGGCGAAGGCATACAATCATTTTAAGTCAGATTTGTCGGACAATAATTAATGAATTAACGGGCCAGTAAAAATGAATTAACGGGCCAATAAAATGAATTAACGGGCCAGTAAAAATGAATTGATGGGCCAGTAAAATTAATTAACGGGCCAGTAAAAATTAATTAACGGGCCAGTAAAAATGAATTGACAGGCCAGTAAAAATTAATTAACGGGCCAGTAAAAATTAATTAACGGGCCAGTAAAAATGAATTGACAGGCCAGTAAAAATTAATTAACGGGTCAGTAAAAATGAATTTACATGCAAGTAAAAATGAATTAACTGGCCATTAAACAGGAATTGACGTGCCAGTAAAAATGGCTTGAGGGGACAATAAAAATGGCTTGAGGGGACGATAGAAATGGCTTGAGGGGACAGTAAAAATGGCTTGACAAAACAGTAAACATGAAGTGACGGGTAAGTAATAAATGGAGTGACGAACCAGTAAAAAATGACATGAATGATTAGTAAAAATTGGTTGCTGACCTGATTTGGCAGGCAGAACATAATTTTTCCTACCACACGAACAAATAAATTATATTTACAAACTTTAATTTCCTTATCGCTTTCGCCAATTTTTTTTTCTAATCTCCATTGTACAAACACATTAGCTGTTTATATTTGCACGCAGATAATCAAACGTGTCGTCGTTTTCCAATTCCATGTTATCTATTTTAATTCTTGGAATTACTTTGATTTTATCTGTTGCCATGATTTTGGTTTTCTGTTTGTTTAATTGAAGGTTTTGTTCTTCGCTGTATGCTTTTGTTTTAATGATCATCATTTCTATTCCTTCTATGAGCTAGAAGTACCGTATCATCAGTGTATCTTCTATGTGTGTAGTTAGAAGTACCGTATCATCAGTGTATCTTCTATGTGTGTAGTTAGAAGTACCGTATCATCAGTGTATCTTCTATGTGTGTAGCTAGAAGTACCGTATCATCCGCGTATCTTATCTCTGGTATTTCATATCCACCTATATTTAGGGGATGGAATTTTTTTATGCTCTTTGTTGTTGTTTACTGTCCTCATGATGTTTTCCGCATATATATTATTTAAGTATGGCATAAGATGCATCCTTGTCTTACTCCTCTATCTACCGAAAATCATTCTGAGATATCACCATCAACTCTCACAGCTGCTTGTTGATTATAGTAGAGTGATTCAATAAGATATGTTAGATGTTCTGGGAAGCCCATTTCTCTCATTATTTCCCATAGTTACGGATTATAGTGGAGTGATTCAATGAGATATGTTAGATGTTCTGGGAAGCCCATTTCTCTCATTATTTCCCATAGTTACGGATTATAGTAGAGTGATTCAATGAGATATGTTAGATGTTCTGGGAAGCCCATTTCTCTCATTATTTCCCATAGTTACGGATTATAGTAGAGTGATTCAATAAGATATGTTAGATGTTCTGGGAAGCCCATTTCTCTCATTATTTCCCATAGTTACGGATTATAGTAGAGTGATTCAATAAGATATGTTAGATGTTCTGGGAAGCCCATTTCTCTCATTATTTCCCATAGTTACGGATTATAGTAGAGTGATTCAATAAGATATGTTAGATGTTCTGGGAAGCCCATTTCTCTCATTATTTCCCATAGTTACGGATTATAGTGGAGTGATTCAATAAGATATGTTAGATGTTCTGGGAAGCCCATTTCTCTCATTATTTCCCATAGTTACGGATTATAGTAGAGTGATTCAATAAGATATGTTAGATGTTCTGGGAAGCCCATTTCTCTCATTATTTCCCATAGTTACGGATTATAGTAGAGTGATTCAATAAGATATGTTAGATGTTCTGGGAAGCTTATTTCTCTCATTATTTCCCATAGTTACGGATTATAGTGGAGTGATTCAATAAGATATGTTAGATGTTCTGGGAAGCTTATTTCTCTCATTATTTCCCATAGTTACGGATTATAGTGGAGTGATTCAATAAGATATGTTAGATGTTCTGGGAAGCTTATTTCTCTCATTATTTCCCATAGTTACGGATTATAGTAGAGTGATTCAATAAGATGTGTTAGATGTTCTGGGAAGCTTATTTCTCTCATTATTTCCCATAGTTACGGATTATAGTGGAGTGATTCAATAAGATATGTTAGATGTTCTGGGAAGCTTATTTCTCTCATTATTTCCCATAGTTACGGATTATAGTAGAGTGATTCAATAAGATGTGTTAGATGTTCTGGGAAGCTTATTTCTCTCATTATTTCCCATAGTTACGGATTATAGTGGAGTGATTCAATAAGATATGTTAGATGTTCTGGGAAGCTTATTTCTCTCATTATTTCCCATAGTTACGGATTATAGTAGAGTGATTCAATAAGATGTGTTAGATGTTCTGGGAAGCTTATTTCTCTCATTATTTCCCATAGTTACGGATTATAGTGGAGTGATTCAATAAGATATGTTAGATGTTCTGGGAAGCTTATTTCTCTCATTATTTCCCATAGTTACGGATTATAGTAGAGTGATTCAATAAGATGTGTTAGATGTTCTGGGAAGCTTATTTCTCTCATTATTTCCCATAGTTACGGATTATAGTGGAGTGATTCAATAAGATATGTTAGATGTTCTGGGAAGCTTATTTTTCTCATTATTTCCCATAGTTACGGATTATAGTGGAGTGATTCAATAAGATATGTTAGATGTTCTGGGAAGCTTATTTTTCTCATTATTTCCCATAGTTACGGATTATAGTAGAGTGATTCAATAAGATATGTTAGATGTTCTGGGAAGCCCATTTCTCTCATTATTTCCCATAGTTACGGATTATAGTGGAGTGATTCAATAAGATATGTTAGATGTTCTGGGAAGCCCATTTCTCTCATTATTTCCCATAGTTACGGATTATAGTGGAGTGATTCAATAAGATATGTTAGATGTTCTGGGAAGCCCATTTCTCTCATTATTTCCCATAGTTACGGATTATAGTAGAGTGATTCAATAAGATATGTTAGATGTTCTGGGAAGCCCATTTCTCTCATTATTTCCCATAGTTACGGATTATAGTAGAGTGATTCAATAAGATATGTTAGATGTTCTGGGAAGCCCATTTCTCTCATTATTTCCCATAGTTACGGATTATAGTGGAGTGATTCAATAAGATATGTTAGATGTTCTGGGAAGCCCATTTCTCTCATTATTTCCCATAGTTACGGATTATAGTGGAGTGATTCAATAAGATATGTTAGATGTTCTGGGAAGCCCATTTCTCTCATTATTTCCCATAGTTACGGATTATAGTAGAGTGATTCAATAAGATATGTTAGATGTTCTGGGAAGCCCATTTCTCTCATTATTTCCCATAGTTACGGATTATAGTAGAGTGATTCAATAAGATATGTTAGATGTTCTGGGAAGCCCATTTCTCTCATTATTTCCCATAGTTACGGATTATAGTAGAGTGATTCAATAAGATATGTTAGATGTTCTGGGAAGCCCATTTCTCTCATTATTTCCCATAGTTACGGATTATAGTAGAGTGATTCAATAAGATATGTTAGATGTTCTGGGAAGCCCATTTCTCTCATTATTTCCCATAGTTACGAATTATAGTGGAGTGATTCAATAAGATATGTTAGATGTTCTGGGAAGCCCATTTCTCTCATTATTTCCCATAGTTACGGATTATAGTAGAGTGATTCAATAAGATATGTTAGATGTTCTGGGAAGCCCATTTCTCTCATTATTTCCCATAGTTACGGATTATAGTAGAGTGATTCAATAAGATATGTTAGATGTTCTGGGAAGCCCATTTCTCTCATTATTTCCCATAGTTACGGATTATAGTAGAGTGATTCAATAAGATATGTTAGATGTTCTGGGAAGCCCATTTCTCTCATTATTTCCCATAGTTACGGATTATAGTGGAGTGATTCAATAAGATATGTTAGATGTTCTGGGAAGCCCATTTCTCTCATTATTTCCCATAGTTACGGATTATAGTAGAGTGATTCAATAAGATATGTTAGATGTTCTGGGAAGCCCATTTCTCTCATTATTTCCCATAGTTACGGATTATAGTAGAGTGATTCAATAAGATATGTTAGATGTTCTGGGAAGCCCATTTCTCTCATTATTTCCCATAGTTACGGATTATAGTAGAGTGATTCAATAAGATATGTTAGATGTTCTGGGAAGCCCATTTCTCTCATTATTTCCCATAGTTACGGATTATAGTAGAGTGATTCAATAAGATATGTTAGATGTTCTGGGAAGCCCATTTCTCTCATTATTTCCCATAGTTACGGATTATAGTAGAGTGATTCAATAAGATATGTTAGATGTTCTGGGAAGCTTATTTTTCTCATTATTTCCCATAGTTACGGATTATAGTAGAGTGATTCAATAAGATATGTTAGATGTTCTGGGAAGCCCATTTCTCTCATTATTTCCCATAGTTACGGATTATAGTAGAGTGATTCAATAAGATATGTTAGATGTTCTGGGAAGCCCATTTCTCTCATTATTTCCCATAGTTACGGATTATAGTAGAGTGATTCAATAAGATATGTTAGATGTTCTGGGAAGCCCATTTCTCTCATTATTTCCCATAGTTACGGATTATAGTGGAGTGATTCAATAAGATATGTTAGATGTTCTGGGAAGCCCATTTCTCTCATTATTTCCCATAGTTACGGATTATAGTAGAGTGATTCAATAAGATATGTTAGATGTTCTGGGAAGCCCATTTCTCTCATTATTTCCCATAGTTACGGATTATAGTAGAGTGATTCAATGTTAGATGTTCTGGGAAGCTTATTTTTCTCATTATTTCCCATAGTTACTGATGTTCTTTATTAACATTTCATGAAATTGGTTGGTGTGCGAGATGTTACATTTGCTTGTTGTTTCATGGTGAATGTCTGGAACTAGAGTCTGGAAATTTATAACAGCAGAGACGAGGCGGATATTTCTCTGAGCCAGTATTTTATCGATTGTTCTCTGGAGCATTGTGATTACGATAACATCAGTTTCATGTTTCATATTGTTTACCAAGTCATCATTTCTTCTTGGCTCGTCAATTTACTAATTCTTATAGTGTCTACAAGATTCGTTGACCAAATCAGAAGGTAAAACAAGATTCGAACCGGTTTCGTTCAGAGACACCAAACTCAGCTTAAATTAAACTGTTTACTAACTTCGCCACTCGGTATCTATTACTGAATTAGTACGCGTGTTTACTGAATGTGTGAGACGAATTGGTGTCAGCTGAACGAACTATGTTCCATTCCATGTGCTACATCCCGATTGTTTTTGGAAAGTTTCTGGAAACTTCACACATAACTCTAGCTGACGTATGATAAGTGTTTCCCATAAGAAGTTTTGTTGTTTGTCTTAATCACGCTGTTTTGTGTGTTTCTGTTTAGTTGTTTGTGTTAATCACTCTGTGTTGTGTGTTTCTGTTTAGTTGTTTGTCTTAATCACTCTGTATTGTGTGTTTCTGTGTTGTTGTTTGTGTTAATCACTCTGTATTGTGTGTTTCTGTTTAGTTGTTTGTCTTAATCACTCTGTATTGTGTGTTTCTGTTTTGTTGTTTGTGTTAATCACTCTGTATTGTGTGTTTCTGTTTAGTTGTTTGTCTTAATCACTCTGTGTTGTGTGTTTCTGTTTAGTTGTTTGTCTTAATCACTCTGTGTTGTGTGTTTCTGTTTAGTTGTTTGTGTTAATCACTCTGTATTGTGTGTTTCTGTTTTGTCATTAAGTCAAGACAAAGTGCCGAATGCGAAGAAGAATGACCTTCATGTCAAAATAGGATTATCTGACTATTGAAAGCTATTCTCTATCATCTCGTCTGTGGTATATACCTTTGTATTACATATTCTCGGTCGCCGAATACGGATGTGTCATGTCATTGTCTCAAATAAAATGACGATATAACGCAATTCCATTTTCTTGACTACACTTTCTTGAAATCTAGTAGGAACATTGTCCTGCTACAGGAGAGATACAGTGGGAGTTTGAGAATGAACTCTGAAGAAGAAGTATTAAGATTCTCGCTCTCCTTCTTCATTAGATATATTAACTCTTTATATCTCCGTGAGAATTGTCCTGCCTTGTCATACTGTATTTAAGAATAACTATATAAATACAGGTTTTATCGGTTTACAGGCAGTTGGGATCTGATTAAATTTCAGTTTTAGCGGTTGACGGAAATAAAGAGTTAAAGTAAACGGTCAGTGTATGAATGAGTGAATGTTATCTAATGCTGCTTCAAGTATCCTGCCACTTTGATTTCTGGACATGTTGAAGCTTGTAATAATGACAGCAGGATTACATCTAAGATATGTACATGGAGTTGTAGGGAGTTGGAGAGCGCTTCTGTCACTTTTGGTTAAGTTAAATGTATGTCTTATATAGAGGTACTCATCCTTCAACAATTAGTTCAGTTTGGTTATATCAGAGATTTACAATCATAAAAATAGTTGAGGTCACGGTTTTGGTAATCCAGTCGCTACGACCTCCAGGAGCAATCTGTGCTCCTGTAATCCATCAACTTGAATTTGATGAGTGTTTTACGCCGGTGGGTCACTTTTAAGACCGGCGGGTCCATTGTAAGACTAGCGGGTCCATTTTAAGACCAGCGGGTCCGTTTTAAGACCGGCGGGTCCGTTTTAAGACATATAATGTTGATCGGATATCCAGACTAGTCTGACTGATATCATCGTGGTGTTACCACTGGGAAAAAGGTCATAAGCCCACATACCGCTGGATCAGCAACCAACCAACCATTACATATAAACTCCCAGACCTGAAGATGAATATGGACATGGATAGTCTTCTTTGTGCTATATGCTAGTTATTACCTGTCGCACTACCTGCTATTCCTACTTGACGTTGTTACTTGCTCTTACTACCTGTCGTTTCTACTTGCCATTGCTACATTTTTTTACTACCTACCGTTATTACCTGTTGTTATTACCTGTCTTTACTGTATGTTGTTATAACCTGTCGTCACTCGCTGTCGATACTACCTGCTGTTAACTACCTGTAGTTACTAATTGTAGAAATCTACCCGTCGTTACTACTTATCGATACTACTTGTTGTTTGTGTCTATAGTTACTACATGTCGATACTACCTGTTGTTTGTACCTATCGTTAATATTCTTCATTTTTACCTTTATGTCGTGTTTATTTTACACCTGCAGCTCCACGTCTCGTGTTTATTTTACACCTGCAGCTCCACGTGGAATAGTATATGTAGGAGCGTTAATTCTAGTCAAATGAAAACACCTAATACTTTTCTAGGGACATACAGACATTAACATCGGGAGGTGATATTTTTTATCTTGAAGCATGCAGTGGTACAGTCAAATTAACTATTGTCATGTATTCGTGCACTGAAATCATTCATTAATACAATCTAATTAACTATTGTCATGTTTTCGTGAACTGAACTCATTCATTAATACAATCAAATTAACTATTGTCATGTTTTCGTACAGTGAACTCATAAGCACAGTCAAATTAACTATTGTCATGTTTTCGTGCACTGAACTCATGCAGTGGTACAAACTAAGTAACTGGTGTCATGTGTTTGTGCAGTTCCTGATAAATATTTATTGTTATAGCCGTGCCTAATGTGGGACATGGTATTCCTGATCAATACTTGTCGTTATACTTAGATAGTTAATTTCTTTTAGGTCAAAGGTGACACATAAGACTATTTTTGTTCATTGTGACACATAGAATAGTAGCCATTTATGTCCTTGTTGAGAGACCCGTTTCAAGTTGCAGGTAAAGCTTGAAACAAGGTAAAGAAGGTTTGCTAATAACTAGAAACATACATATTCAGAAATACACATCGAGGTTTCGACCAAAAGGATTTATAAAGATGGCGTACACATTTACATAATTTTTAAAAAGACGAGCAGGAACGACACATCTGACGTTCACATGTCTAGCAAGACATGGAGGAAGCCGGAAGGATAGAAAGTAGGTCAGAGGTGACACAAACAAGAAATATGCAAAAATAGAAAATATGTAAAAAACGCCCCCCTAAAAAATGTGAAAAAAGACAAACAAAGAAATGACAGAATAACCTAATATAATTTACATGAGTGGCGCTCATTACTCCCGAAACGTTTAAGAGTGCCACATTCAAATATATACCGGTTCTCAAGCGCACGATGGATCCGGTCGTCAGAGAGGCACGCCTTAATGGCCGCCACATGATTATCCTAGACGCCTCGATGGCCTGCGCCATTGAAGTGGACTTCAACAGGATAACCCGAATGGTATTTGATGCTGTATAGGTGTTGGCAGAATCGGTCAGCAAGCCTCCTACCAGTCTCATCTATGTACGTCATAGTACAGTGTTTGCAGATGATGACATAGATGACGTTTCGGTATACACACGATCAATTCTTCTCAATGGTGAAAGTGGGCTTGGGCAATGTGACGGTCCTGGTCTGGGTGACATACGAAGAAGTGTAGCATCTAGAGCAGCGTTTCTCAACCTGTGGATCGTGATCCCTTTTTGGGGTCGAACAAGCCTTTCACAGGGATCGCCTAGGACCATCATAAAACACATATTTCTGATTGTTTTAGGAACCGTGATACCGCTGATCTATCCATCTCCAGGCGGGTCCTCCGACATGCTTGTATGCCTACATATGAGTACTGGTCGTGGGAGCATCATCGCGTCAACCCCATCACATACACCCCGTAGACATACAGGTGTAAGTGACAGGGTTGGCGCCATAATGTACTTATGTCACACATGTGTAAAGAGTAGCTACGTACATTGTAGAAAGCATCTACTGTGTAGAGATTATCTACTTTGTAGAGAGTAGCTACTGTGTAGAAAGCAGCTGTATTGGATGTAAAAAGACACTTCATGAAGTATTATTACTTAGTTGATGTGTTCTTTTCGTGCCACAGATGGCACATGAGGCAGTGGTTTTAATTCTCTATGCGTTGCGATCCACTGCCTTTACTTTTACTCTTCTTGTATTTTAGGTTTGCCACCTTTTATGTCTCCTTCTTTTTTAAGGTTTGGTGCTTTTTAGGACAATTTTGGGTCTTCCTGTCCCTCCCCCTCAGGAGTCCACATAATGGGTTGCTGGTTCAGTCTGTTTTCATCTAATCTAAGAACGTGTCCCAGCTATTTCCATCTGCGTTTTACTTATAACATTTGAAATATATTTATTTTGTGTATTATTTTTCATGTCGCTATTGGTAACGAAATTACACATGTAGACACTTCATGCAGACAAACAGAGAAATGACAGAAAACCTGATATCATTTATATGTTTGGTGATCATTGATCCCTAAAGGTTTAAGAGTGCCAAAATCAAATATACAGTTTAGATCATTTGAAATAGACATGATATCAGAGATGTTCAACCATTTGTGGAGATATTTGTTTTCAAAACTGTCTAGCTTTTGGTCCGTTGCCTGTGTTGATTTCCAGTTCTCACAAACATAAGTCGTTGATGGAATTGGATGAGTTGAACATCCTTAACTTGGTGTTCCTTCCTATATCTTTGTATTTCCAGATGTTTCATAGTTTAGTCAAAATGATTGCTGCGACTACTATGCGTGTTTTTATTTTCTTAGTTAAGTCACAGTCTGCAGACATTCTGCTGCCCAGGAAGGTAAAGGTGCATACTTTTTCCAGTATTTGGTTGTTTGCAGATATGTTATTTACTGAGTTGGTGAGTCCCATGATTTTTTATTTGTATGTGTTGATCTGGAGTCCAATCTGCTCTCCAAGCGCGCATAGTTTGTATATAAATACTTGGCAAATATAAAATTGTTTACTGTAAAATCATCTAACTATCTATTCGCTAAACCCTTTATTGCCTTCAGGGGTAGAAGAGTTTTCAGTAGATGGCTCTCGTGTGTGCTGAGTATATTGTGAAATTTGTCGCTTCTTTTATTTCGGTGGTCCATCGTTTTCGTGGTCGGCCTTGTAGAATCATCAACTACTGCAACAACTAAAAATATATGTAATATGGGAACTTAATCTGAATGCTTGTACTTTTTATATTCAGCTGTGGTTGATGTGAATACTGTCCCCTTTTGATAGCAACATGGTATGTAAAACCCCCAACGAGAATAGTAAATCATAGAAAGTTTTAATGTAATGTACTGACCTACCTATGTCACGTATTATCTTTTGTATTATTAAAGCTATTAATATATATTACTTTCATTAGCAAATCATCCCATCACAATGGAACGTAAAGAAAAAGAAAATTTAGTGAGAATTTTTTACAGCGTGGTTTTACCTCAATAATTACAGCAATGCATATAGACTGGATATAAATATCCAAAATACAAAAACCATGATAATCAGCAATAACACAGAAGAACAAGATGTTAAACATAAACATACATGGAGAGAAACTACAACAAGTAAAGCATTATCAATATCTTGGGCACGTAGTCACAAATGATGTCAGATGTGAAACAGAAGTTAAAAGGAGAATAATAATGGCTAAAAGAACATTCAATGACATGAGGAAAATAGTAACATCTAAACAAATTACAAACAAGTTAAAAATGAGAATTATAAAATGCTACATATTTTCTATATGAATGTATGGCTCAGAAACATGGACACTAAATAAACAATTAGAAGACAGAATTGATGCCTTTGAGATGTGGGTATATAGAAGAATAGGGAGAACATCATGGAAAGAGAAGAAAACAATAAAGAGGTGCTAAAGACACTTAATATGAAGAAAGAACTACTAAGAGAAATAAAGATCAGGCAAATAAAATATTTTGGACACATTGAAAGACATGACACCCTATTGAAGACCTTACTTGAGGGTAAAGTCAAAGGGAAGCGAGCAAGAGGTAGGCAGAGATACAAGTGGGAGAGTAACATCACAAGATGGACAGGTTACAGTCTAGCAGAGTGTACCACCAAGACAAGATACAGGGTATCTTGGAGATATGTTGCAGACGATCTTTGTTGCGGAGACTGCACTTGATGATGATGAATTACAGTAGGAGTTGAGAAACCGCAATGCATTATTATATACAACTTCCGAAGTAGAATTTGTCGGATCATTGGCGTGACTAAAACGGAAACACAAAATATATTCTTCCTCTCGGACTACATCCTGTTGGAAATCTAATAAGACAATTGTCTTGCCACAAGTGAGAACCAGTGGGATTTTGAGAACGAACTTCAACAAATGTTTCATATTCCACATTGGAAGAGAATTATTACAAGACAGGATGAATATTATCTTTCTCTTCATTATTGATCAAACTCCTGCAGGTTAGCAGGATGTAGTCCGGAGAGCAGAATAAGTTGTGTCACGGCTTACAGCTTTGGTGCGATATCTGCACATTTCGCTCTGACACATCAGACTTCAGCAATTCTTGTTCACTTTAAGCATTTATGTAATGAGGCAGGAAACTCAACCGAATGACATTTTTAGCCGCTACTTATGACATGCATGGAAGGTAAACAGTGTTTCATATACCACTTCGGAAGAGAATTAAGATAAATGATTAATTGTGTCTCTTATCTAGATCCCCTCCTATCTTCCCCTCCCCCCTCCGTTCCCATTTATGATCGCCTAAACATTCATTTTACCAGTAATTGTGGACCAAATCTGGCCTCTCCGTGTTCCGTACAAAAATACAACGTCATGTCTTGAAAGACCAGTATATAAGCTAATGTCAGTCATTTCTCTACACCTTCTGATTATATTATTTTAAGTAGATTTGTCATACAGAATGTGCATGAACCTTTCTCCCTAATTGAGACAATGATTTTCAGGTAAGTTCAAGAATAAACGTCAAGTGAAAATGTTCTTTGATTTGCGTTGGTGCCAGAAATATAATCCACGAGAGATTTCATTAAAACTGCGCATCATTTCCAAATTAATAGAGTAATTCAGTGCGTTTGTCTGCTGTGCTGCTTACAGCTGAGCTGCAATAAAAAAAGCTAACTTTCCTTAGAGTTTTGATTTACCATGTCCATCTATTTCAATGTAGAGAACTAGCTCAAGCTAGACAAGAACTTCTCCTACAATGTCCATCTATTTCAATGTAGAGAACTAGCTCAAGCTAGACAAGAACTTCTCCTACAATGTCCATCTATTTCAATGTATAGAACTACCTCAAGCTATATAAAAATATCTTATTTATGCGCCTAGTACATCCGATGTTCGCATTTCTTTTCTTCTGGTGTTCTTCCTCTGTGAATTATTCGAATAGTTGTTCTGCATTTCTTAAAAGTATGCAAAAGTTCTATTGCTAGTAATATTATGTGGATGAAAGCACAGACACTATTATCATTATTTAACTATAAAAGTATACAAAAGTTATATTGCTCGTAATTTATGTGGATCAAAGCACAGATACTATTATCATTGTTCAACTTTAAAAAACTGCTGCCGTCTATTTAGGAGCGTGGTAGCCTCAGTTGAGAATGAGTTTACTTACTATCACCTGGTTACAGCGTGCCAGGTTCGAAACTACGTCCGGACTAAACAGTATACGGGGTTGAGATTTCTCGCCTGACACGACCATTCCTCTAATCAGTCAGCTGTAAATGGGTACCTGGCGCATGAGTTGCAACGTTACAACCAGACAGCAAGGTAGAGAACTGGCTATCTCATCTAATAGTTGTTGTGGCTTAGAACATGAAGCGCTAATTTCATTCGCGACGGCAGGCTGCTGTCATAGGACATACCTTTACTTTAGTAACATACCTTTACTTTAGTAACATACCTTTACCTTAGTAAAATACCTTTACCTTAGTAACATACCTTTACCTTAGTAACATACCTTTGCCTTAGTAAAATACCTTTACTTTAGTAACATACCTTTACCTTAGTAATATATCTTTCCTTTAGTAACATACCTTTACCATAGTAACATACCTTTACCTTAGTAACATACCTTTACCTTAGTTTGTTTTTGTTTTGCGTTCGCTCCATTGTAATGAGCATGGATATCCATGCGGTTTCCGCCGGGAGCGTGTTTACGTTGTGCTACCGTTATGCACCTTGTAGGCCTGGCACATCCGATTTCGGCATGTCTTGACAATTCGGGTTGACTACCCTAGCCTGTGACAGCCTCCCTATCTGTCGCCTTAATCATTCCCTAATCGTTTTCACTTTCTATTTGGAGTTGGCGCTGCCCTCTAGCGCTGTTCTGCCCTTTCACTTTTTCATTGTACCCATTATGAAATCTTTCTGTCTTTAGCCATGCATCCACCTTTTCATGCTTTTTTTTCATTGGCCGCCCCTTCAATGTTCAGACTGGACTAACTAACTTCACTGTATGTCGACAGTGTCGCTGTGTGTGGTGTTGCTGGTGGTGTCGGAGATATTGTCTGCTCTTTATACAGTCAAATCTCTTTCCATCTGCTACCTCCACATTTTAGGACACGATCCCCAAATGATTTGGCCAGAATCAGCTTGAGCTGGTGTTTCTGTTTCCAGGGTGCAACACGAGGAGGTACATTTGGGATCTTGGTTACCTGCTAACCCTGGGTCCGCCAAGAGCAGTGCGTTCCCTATGCACTTCTTTTTTACCTTAGTAAAATACCTTTACCTTAGTAACATACCTTTACCGTAGTAATATACCTTTACCTTAGTAACATACCTTTACCTTAGTAACATACGTTTACCTTTGTAACATTCTTTTACCTTAGTAACATACCTTTACCTTAGTAACATACCTTTGCTTTATTGCGGGGAAGAGTTCGCTTCATCCCCAACGACATGTTGCTGCCATGGAACCTACCATAAATGTTAGCTTATTTGCGTGTTTCTTAAACTGCTTGTAGTTCTGAACCCACCCTCAACGTTTCTGTACGTAAGCAAAGCTCTTTCCATTTTTTACAATATAGGAACATACAGCATCACATGGTTTGACCACATTATGAGAATACAACACGAAAAGTTGCCCGTACAAGCATATAACCAAATGAGATCAGGGTACAAAGCCAGAGGAAAACCACAGAAAAGATGGATAGAAAACGTCAGGGACATCCTGAACAGACACGGTCATAGCACAGCCGAGGCCACACATCTGGCTTTGGAATTGAAGCTCGAGCTCCAACCACCCCTACGCGTAACATCAGGAGTGGATCACAAACCACCTGGGGAAAGACAACAGACAATAAGAAGAAACAGAAAATATTGCATTAAGATGGTATTTTCTGGTGTCAACAAAGACAATTTCAGAATTCTCCTTGGGCTGACTTTTTTGTTATTATTGTCGAGTTTCTCAATTTCAACTCTCAACAGTGACCTTCGAGAATAAAAGATAGTTGGCTAATTGAAAAACATCCTTCAAAAATGACATGTAACTATTCCCGCAATGTTCATTGTTGTCTGTCGACGCAAAGTATAATTATAGCGACAAATGGAAAATCACAGGACAAGATAATGGGTCATTTTAGATGGCCGTTTTCCAATTTTCCAATAGGTATTATATTGTCGATGGTCTCATCTCAACATAACAGCGGTGTCGTTAGTAAGTCAAGGGAGTAACTCCGTAGCTCAAATGATAATGCCAACATTATTTACAAAGCAGACGCTGCGGCCCTATTTCAACCCAGCAACTTCGCGACCATCATGTAACTATGAGACTCAACAAAGAGGGTATGACTATGAGACTCAACAATGAGGGTATGAGACTCAACACAGAGGGTAGGAGACTCAACAAAGAGGGTATGAGACTCAACAAAGAGGGTAGGAGACTCAACAAAGAGGGTAGGAGACTCAACAAAGAGGGTAGGAGACTCAACAAAGAGGGTATGAGACTCAACAACGTTCAAGAATTAGTCAGTGTACCATCACATCGTTGTAACTGGGAAGCTCTGAATTCTGCTCTATGCACCGTATTCGGCGCTGAATGAACATAGATAGCGCATCTTGACCACAATGTTATAATAATTTACACGCTAAGTAGGATGATACTGACCCACGTCATCATTATCATCAAGTGCCGTCTCCGCAACGAAGGTTGGCTGATGAAGCCCCCATGTTAACTTCATGTAATGATCTAGATTATGTGTCAATTTATTGAGATCGAATCCAGATGTAAACTTTTCATGGTCGAGAGAATCCCCTAGATTGGGATTCGAACCATTAGACTATTAGACATCATCAAGAGCTGACGCTCAATAACTGGTGAATCAAAGACGAGACCATTACACTAAAAGATAATCGTCTATTTCTTCCTCATCGTTCATTCTCAAACTCCCGCTGTATCTTTCTTGTAACAGGACCAATATTCCACTAGACTTCCATCAGGATGTAGTCCAGTACATGGAAATGCGTTATCGCGCCGTGTTATTTGTGTCTACGTCCGTCATTAGCAGAGATAATGATCTAGGAACTAATGTTCTGTTATTTCCAGTATCTATCCTAAAGAACTTGACATTGTTCTAGAAGATCCGTACACAGCTGAACTATCAAATCCGCCTCTTGAGGACCTTGTTATCACGCAGTTACACAATAAAATCCGCCTCTTGAGAACCTTGTTATCATAAACAATGTCGGTCAGAGTTACCTGTTTAATTGGTAACGTATCTTCTATCTAGTTAAATTTTAATTTATTTTAGAAATGTGCTTCTTCTTCAGCGTTCATTCTCAAACTCCCGCTGGTTACTGTCGTAGCACGACACTTGTCCTACTAGATTTCCAACAGGATGTAGTCCAGAGATGGAAATTTGTTGTCTCTTTTTTAATTATACCATTGGCCCGACACATCCGTCTCGTTGGGGAAATATATTTAATTACAGCGGGCATAAGCACCGTCAATAATGAAATATTCAACAGTAAACAATTACGGTGTTTCGGTCATGTTGAAATACGATGTTTCGATCATGGTGAAATACGACGTTTCGGTCATGTTGAAATACGATGTTTCGGTCATGTTGAAATACCATGTTTCGGTCATGTTGAAATACGATGTTTCGGTCATGTTGAAAGACGATGTTTCGGTCATGTTGAAATACGATGTTTCGGTCATGTTGAAATACCATATTTCGGTCATGTTGAAATACGATGTTTCGGTGATGTTGAAATACGACGTTTCGATCATATTGAAATACGATGTTTCGGTCATGTTGAAAGAATGAACAACAATGAAATTCCATAGAAAATATTATTTGGCGGAATTACGGAAGGAGAATGCGGCAGATCATGTATAGACCTTCTCAATGAAATACTTTACTATTGATAACCATTACAGGAAAAATGTTGCCGAATGCAGAGGTGTATGGAGGTCAACATTGTACACAGATGCAGAAGCTGTTTAAACACTTCTGAGGGACAGTCTAAATCAGAAATACTGCAAACGTAAAGCTAAGGTCAACGCAAATCATCAGTGATTGATTCATTCTAGATACAACTCTACCCAAACACACAAACCTACTAAATACAAACTCTACCCAAACACACAAACTTACTAAATACAAACTATACCCAAACACACAAACTTACTAAATACAAACTCTACACAAACACACAAACCTACTAAATACAAACTCTACACAAACACACAAACCTACTAAATACAAGCTCTACCCAAACACACAAACCTACTAAATACAAGCTCTACACAAACACACAAACCTACTAAATACAAGCTCTACCCAAACACACAAACTACTAAATACAAACGCTTCTCAAACACACAAACCTACTAAATACAATCTCTACTCAAACACACAAACCTACTAAATACAAACTCTACTCAAACACACAAACCTACTAAATACAAACTCTACTCAAACACACAAACCTACTAAATACAAACTCTACTCAAACACACAAACCTACTAAATACAAACTCTACTCAAACACACAAACCTACTAAATACAAACTCTACTCAAACACACAAACCTACTAAATACCAATCTAAAACACAAATCAATGCCGTATATCTAATCTGCATATATTTTAGAGGTATTATCTTCTTCTTCTGTGTTAAATCTCAAACTCCCACTGGACCTCTCTTGTATAGCATGTTTCTCTAGCTTTGACCACTTTCAATATAATGTATCTCAGCAAATATATTTCACATATAAGTGAAACTGTATGTGTGAATTTGAAATGGTATAGGCCCCATGAATTACATTGTAGTTCACAGACGACACGGTGCTTCTTTAAAATGATATAAAGGGATTGGAACAACTAATCAAGAACACAAAGAAATATAGCGAATCACAAAACTTGTATTTAAACACGCAGAAAACAAAAATCATGTCAACAGATATAACAACACAACAACCAAAAATCAGAATAGACAATACCGAGATAGAATGTGTGGATAAATTTGAATACTTAGGAGCAAACATCAACGGTGCAGGAGACTGCATGGCAGAAATAAGGAAGAGATTGGCAATGGTATATTGCAAAATAACACGGTTGAAAAACATATGGAAAAACAACAAAATAGAAACGAAAGTGCTAATGTTACGAACTTTTATTTTTCCGGTTGCAACATACGGCTGTGAAACATGGACTGTAAGTAAAACAGCGGCAAAGAAGATCAACGCCTTCGAGCTGAAATGCTACACAAAGATACTTAGAATATCATGGAAGGAAAAAAATCAGAAACTCAGATATTATAAACACATTCAATATTCCAGAGTGTTGGTTACGAAACACAATAACAAAAAGATAATTACGCCTGTTTGTTCATATAAAGAGACACAACTCTTTAGAAAGACAAATAATGGAGGGAAGAGTACCTGAGAAGAGGAGAAAAGACGATGAACTAACGACATTAAAGATAACATGAATACATCGCTAGAAAATGCAAGCCACATCGCCCAAGACAGAGAAGGGTTCAGAGAGTTTATTGGGAAGACAACGTTCTGGAAGGATTACGTCAAATGACACATTGGTTTATATTTTCGTGTATTTGCGAGACATAGATAAAACGTCTTCTTGACAGCAGACATCTCACACATTTTACAGATATTTACAGTCAATTATATGACGTTTTTGCTCATTATTGATGTATCGTACAATTGGCACGATTTAGTGTGAAATTTGACTCTTTTGTAGTCACGAACGCGTGACAGACGGTGTTTAATGTTATATCCGGTGTAATGACTGAAATGGTAAAATTTTGTTTTCTCGGTACACAATAATTAGTATGCGGAAATAAATCAAAGGGGTTCATGCGTTTCTGAAAACTGCTGCACATACACAATATAAATATGTAGTGGATTTAACCAAATGAACATCATATGCAAAAAAATGACATTAATACGTGAAATGATTAATTAGATAATTACATTTGTTTTAGGGCAAAGATAGTTAAATGTACTCTAGCAGAAATTCCAGAACTTCTATCAGGAGAAAGTCCAGAGAATAGACGTACGTTGTGTTACCGTTTTATTTGCGGCAATGACTCGACACATCTGTCTTCGTCGGGAGAAATATGTCTAATCTAAATCTGTTTTAGAAAGAATATCTGATCGGAATCTGTTTTAGAACTGTATCTGATTTAACTATATTTTAGATGTGTATCTTTCCTAAATATATCTAGAAGTGTGTCAACTTGTGTGTCGCGCATGTGGTTGCATCTGTGGGACTCACCAATGGCTCACTAGACAAACCACCCAATCAACAGAAAACCTTAGTAGATGGCATGCCTTTATATTGAGGTTATCTTCTTATAGAAGCTTCATGGCACGTAGTTACGGGCACGGTGTGGGTGGGCGAAACAACAAAGAAACCTTCGCAAGGGTCAGAGTTGTACCCAGATGTAGACGTCTGTTTCGGTGGATTAGAAAAACAATTGAGTCGGATGGCTGCTGGACCAGAGAACGGGGCACTTATGGGAATGTCCCACGTGCTGTGAGCCAGTTTCTAATCAAGAACAAAGAATCTAGAAATATATATAATCTTCATTTATTGTAGAAATGTATCTAAACTAAATATATTTTAGATGTGTGGTCCTCAGACCGTATTTTTACCGTTTCTCATTAATACACTGTGCGACCAGAATCCTTCAGACCTGCTGTGTCGAGGACAACTGTCTGCTAGGAACCTGGTGTATGATGTGTGCCGAGGACAACTTTCTGCTAGGAACTTGGTGTATGATGTGTTCCTAGGACAACTTTCTGCTGGAACCTGGTGTATGGTGATGGTGGTGAATTATAGAAGTCACAGTATATATTCTTCTAAAATAGATTTAGTTTAGCTACACCTCTACAATAGATGCAGATTAGATACAACTATAAATCAGATTTAATTTATATACACAAATAAATAGATTTAGTTTAGATACAGTTCTAAAATAAGCAAAGCTAAGCTATGTTCTCTTGCTCCTCAAGCTAAAATTAATGTATGTACCGGTTATAGAGCTTGTAAAACACTGCCTGGAACTCCTAAAAGAGTAACAATAAGCTTCAAGATGAACAAAAATAGGTGTAAGCGTTACCAAAATAAGTCATAAAACAACCTAACAACGAGATACGAAGACAGACGACGTTTCGACTAAAAAGCTTCTTCAGGACAAACCAAAGGCCAAAGTACACTGAATCTTACATGGAGACAAACATAGTTATGATAGGGAAGAAAGAAATTTGGAACTTATTTATTGAGTTGCACTCATATAAGGACATACGGTGTTACATTTTGTAACCAAAAAAATGGGACTAAAAACTGATTAATATTTACCCCCGATGCCATTCAGATAACTCGGTATGTAAACAAACTCCCAAACAGTACAAAAACAAACCAACGATCACCTGACAACACTTTATCAGACAAACACAAACAGAACTCATATAGAAAAATACTAAAGCTTAAAATAATACATTTAATAAATATCAAAATTCAATATTTGACATGCATTTCTGACACAATATATGGTTCAACTTTGCGTCATCAATACATGTCTATGGAAAGATAAGATATACGTCAGAAGGAAAACGTGGCATCTGCAAAGATAACACGATGTGTCATTTAAAAAAAACAACTAAACATGTACTCGAAAATAACCGTATAGGGAGAGACATGTTTGCCTAGGAATGTCTCCTAGTAAGTTCTGGTAGAATAAAGAAAGATTAAAACATGTTTGACTGGGAAAATGCGTGACTCCGGATATTAGAAAACGAAAAAGTAGAATCAAAACAAGATGTGTACGTAATGAATGTGGTTACTGCGTACTTTTCGTTGACCAGTATTTTCGTTGACCAGTATGTATATAATTGGGATCCGCGTTAGTGCAGTGATTAACGCATTGGCTTTGCATATGAGTAGTCCTGGGTTAATTCCCCAGTTGAGGCGGAAATTATTTTCAGATCGCAACGGCTCCCGGGTCGACCCACCCTTAAATTGTTACCGGATTCATCCGGGAAGTAAAAACTGCGAGAGAGAGGAGATGGCTACCGCCCTTATTTGCAGAGCCACTGAAATGTGAGATCGCTAACATCTCACACCCCTACGGCATTAATAAATGCTATTGGTTACTTTACTATGTATATAATTAGAAATTTCTCGATGACAAAATATGGTACGATATCTATCAAGGTACGGTAGAGGGTAGAAGAAGATGAGGGGGAAGGAATAAGACATGGCTAGATAATATCAATGACTGGACAAAGTGGGACGTTTCAAGACTCATATCAGAATGGTAGACAGAAGAGAGGAGTGGACATCTTCCTATACCACATGTCTGAATGTGCCACACCTACTACCCTGATGGGCTGTGGGTTTTATTGTTGTTATTATTATGTATTTATTTTGTATTGTCTGCCAACGTCGTCCAACAAAATGCATGGAAATAACCTACAAAATGACGTAAAAAAGCTTGTTTTGATTCAGCTCGCAGGTTTTATAATGCAATGGTCACGGAAAAAGTAACGAAAACATAAAAACAAGAGTGGCTGGTATGTGTTTAAAGTAACGAAAACATAAAAACAAGATTGGCTGGTATGTGTTTAAAGTAACGAAAACATAAAAACGAGATTGGCTGGTATGTGTTTAAAGTAACGAAAACATAAAAAATAGATTGGCTGGTATGTGTTTAAAGTAACGAATACATAAAAACAAGATTGGCTGGTATGTGTTTAAAGTAACGAAAACATAAAAACAAGAGTGACTGGTATGTGTTTATTTCCAATTAATTTCTCGACACTAGTTTCCATACTTGATGGGTTACATGAATGACCTGAACCCAAGTACAGAGTTTGTTGAGGCATTTGGCGATGTTACCTCATAGCTGACTGATGAGCAATGAGGAGGAAGTAGATTTACTAATAAAGAAAAATATTTCTCTGTCTGGATTGAGATGTTGTTTGTCCATGCTTTTCTTAAGCCTAATCTGCTCCTTCTACCCTCGATTGCATCCTGTAGTATCCTGTTTGGTGATATAAAGAGAGACAACTGTTTAGAAAGACAGATAATGGAGGGAAGAGTACCTGGGAAGAGGAGAAAGGGCAGACCAAGAAGACGATGGACTGACAACATTAAAGATAACATTAATACATTGCTAGAAAATGCAAGCCCCATCGCCCAGGACAGAGAGGTTCAGAGAGTTCATTGGGAAGACAACGTTCTGGAAGGAATACGTCACATGACACACACATACGTCACATGACACACACATACGTCACATGACACACAGTATCCTTTGATTCTTGTTAGTTTCAATAGTTTCGTACATTACTTTGAACCTTACCATTCGAACTAGTTTATCAGTAATCACGCATACCGCCTTTTCTTCCTATATTTTTTATTGAACCCATCTTCTAAAGTTGTATATCTGAAGCAAAAATGTTTCTTTGTTATTTGTATTTGTCACTTGACAGCAAGTAAGCATAATGGTCCTTGCATCGCGAAGGTCTAATGATACGTGCTTCATTAAATGTGCGGGGTCCTCAACGAATAGGCCTATATGTTGCTGCGAAATTTCTTTGCTGACTGTTTCTCTATGTACTGGTTCAATATTCTTAGTGATTTGAGAACAAGAATATCTTTGTTTGATTTCTTGGTCAAATCACATATTTTATGAGTTGTGAATTAACATGTTACATCAAGTATTAAAGTGTGGAAAATACAATTTAATCGATATACCGTAAAAAACAGTATTGGTGACGTCTACTTTTGTCAAATACTCTTCAGTGTCAACAACTGTTTAAAGTGTTCAGACCCCATCCCTACCAAAGTGTTGAAGTGATTTATGGACGCACCATGAACATACCGTACAAAGCAGTTATAAATACGACACAACTAGAACCCTATTGTTTGTTTTGAAAATAATACCATAAACATGCATTTCTGAAGAGTTCTTAAGTACTAGCTCCAAGTAACCACTAGCTCGATGTACAGGTCACAAGGGTGTTAGTATCTGTTTACGTTATCTTTAGCAAGGCACTTGTTATACCAGACTGTTTGCTGAGAAATGTATGTAACAAAGTTATAGTTGTTAAGGGAATATCAGAAATTTAGATTTAATGGCTTGAGAAGTGTGTTACAAATTCGACATGAGAAGTGTGTTACATATTTGACATGAGAAGTGTGTTGCAAATTTGACATGAGAAATGTGTTACATATTTGACATGAGAAATGTGTTACAAACTTGACATGAAAAGTGTGTTACATATTTGACATGAGAAATGTGTTACAAACTTGACATGAGAAGTGTGTTGCAAATTTGACATGAGAAATGTGTTACAAACTTGACATGAGAAGTGTGTTACATATTTGACATGAGAAATGTGTTACAAACTTGACATGAGAAGTGTGTTGCAAATTTGACATGAGAAATGTGTTACAAATTTGACATGAGAAGTGTGTTACATATTTGACATGAGAAGTGTGTTACATATTTGACATGAGAAGTGTGTTACAAACTTGACATGAGAAGTATGTTACAAACTTGACATGAGAAGTATGTTACAAATTTACATGGGAAATATGTCACAAACTTGACATCAGAATGATGCTACAAACTTGACATGAGAAGTATGTTACAAACTTGACATGAGTATGTTACAGACGTAGTTAGTCTTAAGGAACACACAAAACATGATTGTCTTGTGATAAATAACTTCCTAGATAGAGGATTATGAAATTTGGTTTGCTATACCGCCCCAGTAGAGACAGGACATCATGTTATCACTGAAAGTGGGTTTGCTATACCGCCCCAGTAGAGATAGAAGAAATAGATAAAACCTAGTTTTTTTCTTGAATATGGTGTTCAGAAGCCATCTATCTTGAACGCTGATTGTGCTTAGCGCCATCTGGTTTTTTTTTCTTACCGTCCATGGTATTCTCAGAACTCTTCTGTAACACCTCAATTGAATTGTTGTTATTCTTTTGGACAATGTTTTATTTAGTGTCCATGATTCGCATCCATATATCGCCATTGGAAACACACATGTTCGTAAAAAGCACAGTTTGGTTTTTATGTGAGTACCATGACAAAATTTATGTATCTGTTTTAAATTGTGTTAGCGCCATTGCTTGTTCTTCTTTTAATCTCGTTCATCCGCATTGTTTATATTAGTTCCTAAATAATCCAAATGTAAACTTCTTCTAAGTTAAATTTTATATATTAATTTTGGGTCTTGTTTTCGTTCTGTCGATTAACATAATTTTTGTCTTTTTCATGTTTAAAAATAAGTTTTGCTTTTCGCTGAATTCCTTGGTTGACTTAATTAAATCCAGTTAGTCTTGCTTATTTGTTGTTAATAAAACTGTACCGTCTGCATATCTAGTTTCTAGAATTTGCAGTCCTCCTATGTATGAGTCTGAATTCAGGCTTCATTATTTCCTGCTTCACGTTTCTCATTATGTTTTCACATAGATGTTAAACAGGTATGGAATCAAGGTGCAACCTTGTCTTACTCCTTTTATCAAAATCAGGAAATTATTTTTATAGTAATTAAACTTTTGCAGAAACCGGGGCAATACAGTTATTGCTCATTCTCTTTTACTTTTACTTGACCTACAGAGGAGCACAGACTAGAGTGAACCAAGACATCATGAGGGTTTCTATCTCTCCGACAAGCAACAAGGGGAAGATAGGGAAATGCAGGACTAGAGATGGGATCTAACTGGAGGATAGAGAAATGTCGTAATAGGATACGTAGTGACGACATATTATGTGGGTGAAAAGTAATACCCAGTATAGGGCGGTCAGATATGTGTTTAGCAGATGGTAAAGGGGCATCAAAATGGGAAATGGGTAAAACGCGTTGCAAAGCTGATGATAGGATATCTTCAGGATACAAGCTCCATTACTAGCAGAGAACAATGGAGATAGATGTCAAGATCTCTAATGATAAATTATAGAAAGTACTAACAGACACCAACAGAGGTAGATCTCAAGACGTGTAGCTGGAAATGTGGGGATAGATCTCAAGACATGTAGCTGGAAATGTGGGGATAGATCTCAAGACATGTAGCTGGAAATGTGGGGATAGATCTCAAGACATGTAGCTGGAAATGTGGGGATAGATCTCAAGACATGTAGCTGGAAATGTGGGGATAGATCTCAAGACATGTAGCTGGAAATGTGGGAATAGATCTCAAGACATGTAGCTGGAAATGTGGGGATAGATCTCAAGACATGTAGCTGGAAATGTGGGGATAGATCTCAAGACATGTAGCTGGAAATGTGGGGATAGATCTCAAGACATGTAGCTGGAAAAAGAACTGACATGCACTATTTCTGTGTTAATTCTTTGATTTAATTTCTTTAATTTCGTTTCTTTCAGACTAATTTTTGTACTTTCACTTCTACAATGCGTGGAACCATTCAAACCATATCAAAAACTTATTCCAAATGGAGAAGCCGTTCCATTTCCCTGTAAAGATGGGCAAATCTGGGAAGGTGTCGGTCATATTTTGAATGAAGGAACCGGTGCAAGAAATCAATTTGGCATTGACTTCGCAGCTGCATCACATGTAAGTTAATTTTTCCCACTGTATGCTATGCTACTCTATGGATTTGGTCGGGAGAATGTATAAATTACCCTGTTTTAATCTAAATTCAAATTGACATCAAAACATACAAATATTTTTTCAAAAATCATATTTATACAACTATATTCAAAAATTTGTAAAAATAACATAAATGTTTTCAATTCATATATGTACACACAAACATTTATTTTGCACCAAAAAAAAAAAAAATTAATATGTGAAAATAAACAATCAAAAATTCATACTAATACATAAATGATAAAACAATCTTATTTAACCATCACTCATGACGGCAGATGTGAAACAGAAGTTAAAAGGAGAATAGGAATGGCTAAAAGTACCTTCAATGGCATGATGAAAATATTAACATCTAAACAAATTACAAACAAGTTAAAAATGAGAATTATAAAATTCTACATCTATTCTACATTAATGTATGTCCCAGAAACATGGACAATAAACAAACAATTGGAAGACATAATTGATGTCTTTGAGATGTGGGTATACTAGAAGAATAGGGAGAACATCATGAAAAGAGAAGAAAACAAATAAAGAGGTGCTGAAGACACTTAATATGAAGAAAGAACTACTAAGAGAAATAATGATCAGGAAAATTAAATATTTTGGACACATTAAAAGACATGACACCCTATTGAAGACCTTACTTGAGCGTAAAGTCAAAGGGAAGCGAGCAAGAGGTAGGCAGAGATACAAGTGGGAGAGTAACATCACAAGATGGACAGGTTACAGTCTAGCAGAGTGTAATTTATAAATTCATATATATATATATATACAATCAAAATGTATATTTTATGTCTCTGGAGTGCGACAAGGATGTGTTCTATCTCCTTTGTTATTCATTAGATATATCGATTATATATGTAAAATTCTCCGTACCAATGAAGAAGAAAACTTCAGCAAGCTCCTGGGTGAACTTCTTGTTGCAGACAATCAAGCAATAATATCAACAACAAAAGAGCTACATCAACATATAGACTCCACACAAAAAGTAGGGACATTTTTAAAAACAAGACGATAAACACAGAAGAAAAAAACTGAGGTAATGTCCATCGCAAAAACAGAAAGAAACAACTTAAACAGGAGAAAGAATGAAATTATCTTGGAAGTATCATATCTCCCAATGAAAAAAACACCAAATAAATCCAATAAAGATGCAACATATTATTCCAGATCTTCGTACAGATGTCTCTTATTTTCAAACATAAATATGTAAACAAGAACACCAAAACTGGACTATATAAAACGATCATCATACAATCACTATGTTACCAATGTTGAACGTGGGCACTTAGAACAAACGTCAATAGAACACTTGTTACAACAGAAATGACTTGTCTAATTAGAACTCTTGTAGTAACAATAAGAGACAAAAACAAAAATGAAAACATCAGAAAACTAACAAATACAATGTCAATGGCAACAGATTACGTGGTTCTCACATGCTTACAGATTACCATCAGATAGTGCCCCCCAAAAAGCATTGCTATAAAGGCATGATGGATACGTAGCTATTGGCTGACCTTACAAAAGATGGATCACAGAAATAAAATAATCAACAAAATAAACATATAAGAAGCACGCACGCACACACACACATGCACACACGCACACACACACATACACAAATACACACACACACACACACGCACACACAATGTCATTTCCAGAGAACTATTCTATCTCCGAAGCTGCACGACATAAAGGGAAATAACGTGAAAAGAAGGGCAATAAAAATGTATATTTAAATATAAATAATAACAAATTCATATTCAAAACAATCTCTTCACCTGTATGTGACATGTATATAGTTGTGAGTTATGGCTAATTTCTTCACCTGTATGTGACATGTACATATTTGTGAGTTATGGCTAATTTCTTCACCTGTATGTGACATGCACATATTTGTGAGTTATGGCTAATTTCTTCACCTGTATGTGACATGTACATATTTGTGAGTTATGGCTACTTTCTTCACCTGTATGTGACATGTACATATTTGTGAGTTATGGCTAATTTCTTCACCTGTATGTGACATGTACATATTTGTGAGTTATGGCTAATTTCTTCACCTGTATGTGACATGTACATATTTGTGAGTTATGGCTAATTTCTTCACCTGTATGTGACGTGTACATATTTGTGAGTTATGGCTAATTTCTTCACCTGTATGTGACATGTACATATTTGTGAGTTATGGCTAATCTCTTCACCTGTATGTGACATGTAGATGTGCACTGTCTTTCAGAACTGGACAGTAGTGTGTCCTAAAGATTCCGATGGTGATGGACGAACAAACGGACAGGAACTTGGTGATCCAGACTGTGTCTGGACTGTAGGCAGTGAACCAAAATTTAATACCAGTCTTTCTCACCCAGGTATACATTACTCCTCTATGTATCATTCTTCTTTTGCTGCTCCCTCTCTCTCTCTTTCTCTCTCTCTCTCTCTATCTATCTATCTATCTCATCTCTGTCTTTTCTCTCTCTATATTCTATATATTTCTAATGTATATCTCACCTTTTCCTCTCTCCCTCTTTTTCACTTCTCTTTTATTATCTCTTTTATTATCTCTTTTATTATCTCTTTTATTAACTCTGTTCACTTCTTTTTATTTTATTATCTCTTTTATTAGATTCCATTCTTTTATTTTCTTTCTCTTCAACTCTATATTTTCTCTATCTTCTCTGCCCGTCTGTGGTATTCATTGTGTGACATATTCTTATATTCTTTCCAGAACGTTGTCTTTCTTATGGATTCTCTGAACACTCCACGATTCTGGGCGAGTTGACCAGTCCCGCTAGAGACATGTTTAAATAATCTGATATATCACTGCACCATCATCGTCTTGAGTGTCCTCTGCCCCTGTTGTCGTTAACTCTGCCTTCAGCTCCTTCTTAATCGCCTCGTACGACATAAATGGATGGTAAACAGTGTTGCTATTCTTCGCTCCCCTTTCGGGCCCCGTCAACACCGGCGAACATTGTATTGTCTCTATGTGATTTATGTTAACAAGAAGATCTATTAGCTCTTGTAGTACGAATACGGATGTTATATGTTTGTGTTACTGAGGATACGAGGATACTTCAATACGTGTACGTGATTTTCGTTGTTGTTGTAATAGTCATTGTCTCGATTGGTCCGTTCTCAGTGATTTGAGTACACAGTTTGAATGTCTTGACAAAACCGCATCTTTTTTTTTTTTTGGAGATGCGGTTAGTCACGTACGAAAAAAAAATCAATTTACTCGAGTAGCAAGACGATTAGTGGCCGTTAGAACGAACCTGGTACAATTCCCGTTAGTCTCAAGAATACCTTATTGAACAGACGTAGTAAATGCTACACTTGTACCTATGTCACACAGACCCGTTCTGTCTCATTTCCCAAATCCACTGTCACTACTAAAGATGATTTCACACCAGCAAGTGTCCCATATGATTGGTTGGTTGCTGATCCATCTGTCCATCGGTTAAAGACCGTGACCGAAATTATTGTGCTGGAAAGTATGTGAATGTTCTACCCACCCCTACCAAAGCCAGTAAATAACTGACATACGACCCGGACAGTAGGACTGTACAGTAACAACACACCAGACTAGCATTACTTTTCTGTTGCTTTGATGACCAGCCTAGATACGAGTTTAGAACCGGTACATCCACTAATTTGTGTACAACACATCCCTTTAGGATTAATATCCGTCACTCCTACTGGTAGAAATCCTGTTATATTCTGTTTTGTTTTACACCAAATCTTTAAGTTTTTATTCTTCCGGCATGTATCCATATTTTCCTCTGTCACGTGAACGCGCAAAATGCCGTTCTTACTCGTTGTTTATGTTGTGAATGTGTTCTTCATCAAGGTATGTTGGTCGAAATGTCGACATTTGTGTGTTAGCATGTGTGTATACATTGTCTAGCACAACAAACTTCGTCTCCCTATTTTAAAGCGTCGCCGGTTGGATTTCGGTTCTTCTGCAGTTATTACTATTATGTATAAACACTGCACTACGATTAGCGATAAAACCCACGACCTCTTGAACCACGGGGAAATGACTTAACCACTACGTCAAGATGATCCTTCTCTGTTAGTTCTCCTTTATGAAATAGAATAATCATCATCAAGTGACATATTCTTTCTAGAAAGTTGTCTTCGTCGTGGTTACTCTGAACGCCTCTCTGTTCCGGGCAAACAAGCATACATTGGCAGGAGACATGTGCCTAGATTCTTCAATGTCACTGATCCATCGTCTTTTTGGTCTTCCTCTTCTCCTGTTGCCTGGCACTCTCCCTTCTAGAATCAGACTTTCGATGCCATCATGTCGCTTTAAGTGTCCAAAATACTGTAGCTTCCTTCTTATGATGGTATTTATAAGCCAGCCTTCATTTAGTTTCAGTAATTTCAAAACTTCACTGTTCTTCTTTTTCTATGTCCATGATATTCGTAAGATCTTTCTGTAACTCTTAATTTCAAATGAATTTATTCTTTTGGATATTGTCTTGTTAAAGACCGTGACCGAAATTATTGTGCTGGAAAGTATCAAGTCCAAGTCTCTCATCCATATGCTAGCACTGGGAAAACACATGATCTTAAAAGGGTTACTTTAGTGTTATTATTACTACTTTGTCATAGCTTTCTCATTTGTATTAATTTGAGTGTTACCATTGCAAGCCTTCTTCTAATCTCGACTGAAAAATCTCCGTAACTGTTTATATTTGCTCCCAGATATTGAAATTTGTTTACACATTCTAGTTCTATATTGTCTATTTTTATTATTGGTTTGATCTGTGTTTTATCTGTTTAATTTCTAGGCACATTACTTCTGTAGGTTGCCGTTTCTTTCGGGAAGAAAATTCATTTAATTTCCACCGTAAGGAAAACACATTCATTTTCGTCGGCCATTTTTGCGGAAGTTTTCTGAAATAAATAACCGATATCACGTTTTATATTTCAGGTATATGCGACCCTTGGAACAGCACGAGTTGCTCCGAGAAGCCACTTCCCAGTACTGAGAAATACGCGACGCAGAAACAGTGGCTTTATAGCGAGTGTCATAGAAAAGGTCTGCAATGTCCAGCATTAAATGAATCAGGTAATTTTTTTACATTTATTGTTCGGTCCTTCCGAATAAACCTCATTGTTCCGGACCATGGACAGACGAAAATAAAGTTTTGCTAAAGGTGACAGGATATTATTTTAGATATGAATACGGTCCATTGATTTAGCAGATCTAATTATTTTAGAGATTTAAAGAGTTTAAGAGGGTTTTAATGCCGTAGAAGATTGACTTCGCTGTACTCGGTTTCCCATATGTACTCCGTTACTCTCAACGATATTAGGACGGGTCGCTGGAATTACATCGGACACGCACTACGAACGGATTCTGAAAGACTCCCCTGTCAAGTTTTGATGTGGTCACCAAAGGGCAAGAAAAAACTAGGAAGACCAAAAGAAACTTTACGTAGAACTATTACAAGAGAACGTTTCACCATCGGTATCAGAAACAATGAAGATCTAAAGCAAATTGCAATGAAACGAGAGACATGGAAATATATGATATCCACCCTATGTGCCGTCTATGGCCTTAGAGAAATAACTAACTAACTCTCAACAAAGCGGCACGCCGTCTGCCGAAAGTACCGCTCATAGCACGTAAATCCGTATCTTCAAGTGATAATCCACAAGGATCTCCGAAAAAATCCGGATTCGAACCCGTGACCTCTTGAACAAATGGCGAACAGCTTTATCACTACGCTAGGGGGAATACCCTATTTAAGAGATACTAATGCTTAACACTCGACGGCGATGACATGGCTGAAATTATAACTCGCAATGTATTAACATCAAGTGCCTTTAATAGACTGTCTAATATCTGGTCAAAGTCAACCGTAATACCATAGCACCAATCATTCATTTATGTATGTGATCCTGCTTTATGTCAGCGAAATTCAGTGAATTAATTGTATGTTAAATCAATTCATTCATTCATTTTCCTTTAGCGCTGAAGTTAGCGCATATGGTAGAGGTTCTTAACTCAGTAATTTCTTTTCTGAAGATAAAGAGCGTTTCCAGCTATCACATCCATATGATAGCACCGGAATACGGCAGGAATTAAATAAGCGAATTTTCGTGCGTGTGCTGATTGACTTTGACTTCCAGATATTAGACCGTTTGTTAAATGCACTTGATGCTAGGGCAATGCGAGTTGTCATTTCTGTCATGACATCACCGTCGAGTGTTAATTGTACACAGTTGGTCACAAAATATTTTGTTTGAATGAAAAAGAATTGGAATGAACTGACTTCTGTTACACAAATCGGTCTGGACTTTAAGATGTTAGTTGATTAATCAAACAATCGAACGAGTGACCCAGACTTGATTAGAGATACACCCTCCAACAACAGACGTCACTACCGGAAGTCCCTTTAAAGTAATTTCTCAAGTTAAATTAAATACTTAAATTAATTATTCAAAATGTTGCGCAAGAACAGAAAACGGTAATTCCAACTGGTTCGCTGTGATTACTGGTGGCTGCCATATGTCGTCATTGTTATTCAATATCGCAGTTCATTGGGTAATGAGAAAAAACACAACCAAGGTAAATTTAGGCATTGAAAGGATAAACAAAACATTACAGGACAGACTATGATCGTCAAATCAATCCAGAAAAAACAAAAATTATGGACTTTACCGGTTCACCTAACGCAATTAAATAAATACACGTATATTTATTGCGCAGTGATGCCATCTGGGAAATTACCAGTTAGTTAGTTAGTTAGTTAGTTAGTTAGTTAGCTAGTTAGTTAATTAGTTGGTTGGTTAGCTAGTTAGTTAATTAGTTGGTTGGTTGGTTAGTTGGTTGGTTAGCTAGTTAGTTAATTAGTTGGTTGGTTGGTTGGTTAGTTAGTTAGCTAGTTAGTTAAATTGTTGGTTGGTTAGTTAGTTAGTTAGTTAGTTAGTTAGTTAGTTAGTTAGTTAGTTATTTAGTTAGTTAGTTAGTTAGTTAGTTAGTTAGTTAGTTAGTTAGTTAGTTAGTTAGTTAGTTAGTTAGTTAGTTAGTTAGTTAGTTAGTTAGTTAGTTAGTTAGTTAGTTAGTTAGTTAGTTAGTTAGTTAGTTAGTTATTCCTCTAGGGCCAAAGACAGCACATAGGGCGGATGTCATAGATTTCCATGTTTCACGTTACATTGCAATTTGCTTTAGATCTTCATTGTTTCTGATACCGATGGTGAAACGTTCTCTTGTATTAGTTCTTACGTAAAGTTTCTTTTGAAATTACCCGTACTTCAACGGAAATTCCACTTATAAACTTTAAGTAAAAAAAACCCGACAGTTGGAAAACGTTCAATATTTTGAATGTATATCGCTTCCAAGTAATTAAGACCCATCTATTTCACATCGTTTCAAAAAGTTAGTCCGTGAATCAATAGTTTTCAACTTATTGGTTTGTTTCATGTATTTTCCTCAGATGTAAAGACACTGCCCATTAGAATTAAAAATAACACGAAGGTTCCAGCACAAGTCACAAGATATGAATGCCAGATTTTTAAATTAACCGAACTTGGTATTTCAAGTGACGAAGATTTCCATTTGGTCGCAGTGACGCCAATCATAGACAATAAGAACGTACTCCATCATATGGTCCTTTCAGGCTGTACTGGTGAGTGAGTTTATGGTTGTGAATGTCAACTTGAATACTTGTTCGTTTCAATTAACGTTTTATTATAATTTCTTGTCGGTAAAGACGTCATTTACTGGCTGCTTAATCGGGAATATTTTTTATTTGCACAAATTGTCCGACATATCTGTTTTCGGCGAATAATATGTTTTTTTAAATATGTTAATAATATAAGAAAAGTGGTGCATTATTGTTTTTAATTGAGTTGTAGCCATTTGTCTACAGTGTGTGTGTGAAATGGAGATGTTGGTGAAAGAATCGTGTGAGTGAAAGGGAGGTGTGGGTAAAAGGGAGGTGTAGGTGGAAGGGAGCTGCGAATGAAAGTGAGGTGTGGGTGAAAGGGTCGTGTGGGTGAATGGGTCATCCAAAAGGGTCTGATCAATAAGCAAATTATGTACATAAAATATCCATAAATCTTCAGAGTCTTAGTGATGTCACATTGTATGCATCAGCACACAGTCCTCCAACACACAGTCCTCCAACACACAGTCCTCCAACACACAGTCCTCCAACACACAGTCCTCCAACACACAGTCCTCCAACACACAGTCCTCCAACACACAGTCCTCCAACACACAGTCCTCCAGCGATTTATATCTTCACCGATGTGGACGATTGAGAAAAAATATTGTACTTTCCACCAGTCCTTGATGTTTTCTGTCCATGCTTTTCCTCCTCTGATTCATCCACCTTCGACTGTTCTCTGTTGTATCGCTTTTGACAGAAAAATCATTTCGACATACATGTCCCAGACCATGATAGTTTTCGTTCATTCACTATATAAAATATTTATTAATATGTAACTCTATTTTGTTCCTACGTACACATTTGATACAATTAATACAAGTTGAAAAAGTGAAATATATTGACACTCTGTTAGCATCAGAAGGTAGATATTCAAGTGAGATAAAAGACAAAATATCACAAGCCACATCAGCATTCCCAAAAAATGAGGACCATTTTGTGCAATGGAAGACTATCAATGCAGATCCGAATTCGAGTGATGAGATGTTATATCGAACCAATTCGAACACATTTATGGATGTGAAGCATGTACTGTAAACAAAAAATTTCAAAGCGAGTTAGAGGTTACAGAAATGTGGTTGCTGAGAAGAATGATGAAAATACCATGGACAGCTAAGGAAACTGATGCAGATGTTCTCATTGATGCTGGCGTAAAAAGATTAATCATATCAAACATCAGGGGCAGACAGTCGAGGTTTCTAGGGCATGTGCTGAGAAGAACACAGCTTGAACACTTAACCACTGGAAAGATCAAGGGGAGAAGAGATAGGGGACGACAAAAAGAGAAGTTGCTAGATGGACTAGTATTGTGGCAAGGTAGAAGTCCACCAATGGGGCTCATTGACTACACAGGAGACAGAGAGTCGTGGAGAAACATGATCACCTACACCATGATACTTCATTGATTGATTGACACATTTATCTGATCCATTGCAACATTTCGATGCGCAATAAGTTTAACTGGTGGCGCCCATTTCATTTCCAGCTATACTTAGAACGTTATTAGATTAGATGGTTTTTCGCTTTCCATCTTCATTACACTGATAGTAGATCTCCATAAGTAAACTAAACAGGTTCTACAACGGAATATTTCGTTGTAGGAACCTAATTGAAGTGAATCTTGTCGGAACCTAACTGGAGTGAAAATCGTAGGAACCTAACTGAAATGTAATTCTGAGTACATAGGAGAAATACACTTCTAAATATCTCAGACATGGACACTACCGAAAGAGGAAGAAAGAAAGCTTACTACATGTGAAATGAGATGTCTAAGAAAAGTATCCGAAAGAACACGAATAAAATATGCGAGGAATGAAGAGAGTGCAAGAATTGTTGAAACGTCTGTTGTCAAATATATTGAAAAACATAAACTGAAATGATTCGGAGATATAACGAGAATGAGCCCTTATTTATCAGCGTGAGCAGAACACAACACGAAAATGTAAACAGCAAGATGCAGAGGAAGGACAAGAATAAAGTGAGTTTATGGAGTTACCATCATTCTGAGAGGTAAAAATGTTACTGCATATCAAGCGATCAAATGTGCATAGCCTGAAACCTAGCGTCAATCAAGCCTGCGAAGACATACAGGAAAACCAGAGAAACGACAATAGATAGATAAAGGGGGCTACTATAATGTAGAGAGATTACACTTCCAGTTGTCTGACGGATATTGACACACCATCCTCATATGTGCTTTCCCACATTTAGTACATTGTTTACTTCGTTTAATATTTTTGTCCTGATGAAGATTTTTCGTCGAAACGTTGTCTGTTTATTTTGATATCCGCCTTGTGTTAACCCATGAGAGCATGATGATAGCAAGTGCTTCGAGAAAACGACGTGAATAATAACTAAAGACACTTGGTATAATGGAAGATTCTATAATGGAAGATTCTATAATGGAAGATTCTATAATGGAAGATTCAGGAGAACTGTGGAGTTAGATGGATTTCTAGGACATTCTAGATTAGATCATCTTTCTATCATATTGTATGATAATGATGAGGATAATTGAGGATGTGGTCGAAGATGATGAATCGGATGTTGATGATAACGGTGGTGTTGATGGTGGTGGTTATGGTGATAGTGGTGATGCTGATAATCGTTATGATGTTGTTGATTATTATTATCGTGGTGATACCTTATCTTGACAGATGACACGGTGGTAACAGATGAACCGTACGATTGTTTTACTAGATCATCCCTTTCATGCCTGCAGTATCTCCACGTTTGGGCAGTGGGTCTTGATGGCGAATGTTATCCTCCAGAAAGTGGAGTCAGGATTGGTAAAACTGGCTACAAGATTCTTTCACTTCAGGTCAGTGTTGTCAGGATTCGTATATGCCTAGAATTCGTATATACCCAAAATTCGTATATGCCTAGAACTCGTATATGCCCAGAACTGGTATATGCCTAGAACTCGTATATGCTCAGAATTTGTATATGCCTAGGACCTGTATATGCCCAGAAATCGTATTGGCCTTGAACTCGTATATGCCCAGAACTCGTATATGCCCAGAACTCGTATATGCCCAGAACTCGTATATGCCCAGAACTCGTATACGCCTAGAACTTGTATATGCTGTTAAGATGATGTTAGTCAACCCTGAAATCCCAGGCCGTCGAGGCGAACTCGTTGACGTGGAGTTAAGGCTTTGTCTAGTCTTGGAGGCTGGAAACTAA
Organism: Meghimatium bilineatum; assembly: GCA_034231615.1. Taxonomy (NCBI): domain Eukaryota; kingdom Metazoa; phylum Mollusca; class Gastropoda; order Stylommatophora; family Philomycidae; genus Meghimatium; species Meghimatium bilineatum. The sequence goes on along the minus strand of CM067309.1, from coordinate 37,976,125 downwards.
GATTGGCCGACTCGTTCCTGACATTGAGCCACAACAATCCTGCCCAAGGAAGCACTGATTCTGAATTCAGAGATACAAGGCCGAGAGCTGCACCAGTAACCATGGTATCACGTAATACAATTAGATAACATGTCTTCACACACACACAAATAACACGATGAAATACAATCTAGGTTTAAATACAAAATAGGTTTGTGGATATGAACATCTATTTGGCTGCATGGATGAGTTGAGTTCCATTCCATGTTTATGGATCTTTGAATTATGTACTTCATTTCTGGAAATGATACTATAGACTAACAAAGCCCTCCAGGGCCAGATAAATGGAACACATTATATGGAACAAAACAACAGCTCACAAACACATGCATATATCACACAATGACATTGGGCCAAAGGGCATGAGGCCATGGACCGCTGAATCAGCAACCCGGACTAACAAATAATAACATAGGTTAGTCTTCTCATTGGAAGTGACTTCAAGTTGCAAGAACTTGCA